>OX387426.1:26937975-27191404 GCA_947563755.1 Lochmaea crataegi
CCACAAACCTCATCAAACACACACTTCCAGAGCGTCGGTCCAAGAACCGAGCCCTGAGGCACTCCAGCCTCCATCTCATATCTCCCCCCTTTGGAGTCTTCAATCACACGCCCCGTCAGGTAGTCCTCCACCAGGTTAACCAACCCCTGCTCCACTCCAAGCCTCAGCAACGCGCTCAACACTGCCCGTTTGCTGACACTGTTGAACGCGTTCCCGACGTCGAAGAACACGAATAGGGCCAATTTCTTCTTCCTCCAGCTGCCCTCCCTAGCTCTTTCCACCAAACCCATCACCTTGCTCAGTGCCGAGATGCAAGATTTCCCCTTCGTGAACCCATGCTGGTTTACCCTAAAACCCCCATTCCTACCAACTTCCTCCTCAATCCCTTATTATCCCCTCCATCAATTTACCCATACCACACAGCAGGCTGATAGGCCTATAGTCCCCCGCCCGCTTCCCCTCTCTACCCGCCTTCTTCATGAGTATCACCCTGGCTACCTTCCATCCTTCCGGGAACTCCTCCTCCCTCAGCACCCTGTTGAATAGTTCCCAGAAGAACTCCCTATTGTCATCCAACAGCCTCTTCACCATATCACCCCTCAGGCTATCTATCCCTGGGGCTTTTCTCACTTTAATATTTCTCCCCCAATCTTCTACCTCCCACTTCTCCACCGGCCTTATCCCCCTCATTTTCACTACCCCCCTTGTATCTTGGATTTCCTGAATTCTGCCACCCACTCCTCCTTCTCCCGCTTTGAACAATTTCTCTATAATCTCCTTCTCCCAATCCTCCTCTAGAACCTCGTTTCTATTTCCACCCATCCTCTTCACCGGTATCTCATACGCCTTTCCCCATGGATTGTTTTCCAATTTCCCCAGTAACTCTTCCCACTTCCCTCTTTTTTCCCTCTCCACTCTACGCTCCAGTTCCTTCTTCTTCTCTTTATATCTCCCTCTTCCCTCTATCCTTCCTCTTCCTCTCAGCATCCGTCTTCGTTCTTTCTTACACTCCCTCCACAGCTCCTCTATTTCCTCATTCCACCAGTAATTGGCCCTCCGCTCACGCCTATTACCCCTCTTTCTCTCTCTTTTGCAGCCCTGTATCACATTGTACAATTCATCTGCATCATGTCCAAGTCCCCTTCCTATCTCTTCTCTTACTTTCTTTCTCATTCTCTCTGCCTCGGCTTTCGTCCACTTCAATTCCCACTCTTCCACTAAATCCTTTCTCTCTTTCCTTATATCCGTCTCCACATACCTATGTAAGCTCAAGCTTTCCTCATCCTCCAGCACCCCCCAACTAAACACTCTTTCCCACAGCCACTCATCACATGCTGTTATATCAATGAATGATGAACCCCCGTCACCCCTCACGAAGGTGGGCAGTAGTCCATCATTCAGCACCACCAACCCGTTGGATGTTAACACTTCCTCAAGGATCTCCCCTCTCCTGTCCGTTTTCTTCCCCCCCCCATATAGTATTCTTCGCATTGAAGTCCCCTGCCACCATTCTCCTTATGATCCTCCTTTTTCCTTTTGACACCCTCAGATCGTCCTCTAATCCTGTCATGCTCCTCTCATATTCTCCCAGGCTGACATTTGGGCTTATATACACACTATACACTAACATGTCTCCCATTCGCACTACCACCCATCCATTTCCCTTCCTCACTTCATCCGCCCTCAATCCATCCCCCACCACTCTTATTCCTGCTTCTCCTGTATCGTCCATAATCCATCCCTGCTTCCCCACATATCTAGCATTCACCTCGGATCCACACACTACATCCACTTCCCTCCTAAAAATCACTCCATCCAATATATCATGCGCTATCCTGCATTTCCCTAAATTTATCTGTAACACTCTCCATACATCCCCTACATTCCTCCTTCCCGCGCAATGCTGTCCCCTTCCTCCTATTTGACCAGACTCGTCCCCTCTGAGGGGTCCAGAGGGTCCCTCCCATTTTTTCCTTCACCTTTTCCATCGTCTCCTTCTACTTCTTCCCTTCCCCTACTACATTCTATCTCCCCTGGCCTGTGTCCCCTTTCCCCACATACCCTACAAAAGAAAGCCTTTCGACAGTCTCTCGCCATGTGATCCTCGCTCTTACAAAGCCAACACTTACTCCTCTCCTTGACTACCTTCACCTTACACCCTGTTACTTTATGGCCCTTTATCCCACATCCAAAGCATCTGTCATCCTCTCTACCCTCTATAATATTTACCCTGTTCCACCACAATCTAATCTCCTTTTTTTTTCAACAAGGCTACCGCTTTTTCCCATTCCGCCCTCACCACCGCCATTTTCATCCCGTTCCTCTCCCTTACCACTTTAATCACCGTTGTCCCTTTCCCAATCAAATTCTCTATTTTCCCCCTCAACTTTTCATCTTCCATCCACGGTTCTATCCCTACGATTTTAATGGTTTTTGTTCCCCTCCCCGCTTCGACCACCCTAGCTCCTGTTACCCTTCCTACCTCCCCCAGAATTCCCCTCACCTCAACCCCCTTCTTTGCCTCTATTACCACCTCCCTATTTCTTGAGACTCTGAGTCTATCCACCCACTCCCCTGTCATCTCCCTCAACCCCTTCTTAATCCTCTCGATCCCCTCCTGATCGACTTCCCCGATATCCTTCAGGATTATCGCCCCATTTCTACCCTCCTTTTCCTTCTCCCCATCTGTATAGATTGTTACCTCCGTCACCTCTCCGCCACCTCTCACCCACGCCACCATCTTCTTCAGCACCTCCACCTCTACCTGCTCAAGCCTGTGGAGTCCAATGCTGTCCCCGCTCCCCACTACCCCAAACAGTCGACTCATCAGCTCAAACACCTTTTTCTCATCCCTACAATCTCCCTCCATCCGACAGATCAACTCCTCCGTCTTCACCCTTACCCCATTCCTTTCCGTAGTGCGTACCTCCTTGACCCACTCCATTTCCTCTCCTTTTTCCCCTAGCATCGGGTACCTATCCCTAAACATCCTCTGTATTCCCTTCTCCATTCCACTGTCTTCCTTGGTCACCCATACCACCTTTACCTTTTCATCCCCTAATATTGGATTTCCCACCTTCACCTCTATTCCCTCCCACTTTTTGCCATCCCAGTCCCTATCTCTAACCTCCAGCCATCCTTCCCAGTCTCTTTGCCCCACCTCCCATCGTGTTTGCATTATCCCGTTGCTATCGTCCTCCCCCCTCAACCTCTCCAATTCCTTGACCCGCCCCTCTGCCGCTGCCTTCTCTTCCTCCAGCCTTTCCACCTTCTCCTCCAGTCGCCTTACCATATCCTTCAATCTCTCTACACTCTCCCTCTCTTCTTCCTTCCAATCCTCCATTTCCTTCTTTCCTTTCTCCTTCAGTTTCCTCTTCTGTTCCTTGTCCTCCAGAGGCGATACCTCCTTTCTCTTTACTCCAGTATCACTCCACCCTCTCGTCTCCCCCGCCTTATCAGGCGTTCGTTTTACCTTCGTCGACTTACCAAAAATTCCATTTCCTTGCCTTTCTTCATCCATAACCTCCTGTTCTATTTTGCTTTCTTCTTTGTCCATATTCCATCCCACGAGTAGCTAGGGAATTGAATGTCCACCACCACAGAGCCCCGCTTGTGGTGGTAAGGCTGGTTACTCCGGGAGGTCACCAGGTATCCCGGAGGCACCGTTTCTGACTGACTTTCGCGCAGCCATTCATCCATTGCCACGGTAGCTAACAACGTAGATTACGGATTGTTTTATCGAGGTTTACTCCTCTAGGCTTTTTCTCACGGTTGCCTCCGGACGCAGTGGCTTCCGTTGCCTACACTACACCACAACATAGCTGCCTTCCCTATGTTGCTGGTTTTTTTATCGAGGTTTACTCCTCTAGATTCCTGGGAATCTAACCTATTAGTCGCCTTTTACGACAGGTGGGCTATCCCCTGGGGGTATTCTTCTGAGCCCGCCCACAATTACCAACTGAAATAATTGACTAAGTTTCAAATGAGATTCCACAACTTTCTGCGAGACTTTAATTTTTGTCCATTTTCATGTTGGGCGACACATGTTTTCGGAGGACATGAACACACACTACTGGATGAAACAAAAACCATTAATTAACAGAAATATAAATACAGTATTTTATGTAATTCCTTTTGTCAACATACACACACGAGAGAAGCGAAGTATTAGTTAGATATGTCAGTGTCCATTTACATTTTACCTACCTGATTTAAAGGACGATAATGTTCCAAGAGCTCACAAATCACCCACATGATCTGGAGTCTAACTGAATGAGTTAAAAGTCAATCAATAAATGAAACGTGAGCGGATTGAGAGCGCGAAATCGGATTTAAAGTTTAGCTTTTAATTAAATAGACGAATCAATATTACCGACATCAGCAGCAGATGCGTAGCTTCCACAACTTTCCCTGAAAAAAAAGTCAGAGGAAGTATGTAATTATGAAGGTATGGAAGAAAAGAGGGAATTTAAAAATATTTAGTTACCGGTATAACGTTGGAAAAAAGTTTCAGAATGGAAACTACTGAAATAAATTAATTCAAAGTGTCAAATTTTCCGAAAATCTGTTAATGCTGCACAAATATCCCTACACTTTGAGAGTGAATATGAATAAAACTCTCAGTATTTCATACAGGTACTTATTGTTGTAGTTTATTTAAATATTATTATAATAATAAATATAACATAATGTAATGTTTTTCTTATTTATTTAAATAGTTTTTACTTGTGGGATAAAATTATACACACTACTATGGCTAATTACTATTTATTTATTTGAAGAAACACACACTGTATTAAACCTAATTTATATACACACTTTACCTAATGTCTACTAATTTATGTACACTCGGTATAATAGTTCTAATTTATTCTTACCACTTGAATATTTCACTATTTATTTTCACTATTTCAGTTACTGTCCGATTACTAAGAACTTCTGTGAACTAACTCTTCACTGTCCGTTTCACTAATTCTCTCGAGCTAACTGTTTCAATAAGAATTGTTCACGCGCACAAAAACCCGCGTATATATATTCCTTCTCATTGCTAGAAAATTCCAGTACCTTCCGCGCTCGCCCTATGCACAAACAAAGCGAATGTTCTCGAAAGGAACGCAGCCACTATAATTTACAGTCGAGGGACAGGACCGGCTTTGAGTTGGTGACCTCGCAACAATAAACACTAAAAGTTCATTGATATTAGCTTCTTACTTCTTTGAGGCATACCTACTCTGATCCCTACACTGAAGACAGCTTCAGTTCAAAGAATTTCACAACTACAAGATTGTACCTCCGCTAAATTCTTTTGGACCTCTCGTTTCAATCCTTTTGGAATATCCATATATATATATATATATATATATATATATATATGTTGTACTGAAATTGAGATGATGATAAATGAAATGGTTACTTTTAGAGATTGTATCATATGTACATGGGAATCTTATGTTATGTCCATCATTTTTAACAATAACGTTAAAATGATTATATTAGATACTTTCTGTTGAGATATTTTTATGTACACTGTATAAATCAGCTGATAAAGTTGATATCGGAAATGTCAGTACAAAAACATTGGTTGTTATTGACATTTTATTTGATTAAATAATATGAACTGTCAGTAACTGGATTTCAAGAAAAATTAGTAATTTCTATAATAAATAAAGAAGAAACAAGAGAATATTCGTTAGCAACGGGAAGGAAGTTTGTTAGGTGATAAGTAACTAAGGGGGAGACAAAAAAAGTAATGGACGTTACAAGTTTAATTGTACGAAAACTTTAAATAAAACGGATAAAAAAGGAAATAGTGAGTTAGAAATATCTTGAATAACTTACCTTCGATTTGAATGCAGTAAAGGTTGTTCAAATTCAAGATCAAGAGAGATCATCCAGCAATAAATGATGGTAATGTAAATAATTTTATATTAAAACTTGTACCTAACAGCTGATTGTAAACCAGTACCCAGATTCGAGACGTTTACCAATAATCTTTCCTTTGCGCAACGCAAAGTTTCTTCGCTTCAGAGAACAAGTCGTTTTCTATTTAGACAATACAGCTACCGGCGGTGTTTCGACAAGATATTGAGAGAGTTATTTTTGTTTGTTCGGAATTGTGTTAATTTTATTTTAATATAGGTTGTAATAGGCTAGGAGACCATCCACGGATTGCAATCTGGAGATAGTTATTTAATTATCATTAATTTAATTTTGACGTTGAAGGTTGTTACATTTCAAATTTACTCCTTAAATTTAGACAACTCACTTTACCCATATCATACAGTATTGAATTTTAAACATTTCAGATCAATAAATACATCTTAAAATATAAAATTTGTTTGATTTGAAGTTCTGGTTGATACTGATACTTGTGGTATATAATACTATTCAATAAAATTAAATCACCACACATTGAATTATTGTATACCATAACAATATATATATGAAGTTATAGTAGATATTTGCCGAATAATAATGTACAAGGACAGGAATATTGGGGAAGCGGCAAAATTGTAAAATGAGTACTCTTTACACTATTTTCCAAGCTTTCGGAATATCTTTATTTCCATTCTCAAGGACAGCATTCGAGATTGTATTACAAGTTGTTTCAAATGGTAAATACATCTAATAATAATAATTTTGATTTGAATTTTTTTAAAAAGTAAATGTCAAAATGATGTCAAACAAAATCGTTTGCTTATAGAAAAAGAAATAGTATATAATTATAACTAACTTATATCTAAAAATATCAAGATTGGCTAGGTTCGTCTTCTTTTTTTTAATTTGTTTGATGTTATTTTAACCTCAAATGTTTGAAATAGACGAATTTGAAATTTGATGACACTCATGCTCCCTATCAATAGCCAAAAGGTAGTAATAAATATCACTCAAATTTTTATGATCACTCTTTCTATTGATGATATTTTGTTCTTGAGATATGTGAGCCATTTCCAAGAAAAGTCTTTTTTTGGTATTTGATTGTATATCTAAAATACTGACAGAATCAAAATCCATAATATGGTCTTTATCAATTATATGTTTGGCCAAAGCACATCTATCGGGATATAATCTGGAATCACTTTTATGGAGAGAAATTCGGTTTTTTAATTTTTGGCTAGTGTGACCAATATATTTATTCTCGCAATTTCTACAAGGGATACAGTATACTACATTTGAAAGATTAAGAATATCAGTTTTATCTTTAACTCTTGTATAAATTGATTTGATCGTTAAACATGTTTTATTTGCAATTTTTATGTTAGTAAGTGGTTTGAAAGTTCTAATTAATTTTGGTGTAATTTCTCTAATGTATGGCAAAGAAATATAGTAATAGGGAATTTCAGCATCTTCTGAAATAATGTCCAAATTTGGAGAGTTATTATAAAATATGTTTTTTATCAACTTGTTTGGATATCCATTATCTAAAAATAATTGATGAAGGATTTTTAAGTTTTTTTCATGAAATACAGGATCTGAAATATTAATTATTCTATTTTTCATTTGCCTTATCAAATTAATTTTCATAGAATACTTATGATATGACCAAAAGTTCATGAATCTTCCAGAACTCATTGGTTTCCTATACCAATCAATAGATAAAGTGTTATTAGAACTTCTTATCATTCTAGTATCTAAAAAAGGTATACTTTGTAATTCGTCTTCCTTCTCTATTGTAAACTGAATGTGTTGATCATAGTTGTTAAATATGGAAAGAACTTCATCTACTTTATTATCTGGTAAAGCTAGAATAATATCGTCAACATACTTTTTTATGAAGATTAAATTGAAAGGCAATATTTGTATAACTGAGTCTAACAAATTATCCATAACGTAACATGCTATAATTGGCGAGATTGTTGCTCCCATTGGAGTACCAAAAGTTTGTTTATATATTTGATTATCAAAAGTGAAATAGGTATTTTCAAATAGAAATGTTATGATATCTTGGAAATATTTCTTATTTATTTGACATTGTTGACTTATTTTTTCCCAATTTTCATCGATTGCCTTCAGAGCTGAATCTAAATATACATTACTAAACAAAGATACAACATCTAAACTACAAATAACATGGTTGTTTGGTAATTGAAATTTATTAAATTGTTTATATACTTCAAAAGAGTCTTTGATGTAGTATTTTGTATTAAGATCATAAGCTTTTGTTAAAATTTCTGTAATATAAGAGCCTAAAAAATTAGTAGGAGTACATAAAGATGCAACTATGGGACTAACTGATAAAGTTGGTTTGTGGATTTTAGGAAGACCATAAAATTTCGCAGGTATACCATTATAACAAGTAAGTTTTTCTTTCGTAATTTTATTTATTTGTTTAGTATTATATAGTTTTTTAATAATAGTGTTACATTTATTTTGTATTGATAACGTAGGATCTCTTTTCAATCTGATATAAGAAGAACTATTATCAATAATTTCTAAGGAAAGTTCAATATAGTTATCTTTTAACATGATCACAGTACAATTACCTTTATCACTGTTAGTAACAACTATATTAGGGTGCAACTTAAGAAATTTTTTTGTTTTGTAATATAAATTACGGAAAAAAGAACTACTCGATTTTTGGTGTATATGATTCGTGATAATATTAGTGGATTCTGAAATTAATGTTTTCCTTAAATTTTCGTCTGATGTTTGTGAAGTAATGTATTCAATATCTGTTAGTAAATGTCTTATCTGAATATCTTTCCCGAGAATTGGCTCGATACTAAATTTTGGTCCTGATGATAAAAAACATGAAATGTCATGTGGAATTTCAATATTAGTTAAATTTTTAATCCATTTGGGATTCGTATTCAATTTCATTTGGAATTCTTCGTCTATTAATTTATTTAATTTCTTGATATTATTGTTTTTTGTTGAATAAAAAATCTTATTATAATTTCTTTTTTGATAAAATTGAAAGTTATTAAATATATATTCTGATGTTGATTGAATTATTTCTGACTTTAAAAAATTCAAATTAGATTCTAGATTTATGATAATCTTTTGATTGTTAGAAATTTCAATATTTATGATTTTATTGCCTAACCTTAAGATAAAATTAGTATTCTTCCTAATGTGAACATCTTGACGGTGGAGAAGCTCAGTTAATGGATTTATTGAGTGTTCTATATGTTTAGGAGTGATATTTTCTCTTCTACATTTCAAAAGGAAACATCTTCTATTGTATTCTTTTGCTAATTTCATCTTAATTCTCGACCATTTCTTAAATACTTGAACAGTATATTTACCACTTACTAACATAAAAATTGCAAATAAAACATGTTTAACGATCAAATCAATTTATACAAGAGTTAAAGATAAAACTGATATTCTTAATCTTTCAAATGTAGTATACTGTATCCCTTGTAGAAATTGCGAGGATAAATATATTGGTCACACTAGCCAAAAATTAAAAAACCGAATTTCTCTCCATAAAAGTGATTCCAGATTATATCCCGATAGATGTGCTTTGGCCAAACATATAATTGATAAAGACCATATTATGGATTTTGATTCTGTCAGTATTTTAGATATACAATCAAATACCAAAAAAATACTTTTCTTGGAAATGGCTCACATATCTCAAGAACAAAATATCATCAATAGAAAGAGTGATCATAAAAATTTGAGTGATATTTATTACTACCTTTTGGCTATTGATAGGGAGCATGAGTGTCATCAAATTTCAAATTCGTCTATTTCAAACATTTGAGGTTAAAATAACATCAAACAAATTAAAAAAAAGAAGACGAACCTAGCCAATCTTGATATTTTTAGATATAAGTTAGTTATAATTATATACTATTTCTTTTTCTATAAGCAAACGATTTTGTTTGACATCATTTTGACATTTACTTTTTAAAAAGATTCAAATCAAAATTATTATTATTAGATGTATTTACCATTTGAAACAACTTGTAATACAATCTCGAATGCTGTCCTTGAGAATGGAAATAAAGATATTCCGAAAGCTTGGAAAATAGTGTAAAGAGTACTCATTTTACAATTTTGCCGCTTCCCCAATGTTCCTGTCCTTGTATATGTATATATATATATATATATATATATATATATATATATATATATATAATTTCATTTCACTAGTAGTCATAAGTTCAGTACCAGTATCTTCAAAAATTTGTGGGCTAACTACCTATGTATAACGATAGTAGCTTCTGCCCGCGACTTCGTCAGCGTAGAAGTCGAAAATGGCTCTAGTAGGAGTTCAAATTAGTTTTTTACGTTATTAATTTTGTCATAACATATAAATAAAATTTAAATTTCGAATTCTAATCCGATTCAAATATTCTTTTATATTTGACATTCCAGTTTTAAAGAGTATTGCATTGCACCAAGCTTCCAAGTGAGTTCAACGCTTTTTGAATAAAATCGGATTGAGTTATCAAACGTGTCAAAGTAAAATGTAATTTAAATCAAAAGCATTAAGGAGTATTGATATCAACTTCGATGCAAATCACCTCAAAAATAACTTTCTACCCCTTTTCAACCCCGTTAGGCGATCAGTTTCAATAAAATTCGAAGCACGTTCATCAATTCTGTTAAAGTATCTTTATGCAAAATTAGAAATAGTTTAAACCAAAGAATCACGTTGCCCCATTGCCCCCGTTTTTCACCCCCTCAGGGGTAGAATTTCGGAAAATCCTCCCTTATCGGATGCCTACGTCATACAAAGAACATACCCTCCAAGTTTCAGGTCTCTACGATCAGCGGTTTAGGCTGTGCGTTGATCCGTCAGTCAGTCCCAATGTGGGGATGTCGCTGTTATCGCACTCTTAGCATTTCCTTTACTGAGGTAAATTAATGTATTGGTTTGGTTTTAACGTAGTCTCCAGTCCAGGATTATGCTCTCAGGGGTTCTGGACGAATGGCATCTACCTTGTACTGATGAGGCGCAAATACGCCGAAACCGGTCTACAAGTGATGTTGCTCATTCAAATCACAAACCAGGATGGCTGGTTCTATCTTGCAGATATACCAACCCCGTTTAACTTAGAAGTGTAATTCAATGTCTGACCTGTCGGGGCATATAGCCCGAGAAGTAGTTGTTGCTTCTTTTTCAAATTTTGTGAAGCGTTATGATAGTATTAAACTATTATCTTCGACGTCTATTGATCACGCTTTACTATAATATGACAATTTTTCACAGGTAACTGTAATCAAGTGAATAACTACTACATATTTTTAAATATGAACCCCCAAAAGTGTTGTTATTACGAATGTTAAGAAAATTCGGAAAAAGATGAACATTTAAGTTTTTTTGAATTTCCTACTAAAAATAGAAATATCCTAAGTGAGTGGAAAAAAAATTGTTGTGATAATATATAACTATTTGGAATTTAGAAAAGTGCAAATTTTTTGGACATTTTCATGAAAGTGATGATTTACAGATCCTTCAGATGGCAATCTGAAAAGATAGGAGTTTTTTGTTTGTTTTTACCATGTTTTATTTAACCAAATTAGTTGTTTCAACCCTTACTCACTAATAAATAGAATCAATAAAAATTTCACAACAGAAATATAATAGTATATTACGTAAGAAGTCCGGAAAATAATGTTGGTAAATGGCGTCGATTTGAATGTTTATGTTTGTCATGATGACACTACGCTAAAAAAACTAATTTTTAGAAAAAAATTAGGAACATTCTAATCGAATTTACTGTTTGGACCCTTACTTCGTGGAATCTACTCATATTACTAACATTCTAATTCTTGTTTTTATCAATATTTATATTGAAATTCGAACAATTGCTAATATTAAAGGGATTCAGTTTGTTTGAATGACAGCAACGATGTAATACTTCCCGGCCTAGTCCGGGAAATAGGTACTTTCACACGAGTGGGAAATATTGTAGCACGAGGCATAAGCCGAGTGCGACAATCACACGAGTGTGAAAAATCACTTTCGCACAAGTAATGTACAGTATTTTTCCTACGATCACGTGATAATTTCACCAAATAATGTGTAATCAACATCTGACATATTAATACACCAAATGTTACAATTAAAGTCAACATAATTGATTTCAAGAAATAACAATAACTATCATTAGTAACAAAAATTTAATTAGTTATAGGTAGGTATTACAATTAATTATTAATTATTGTATATATGTCATTCTCAGTATCCACGATATTGTTATGGATGTCTGGGATACGTTGTCATTGTAGATAGTTCCAGGTAGGTAGGTATATTAACTGACCTCACAATTAATGCGCTTCACATTCACTAATCAGGATAATTTTTTGACATTTCTCACAATTTGTCAAAGCCTGCTCTTTATATATTATAATAAATACCTATAAGATGATCACATTTTCCTTTCACTATTAATGTTGGTTTGGATTAGTTGGTACAGCATCGGACTTCAGACGAAGAGTACGGTGGTTCGATCCCCGACCGCCTCCTAATTTTTTTTTCAATCAAGAACATGAAAAAAATTTCACCTTTCAAATAGATCGCTTCAAATTTAGATATTACATAGGTAAATCTAATTAAAAATTATATATTTGACAGCTTGTCAGTGGTCAATCTTAATCAAAATTATACATTTGACTTATTATCCACATGCGTGCGGAAAGTTACTTTCCGCTCATGTGTGGAAACTAATTCGCACGCTAGTTTGATATAAGCCACTTTCCGAGGTACTGTATAGTGCGATATACGTTACTTTCCTATGTGGTCGTAGGAAAAATATATTACGCAACCGGTTGCACAAATAACAATTGCATCGTCAGTACGATCTAACTCGCGCTGATTTAGCCTAGTTCACAAGTTCAAATCCGTGATAAATAGTGATAAAGCTCCTAATAATATGAACGATAGCTGAATAGTTTCGGAATTATGTCTAGAGAAATGCATTCGGAAGATTTTCCACCACGAAAAAAATTGCAAAGGTTAATAGCAAGTTGGGTTGAAAAAAATGCATTTAGTTTTTTGTTTCCAAAACCGTCACTATTTAAGATATTTTGTTAAATTAAAAAAAATGTAATAAATAAAATATTAAAATGTTTCAAACTCTCATGACGTGATCTTGTTAAGTATGTATATGATAAGGGCTCCACGAAGCGAAACATTTTTAGCTCATTTATTTAAACATTTTTTGTTGTCTTCAATGAAGACGGAAGATACCATAATTTTTGGAAATTTTCAAATTAATATTCAATACATGAAAAAAATTAGCTTATGCTACGTAAATACTCTCTTCAGACTTTAATTTTGATGTACAAGTATTTTCATTATCAAAATTGAATATTTTTATGCATATATATATATATATATATATATATATATTTTTATTCCTAACTTTGTTTCATATTTTCTGTTTATATCGAAAGATACAAATTTGTTAATATTGTATCTAGTGAACTAAAAGAATTGCCCGCTTTTGAAAGACATATATTTCAAAAAACAACAGTAGAGCCGTCCTAAAACAGCGATACGTGTCGAGGCGAGGTGAGGGCAAGAGCAACGAATAGTTCGTTGTTTAAACACCGCGTCGCCTAAATACAGTACCAATTTTGATGAATAGTGGGGGTACGCTGGAATCTCCATAAGGCACAAAATTTTACATTGCGTTGCATCTCTTCTCATACTTACATATTTATCACTCAACGATTAAATTCATATCAGCATATTTTTCTTGGTGAAAATTACAATTTTTCATGCAACAACAATAACAATAATTTTTTAACTTGGGAACAATTTGACGTAATGTCAATTTTTGTTAATTTGTTAAAGGTAACTTGGTATTGTACAGATCATTCAGTAATCAAATAATGATATTAATTGCCCAAAATAAAATGAAAACAGTGAAGTGTTTTTCTCGAAAACAGTGCATAATAGCGAATTCAAAAAGAGCACATTTTCTGGAAAAAATGCCTTATAGTTTTCGAATTTAAAGTGAAATATGTCAAAGAAGTGATATACAGAAAATTTAACTAAATTCACTCATTGCCCCTCCACGCTGAAGGCGTTACAAAAAGCCAAAACACCATTCTTAGGTAAAAAAATGTCCACTTCTATCAGGAGAGTTTCTAGAAACCCTGTACATTAGCAGTATTTCATAAGAATTCGTCATTCTGCGGTTAACAGCTTTTGGCAGCGAGGCTTCGTTTGCTTACAAATCGACGTCCATCAATCATGTTCACATCTTCTTTTCACACTGTAACACAACGACTAGCAATTATTTGAAAATATTTGAAAATTTGTTATTAAACCACTTCACATCTTCACGGTGCCGAATGCAACACCTTTTTTCCTCCCTTTAGTAATAATTCACAATACGGTGCGTTATCTAGTGAAATAAAATTTTTCCGGCAGTTAAAAGTTAAAAGTTTAATCGTGAGGAAGACATTTGGATTGATTGCAATGACTACGACTGCAGAAAACTTTAATTCTGTTGCGAGAAATTAGTGGAGGCTATAAAAGCCTGTTCCTTTTTGTGTTTTTTGTTTTTCAGCGCAATGACTTGGATGAAGAAGTTTGCATTTACATTAGTGACGCGCTTTTAGCTCTAAGCGGTATTTTCGCCATAGCTACAAGTGAAATATTCTTAGTAATAAACATTTTTGTATTTTTTATATTTGTACGTGTACATTTACCAGTGTCGTCAATTTATTTCTGAAATTTATCATAGGTTTGCATGAAAGTTGCTCATATTTATCAACAAAATGTGATATTAGTCTCCATCAAAATCAGATATTTGAACTGCAAACCTAAATAGAATTCAAAAACTAGCTGTTTCGCTAATTTTGTCATCATTTGGATTTCGCTGTGAATAATTGTGATGTTTAATGCTACAAAAGATGTAAGCTCGCAAAAATATTGATTTCAGTGGAGTACGCCTTCACAAATGCCGTTGTACAAAAGAATGTAACTACCTGAATATACTTTAAAGAAAAGGTTGATATTTACAAAACTTTGCTGGCAAGTATAATGGAGGACTCTGGATGTTTGGGAAAACATGGGGTTTGAAACCTAAAATGATCTACTGGTCATATCTAACGGTTGTCAGGTTGTGAACAAAGCAACGCAGCAAAGTGGGAGAAAATAAGTTGCAAAAAGTGCAACGAATCGCCTGCATGGGAATCACGGGTGCAGTGAGATCACGCAGTCCTTCACAACATATACATGTACGAGGGATCGCTCTGGAAAATGCCTACAGGCTGACAGGATAAATCTTTGAAACCCGGCGATCTTACGGGGAAGCTAGAGATAATAGAGGTTCAAGCAACCTAATCCATAAGAATTCGGAACAGGATTTCGAACACACGTTAGATCTTATTATCAACGAGCGTGAGCGAAGACGTAACGAAATCGCTCTAACAAAGGGGGGGGCCCTTACTCACTATACTGATGGGTCAAAAACAAACGAAGGAGTAGGAATAAAGGTTTTAGGTCCTATTTCCAAGATATCAATAGCCCTGAGAAACTCTCCAGAAGTCTCCAACTAGAACTATTAGCAATAGCTCAAGAGTGCTTCATAAGCTTTGAAGGCTCTGAAGTCTACAACTGAGTCTGGAACAGTCTGGAACTCCGATCAATCCCTTGAGCAACTGGCTAGACACAACAAAGTAACTGTTGTGAGTGCAAGGGCATGGAGGAGTTGTCGGAAAAGAGATTGCTGATGGTCTCGCAAAGGAAGAAGCTTGTACTTCTTTTATCAGACCCGAACCATTTTGTGTTATACCAAAAAGCTGCATCGTCAAAGAAGCTCGAGAATGGGAAAAGGAACTTAGTGCAGCATACTGGAAAAATACTACAGGACAAAGACAGGAAAAAAGTTTGATATGACCTGTCACTACGCTAAATTGCTCTTGGAGCTTTAGAGATCTAATTTCGAAGTAATCACAGAAGTTCTCTGGACTCTGGACTCTGGACACTGCTCACTCAGAAACCGTCTCTGTAAGATAGGCGAAGTGGACAGTGGAACATGAAGATGAGAGTGCTGAACACATTATTTGCAATTGCAGGGTAATCGTCCGTCTACTTAGAGCTTGATCAGGTTACAGAACCAGCGCCGAAATAGATAATAGGCTTGATCTCTTGGACTGAAATAAAGATGTTGGGCATACACAAAGTTTCTTTTAGGACGCAGTGTGGTATGCCATCCGGGCTCCCTTGTTAGCCAATCCAATCAAATCTAAGTATAATGACGCGTAGTGACTTCAATATCTATCAAATTTGAAAATTGAATGGTGCTCTTCCATCAACGATATTAACAGATCATACAACAAATTATATCCCAGGCTACCGACTACACCACTTGCCAAACGCTGCTCTCCCAGCTAAATACTTTAGACTAGTGGAAACCTTGAAACTGTATGCCACGAACCGATTACATAATTATCACAGACGTATTCTTTTTTTATGTTTAAACTTCGATTAATTGGTGTAATCTTCGTGGAGATGAATATCAGTATGGTACATGTAGTTTTTAATTGATAATTTTGCATCGTCTGAAAAGGGAGTTTTGACGTACTGTCTACTTTTGCCTATAATAATTACTGTAACGTTAATTTCGTTCACTTTACTTTCCTCTATTTAATTAATTCGAAGTATCGTATGGGCGACGAATAGCCAGTCCTTTCTCTTGCCTAGTGCGGAGAAGTGTTCGAATTAAATAAAACTATCATCTACAAAAAACCAAATTTTACGTGGTTTTGCGAGTCAAGCCGATACCGTCTGTGGGGAAATATAGCCACTCCTGTTTTCAGTAATTATCGATTTTTAATTTTTACTAAAACTGAATTAAGAATACACTATCGAAGTATTGGTTCTTTTTGTTGTCAAGACTTGCGGACTGAATAGTAAGCTAGGACGTAGAATTTGATTTAATTCAGAGATCAATGAGACTATTCAAGTCAACGGAATAAAGAATTTCTTTTTTTCCTTAAGCAAACATGAAGGAATAAATATTAAACTTAACTCGTGGTTAAAGCCACCATTTTTCTTTTCGTAACAAAGTGTCAACATCGAATGCACTTTACCCGAAACTTTACCTGGAACTTTACCTGGACCCGAAACTTTACCTGGACCCGAAACTTTACCTGGAGCTAATCTTTACCTGGGACCAGAACTCTCTGGAGAAGTAAGTTCACCTAGTCATTTGAAAAGTAGTACATCGATATGGAACATCTTCTGTAACTCTACACCAATAGGAAAGTAGTACATCGATATGGAACATCTTCTGTAACTCTACACCAATAGGAAAGTAGTACATCGATAAGGAACATCTTCTGTAACTCTACACCCATAGGAAAGTAGTACCTCACTTTATTCCACCGAGATTGCTTCTTCGAATCAAACCCTAGTCATTTTTTTTAGTAATTAATTTATTTTTTCTTGTTTTAAAAGTCAATATACAACTTGTAAATTCAATAACGTTGTTCATTTAGTTTATTTTCCCTTCCAATATTATGAGAGTAACAAATAAACTAGTATTATTCAGAGTGGCGCCTACTTACGTTTCTTGACTGTAACAATTATTCTTTTATTAATTTCAGTTACTTTATTTACTTCATTCAGTACCTTCATTAAAATAAATTTCAAGTAGGATTACCCGAGAACCGGTAAGACTACTCTCTGAATTTTTACTAGTTTGGTGTCCGAATCTACACTTGAGGTGCTCTGTCAACTGAGCAGCCGTTGCAAGTTGTCGCCAACATTGTTGGAGGCGTTGCAAATTGACATTACCTTATCGTACGTTATTTGAAGAGATGTGTGAAATTAGGTTGTTTTCGCATATCTTATGAATTTCACGCCGTATTACATCTTGATCAATTCTCCATGCACTTTATGTTGGAACTTTCATTATGTGATATTAGTCTCCATCAAAATCAGATATTTGAACTGCAAACCTAAATAGAATTCAAAAACTAGCTGTGTAACGAGGTTTTTTTTAGCTATCGAGAATTACTTTGTTTAAAATATATTTTAGGTTAAGATTGTATATAACCCATTATACCCTCTGACTGTGTGTAAAAAAAATAATATTTTCTTCGATTTATTGTAATCAAAATTGTACGTTCACCGCGCTGCGGTTCGAAAATTCATGTTTCCCCACTGCCACTAAATATAGAGTAGGTAGCGCGCAGGTCAAGCTGATCGAAGGAAGGGGATAGCGAGACGAAGCCCGGAGAGTCAGAGAGTCAAGAGGACACAGGCCACGGGCACTCGGGTGGGCGAAATTAATTCAAAATTGGTACGATTTTTACTGACATCTTTATTTGGAGGCGGAACTAAACGTTAAAGATTTCAAATAGAGCTGATAGATGGAGCCTAAGGTGAAATTAAGCAAATCAAGTTTCGGAGTCAAAAATTAAATTAGGTTCAGCAATCACGCATGGAGCTAGCAGCCATATTGTTTATTATTATTCTTCGTAAATAAAGGGCGTTCCAGTTCGTTCTTTCGTCGTTGTTTGTGCTTTTATTTTCTCATTTATATTCCTAAAGTATTTAAAGATGAGTTCCTATGATGAGAATTTGCTTTGTTCCTGGATGCATTGAGAAGGTTAGTACTAATTATTAACAATCCATGTTAATTTCTACCAATATTTATCAGTTGAAGAAATTTTTTTTTATAAAATAATTCAAATACTAGTTAAGATAGTTAGACTTAATATTTGGAATTGCTAGATGTATTAATTGTGATTTATACAAAGTCGACGATTTCCTTGAAATAAAAATGAGGAGTATTATAACTAAGTATTAACCTAAGTATTTTTTTATAGGCATAGAATACCTACCTACTAACCAAGAGGTTAACGCCGTTTGGAATGAGAGAATTCATAATTCTAAGTTGGCTTTTGAGTCTTACAAATCTTATAAAAGTTGTTACATTCATTTTGAAGATTGTGGCAGATTGAAGAAATCCCTCACTTCATTTGCATGGTAAGAACTTATCTCATCTATATGTGTACTGAAATTGTAGTTATTAGTACTACAATAGACAGTTGATTGTAACTATATACAAATTATGATTATAGTGTATAAATATATGTTGAATTATGATTAATGTTTTTTAGGATACAAGAGAAGTGTGAAGGCGATCATTTTTGGGTACCAGAGCAACAACAATCATTTTCAACTCCCGAGAAGCTAAAAGGTATCTATAAATATTTTGCAATATTTTTTTATATCCAGTATTAAATCATTTGTAACTGTATAATGCCTAGTCTTTCGAAAGCAACAACTTATGTTTTATTGATATTAATTTAAAAAAACCTTTTTTAGAATCCATTTCTATTCTAAGTGCTTCCACCACAAAAAGTAGTAATAGTCCAGTAGGAAAAGTACAACGACCAGTCAAGACTTATACAAGGAAGCGTTTACTACATGAGTTTGATGAAGTATACTGGTAAGTATTTTTAAAACACCTTCAGGCAGTATAGCTTATGGTGACCTACTTGTGGTTATGTTGAAAACTCAATTGTAAAAAATTCTTATGTAATTTTCAGCTTGCAGTTCATCCACATCAAGTTTTTCACAATTACCGTCCACATCAAGTTTCATACAAGCACCATCCGTTTCTTGGCATCTGGGCAGATATAAAGGAGTTTTAACTGCAACTGGTAAGATTGTTTAAGTTAAATAACTCATTATTGCATATGCTAGTCATACCTTGAATTTTAATAACTGTAAGTACAATAAGTGATGTCAAAAACTATATTTTTGAAGGAAATCAACCTAAATTACAGAAAAAATTGTTCACAGCAATACCTTGCTTTTGTGTATATAACTTATAAGTTCACTGCATACAACTTGAATGAGGATAACAATAGTTGACTTTTTTTTAGCTCATGGATTAAGGGCAATAGGAAACATTTCAATTCTCCAGATGTAAGAATTTTATAAAGAAAACTAAGCCAGTGGAAGGCAGCTGCCAAGAAAGCCCAGAAATCGCGTCCAAAGCGGATATTTATCCAAGTCTATTAAATAAAGTGTGTTATGTAATTGTTTCCCATTTTTCATTTATTATATCAAGTGAAATTACCTGCTTTTTAAATTGTTTTTTTCTTAGATTTTTAAAAAGTTCGTAGTTGTATTTATGTAAACATTGAATGTCCTATACCAAGTGGAAATATAAAAACTAGATTAATGCTCATTTCGCATTTGAATTTTTTTACCTACTTTTAACTAAATAAATGTAGGTGGGAAATTTAAATAGTTGTATTCGTAATAATTCTGTAGTAGAGAGGTAATCAGTTGTAACTACAAGTTATACTAGTAGAGTTATTGTCTTTACATTACACTGGTTCTATTTTACTATAATAGCAAAATAAAGAGTGTAATGTGAAGACAATAATACTACTAAAATAACTATGTGTTTCAGCTGATCACCTCTCTACTACAGAATTATTACGAATACAACTATTTAAATTTTCCACCTAAATTTATTTTTGAATTTCCCGCTTTTTTCAAATTAGAGGGTTAGCCTGGATCTGAACCTTTAGCATGGCTCTGAACCCTTAGCATAGATCTGAACCCCTAGCATGGATCTGAACCTTTAGAAATGATGGTAGTTCCGCCTCCAAATATAGATGTCACTAGTTTCGGTGCGCGTGGCCACTTTTTTATATACAGTGGACGATCTACCTGTGTATCTTATCTCTGAGAGGACAGTTCCTTGCTGGCTGGCGAAGATATGAGTCGCTAGTATTGAACGTTCCGTATGCCGATTTACTTTTGTTGTTTACCATTTCTCTGTTTTTTTTTTGTATTTTGAATTTGTTTTGTTTTAGTAATTCACTTTTATGAGATAAAAGTATAAACCGTTGCTGTGAAGGTAAGAATTGATTGGAAACTATTTACATTTAACACAGGTGGTCTTTTAAATTACTAATAAATAAAGTTTATTCCATTGTATCAGAATTATATTTTACAGTAAGTATTTCCTTTTCATAGCAAATATTTCCGAATTCAAGTAAAATCTCCTTTTGAAAATCCTTTAATATTCATTCCCGATTCCGATTTCCCGTCCCGATTGAAATATTGAGGAGTGCCAGGCGTCTTAGCCAGGGCTCTTTGATAATTTAATTCGTAGAACCTGAGATGAGTGATCCATGGAAACTGTGCATAGCAAAATCCGACAGAACCCGAGTCCTCCAAGAGAATCATGATGCTCCTAATGCAGGGCATCTGGGAATTGCTAAGACTATCACCCGTATTGCTAAGTCGTACTATTGGCCTGGAATGTTTCGAGACATCACCAAGTACGTTCGCCGGTGTTTACAATGCCAGAAGTACAAACCGTCACAACAGAAGACCGGAACTCCCAAAAGGAAAATGGATCCCGAGTCAGAGTCATCCTATGAAGTGTTGAGTTTTTACGACACCGCCGATAGTCTATCAGATGATGCGGAGGGTTTATCCACGCGTATCACAAATTTGGCGCCCGTGCAAAGGGTCTCAGAAGAAATTAACGAAACAGTTGAAGTTCCCCGGATACAGCAGCAGCAGAAAGCTGGCTATTCCCAGTCCGATGTTCTTTCTCCGCGAACCAAAAGGAAGCGAAACCGCCCGGAATCGGAGAGTTTCATACGCATCACCACTGACCTTTGTTGGAGGTGTGGAACCTCTGGCCACAACCGGCATGCTTGTACCCGTCAAGCTGTCCTGTTTTGCTCCCGATGTGGGAGAGTGGGAAAAATGTCCCGAGACTGTCCATGTGACCGGACTACCGACCGTTCCCGAACTATGAAACCGATGAAGTGCGTAGCCGTTCAGGCTCACTTAGTATCCCGTTCTAATTCCCGTCCACGACGGGCAACCCAGGAGAAGGGTGTACAATGCGACCTATGCGAATGTTCCATGTCACCACTACCGGCAACCAACCGCCTACACGAAAGATACTCCCGCCTGCACCAAAATATCAGAGTCCGAGGATTTGGACCAAGCTCCGGAGTTCGTAGCAGGGGCTACCGACTCTAAACTCCACTACATCAAATAAAGTCCGGATTATTCCGGCACATAGACTGTTTGTAGTTTTAAGAAATTTTGTAGTATTATATTTGTTTCTTAGGTAGTAGGTTATAAAAAAAAATGTAAAGCACGAAAGCGATGCTTGCGTCCTTTAATTTTTTTTTTTACCGAAGTAAGGGGGGGATGTAACCAGGTTTTTTTTAGCTATCAAGAATTACTTTGTTTAAAATATATTTTAAGTTAAGATTGTATATAACCCATTATACCCTCTGACTGTGTGTAAAAAAAATAATATTTTCTCCGATTTATTGTAATCAAAATTGTACGTTCACCGCGCTGCGGTTCGAAAATTCATGTTTCCCCACTGCCACTAAATATAGAGTAGGTAGCGCGCAGGTCAAGCTGATCGAAGGAAGGGGATAGCGAGACGAAGCACTGGCGGATAGCGACACCGATTCTACTTTGGCTCTGAGCTTCCCGCATGCGCAAATTCGTGTCAAACATAACATAACCTAATGACGTCATCAATTTGATGGCGTAAATGAGAAGCGGATATTTCCCACTTTGCATTCCACGATTGGTCGTCTCAAGGTTACATGAATTTGAAGCTTGTGTTATATTGGTTAAAACTTAAAACAGATATTTGATTAATTTATCGAGAAGGGCAAGGAAAATCATATATAAGCCATTTTTTCAACACTGTATAGCTTCTTGAATGATTTTCCTTGCCCTTCTCGATAACTTAATCAAAGATCTGTTAACACAAGCGTCAAATTTGCGCATGCGGAAAGCTCAGAGCCAAAGTAGAATCGGTGTCGCTATCCGCCAGTCTCCACTATAAATTTTGTCTTCGTTTATTTAGTTATTCCACGTGTCGCTGATAGCGCTACGTAATCGAGGATCTGTCAGATTTCAATAAGACCGCCATTTATATAACCTCCATTTTATATTGAAGATACGCCATTGTTAAACATTGTTTTCGTTCGTGTATTGTACGGTTATTTTTATAATAATTTGTATAAACAGATATTTTTGTGCTTTTTAGTGATTGTGTTTATTAACATTAACATCATGGTTCTGTATTGTATTGTTCCCTCTTGTAAGAATACAAGTAAGGATGTTAAAATGCATCTCCTTCCTAAAGACCCAGAGGTAGGTTTGTAAATAGATTTGTGTTTGATTTAATGTTTTTTTACACTAAATAGGTGGGATAGGCCGAATATAGATTAATAATAATTTGTGTACCAATTTGATTACTACATTATTATCACTTGATATACTATTATTGATAGTAGGTATGTGTTGAATAATCGATTCAAAATATATTCAGTGAGTTCAATTACTCTTAACTTGCACAATAATCAGGTCATCTGCAGCATATTTCAAATCTGTCTCTTTTTTTGTGTTTAATAACACACAAACAAAACCCATATTGTGAAAATGATACAAACTAGAACATTTTGTAATTTAACGACTGCAAGTTTAGAGTGATGTTTACTATAGCTTCATTTAATTTTTTTTCTTAGCTTTTTAGGCAATGGATTCAAATAATCCAAAGAGAGGATATCCCCATATCAAGGAGACAAAATTCTCGAATATGTGCTATCCACTTTTCCGAAGAAATGATGTTTGCTGCACATCATAATAGAACAAACTTGATAGCTAATGCAGTTCCAAACTTATATATACCAACACCAACAAAAAGTATGGAGAAATTACCTGAGGAGAACCAGGAGATTGTTGAACTACAAGATAATGTACAATAAGATTCCAAAAACTACTACATATATTACATTACTAGTGTATAAAGTGACCCATTTCACAAGTGGTTATAAAAAAATGGTTTTTGACAGATAGGTATAATTAAAAATTGTACTTATTGCTATTACAGGTTCAGAGTCGTATTCTTACATTGCTACCTGCAGTACTCCAACTACCTACTTCCAGCACAATGCTTACTACATTAAAGACACCCAGCAAACGTAAAGGTAATTTTTTAAAGTATATAAAATGTTTATTGCAATAATACTAGTATGTGAAAAAAGTACATATAATAATTTTTTTCAGATATTAAACAAAGATTGAATTTACTGAGCCATAGAAATTGTAGTAGAGCCATACAGCTAACCCCCAAAGCTAGAAAGTTTTATGGAATTGCCAAAAACATGGTTTCGCTAGCCAGAAAATTTGACAGAAAACATTTTAGTGTACGAAAACAACTGTTTGAGATTAAAAAAAGAGTTGAATCTGGTGATTTCATGATGGATAAAGTAAATTATACCACCTTGAAATTTTTACAATCCCAAATTGTTATGCAAAGCAAGAAAAGTAGGGGACGTCGTTTTAGTATTGAGGACAAGATATTCTCATTATCTTTGTTAAAACAAAGTCCCAGGGCATATCGTCTTCTTCAGAAAACTTTTGCTCTGCCCTCAAGGAAGACATTGATGAAAGTTTTAAGCCAGGTGCCATTTGAAATTGGATTGAATTCTCACATTCTTGATGCTCTCAAGATGTCTGTGTCAAAAATGGAGCCAGAAGATAGAATCTGCTCCCTTATCTTTGATGAAATGTCCTTGGAACCAGCTTTGAGTTACAATAAGAAAACTGATTCAATTAATGGGTTTGAAGATTGTGGTGAAGGCAAAAAAAAATTTGCAGATCATGCTATGATTTTTATGGCTAGAGGTTAGCGAAAAAAATGGAAACAGCCCATTGCTTATTTCTTCTCTGAACATGGAATGTCTTCTCCTGACATAGTACGCAACCTAAAAGAGATAATAAGTTCTCTGCATAACATAGGTTTAAATGTTGAGGCTACCATATGTGACCAGCATTCAACAAATAGTAGAGCTATTAAAATGCTTAAAGATGAGACTGAGAGGACATTTCAATTGGCAGGGAAAGAAAATAGGTTGAAAGGATTTTCTATAAATGGCGAAGAAATTGTTCCCCTATATGATGTCCCTCATTTATTAAAAGGTATACGAAACAATTTGCTGGACAATCCAGCTTCATTTACTTGGAAAAATGGTATACAGAAGGCTATGTGGGGAGATATAATTCGTTTGTATGAGTTAAATGTAGGAGATTTTGATACCAAAATGTGTTACAAGCTTACTGATGCCCACATTTACAAGAAAAAAATAAAGAAGATGAAAGTGAAGCATGCCTCACAGGTTTTTTCACAAAGAGTATCTTCGACAATCAGGGGTTTAGTTAGTTATGGTAAGATATTGTATCCCTAGACTTTGAGATGAATATAACATTACCAATTTTTTGTTACAGGTAATAATTGTCTTCCAGAGTCAAGTATCGGTACTGCAGATTTTTTGTTATTCTTTGACAAATTGTTCGACTCAATGAATGGCTCAACATTTAAACCAGAGCATGGAAAGTTACTAAGATGTGCAGTCTCAACATCATCAGCACATCTCCCGTTTTGGTATGAGGCCCTAAAGGTCTTGAAATCAGTTAAATTTTTAAAACAAGGAGGCAAGGAGTATATTCCTCCAAGCATAAAAAACTGGATTTCAACTATACAAGGCTTCATATACATCTGGCAAAAACTCAGCAAGAAAAAATTTGAATTTCTTTGTCCCAGAAACCTAAATCAATATCCTGTTGAGAATTTTTTTGGCTGTATACGAAGCCATGGATTTAGAAATATCAATCCAACTTGTGAGGCTTTCATCAATTCTATCAAAAGCCTCTTAATAAATAATTTTGTTTCATCACACTCTCCTGGAGCAAATTGTGAGGAGGATATGCATGAAGTCACTCTAAATAATTTAAAATGCTTTCTGTATCCATCTATTGCTTTTTCCGATAATAATGAGGAAAATATTACCATTCCCAGTGAAATCACAAAAACTTTTGTATTTGAAGAAAATAACTATATTCAAATACAAACTCATTCATATATCGCTGGATACATGGCTAAAAGTATTTTTAAATTAATTGGAGTATGCAAATCTTGTAGGAATGACCTTGTTTCTGATGTTAATGAAGTACATCACCAATTAATTGTTTCAAGAGCATATGGTCCAAAAGCTCTCTTAAGGCCACATACAAATTTTACTAATATATTTAGCAAGTGCAATCAAGCACTGCATCACTATTTGCCAATTATTTGTCATGAAAAAGATCTGCAGGTAAAATTAAATGAACATATTAATAAATATGTGTCATTTAATTTTAGTTGCAAGAAGCACAATATAAAAAACATTTATACAAAAATTTGTACATTTTTACATATATTGTTGGATAAAAAATATAAACAAAATTTTAAAAGGTGATGATCAGAGAAATATAAATGACAATATAAAAAAATTAGCTCTAGTTAAATATGAAAAACGGAAAAAGAAAAAGGAAGCGATTAAAAACATTAAAAATACTGAAAATGTATAATTTTCTATAGCTTTTTTAATGAGCTTAATATCCTTAATGTCATGCTGTATACAGTAAGCATCACCCCAATTTTTTTTAATAAATAAGAGGTTCTGGATATTCAACAACTGTATACCTAACACACTACGATTTATCTATTTAAAAACAAAAAACTTCTTAAATACCCTGAGCATCTTTATCCAACAAGAAGCAAGTCAAAGGGATATGCTCTGATTCCCTTTTATACTAAAACAGTCGGTCATCTTTGTCTATTCATGATACACAAAATTTATAACTCTGCCTGAGATGTATAGGACTTATTCAGTTATAATTATCTTGTGTAACTATTGTGATTCTGCTGATTTAAATTACTAAATGTTTGTTTTATTGAGTATTTAACACACAATCCGAGTTTTGCATAAATATAGATATTTTAGGTACAACCTAATAAGACATATCTTCTGTATGTTCCTTATGGTGTATTCATTATTCTTTTTGTTAATTATTTTGTCTTAAATGTTTCAAATATATTGCCCATGCTCACCCAGTTCTGGTTTTAATGGGCCGTAAACAAAGTTTATTTAGACTATTTGTAGTTCTTGTGAACCTATAATTGTTATTATAGGTATTCTTAAAAAATAAACTACATTCATCATCACATACAGCTATATAGAATTGATTTGTTGGTATCTATTTATTTTTTTATAAATAAAAATAATGTATTTAAATAGTCTTTTATTTAGGAATATTAATTCCACTTTTCATAAAATTCCCCATTAATAGCGTTTTCGATTGATAAAAATAGTGTAAACTAATATATTATCCAGCTCACTAAAAAGATGCTTGAAAATGTATTAGTACGCACTATTTCTATCAGTTGAAAATAAAAAATAGCCAAAATAATAATTTCAATATATTTTAAAAAGCCCGCTACTTCTAGCAGCAGCGCGCGAGCGACACGTTGAATAACTAAAAGGACAGTGATTAATTTTTCAGGAGAGTGGGCTATCTATCTAATTTTTATTGTTGTTAATCTATGCTGTCCTCTCAACTCTCTGACTCTCCGGGCTTCGTCTCGCTATCCCCTTCCTTCGATCAGCTTGACCTGCGCGCTACCTACTCTATATTTAGTGGCAGTGGGGAAACATGAATTTTCGAACCGCAGCGCGGTGAACGTACAATTTTGATTACAATAAATCGGAGAAAATATTATTTTTTTTACACACAGTCAGAGGGTATAATGGGTTATATACAATCTTAACTTAAAATATATTTTAAACAAAGTAATTCTTGATAGCTAAAAAAAACCTCGTTACATCCCCCCTTACTTCGGTAAAAAAAAATTAAAGGACGCAAGCATCGCTTTCGTGCTTTACATTTTTTTTTATAACCTACTACCTAAGAAACAAATATAATACTACAAAATTTCCTAAAACTACAAACAGTCTATGTGCCGGAATAATCCGGACTTTATTTGATGTAGTGGAGTTTAGAGTCGGTAGCCCCTGCTACGAACTCCGGAGCTTGGTCCAAATCCTCGGACTCTGATATTTTGGTGCAGGCGGGAGTATCTTTCGTGTAGGCGGTTGGTTGCCGGTAGTGGTGACATGGAACATTCGCATAGGTCGCATTGTACACCCTTCTCATGGGTTGCCCGTCGTGGACGGGAATTAGAACGGGATACTAAGTGAGCCTGAACGGCTACGGACTTCATCGGTTTCATAGTTCGGGAACGGTCGGTAGTCCGGTCACATGGACAGTCTCGGGACATTTTTCCCACTCTCCCACATCGGGAGCAAAACAGGACAGCTTGACGGGTACAAGCATGCCGGTTGTGGCCAGAGGTTCCACACCTCCAACAAAGGTCAGTGGTGATGCGTATGAAACTCTCCGATTCCGGGCGGTTTCGCTTCCTTTTGGTTCGCGGAGAAAGAACATCGGACTGGGAATAGCCAGCTTTCTGCTGCTGCTGTATCCGGGGAACTTCAACTGTTTCGTTAATTTCTTCTGAGACCCTTTGCACGGGCGCCAAATTTGTGATACGCGTGGATAAACCCTCCGCATCATCTGATAGACTATCGGCGGTGTCGTAAAAACTCAACACTTCATAGGATGACTCTGACTCGGGATCCATTTTCCTTTTGGGAGTTCCGGTCTTCTGTTGTGACGGTTTGTACTTCTGGCATTGTAAACACCGGCGAACGTACTTGGTGATGTCTCGAAACATTCCAGGCCAATAGTACGACTTAGCAATACGGGTGATAGTCTTAGCAATTCCCAGATGCCCTGCATTAGGAGCATCATGATTCTCTTGGAGGACTCGGGTTCTGTCGGATTTTGCTATGCACAGTTTCCATGGATCACTCATCTCAGGTTCTCTTAAATCATTTATATCCCAAAAATGACGGTACAAACGGCCTTCTTTGATGCAGTAGTCAGGGAACTTGTCTGGTTCCTTCAGGACTTCTTCCTTTTTATTTCGGTACCATGAACATTCGGTGGGTACATCGGTCAGACAGAGTACAGATGGTGGGTCGGCCTCGGTGGTCATTGGAAGCGGATTTCTGGACAGGGCGTCGGCAACACGGTTTAGAGCACCTTTACGATACTGTATCTCGAAGTCATATTGTTGCAGAAAGATACTCCATCGCGCTAAGCGTCCGGACGGACTAGCTATGGAATGTAACCATCTAAGGGATTGATGATCGGTAACAACCGTGAAATGGTAGCCCTCTAAATAAGGACGCATCTTTTCAATCCCCCATACAATGGCAAGACATTCTTTTTCTGTGACGGAGTAGTTTTCCTCGGCAGGACTCAAAGTGCGGCTTGCATACGCCACGACGTGTTCATGTCCATCCTTCTGCTGGGTAAGGGCTATTCCCAATCCATACTCGGAGGCATCGGTCTGTAGAGTGAATGGTATACTGAAATCGGGACAGCTTAATACAGGAGCTTTCGACAAACAGGTTTTAATTTTAGTGAAAGCGGTTTCTTGATCTTCAGTTCATTTCCATCGCTGAGATTTACGGAGCAATT
Source organism: Lochmaea crataegi (assembly GCA_947563755.1). Taxonomy (NCBI): domain Eukaryota; kingdom Metazoa; phylum Arthropoda; class Insecta; order Coleoptera; family Chrysomelidae; genus Lochmaea; species Lochmaea crataegi. The sequence goes on from OX387426.1 coordinate 26,967,347, forward strand.
TTGTCAACGGAGCCACCTTTTGGGAAAACGATGGCACAAACCTCCTATACCAGGATGCAACTCCCAAAAACCTTCTTAGTTCTCGGACATTCTTTGGGGCAGCAAACTTAATTATACTCTCGACCTTTTCTGGATCGGTACGGATTCCATCTCCAGTAATGACATGGCCCAAATACTTCATGGATGGCAAACAGAAATGACATTTCTCCGGATTTAGTTTCAGTCGTGCTACTCGTAATCGGTGGAACACTTCAGATAAATTTGCCAAGTGTTGATCAAACGTTTCCCCCAGAACGATGATGACATCCAGATATGCAAATGCGTAAGGGTCCAAATCCGGACCTATTAACTGATCAACCAGTCTCTGGAAGGTGGCTGGTGCAGAGTGTAAGCCAAATGGAAGAACCGTGAATTGAAACAATCCACGTCCCGGTGAGGTGAAGGCGGTGATGGGTTTGCTGTCGGGTGTTAACGGAACTTGCCAATACCCACTCTTCAGATCTAAACTGGAAATGTACTTGGCTTTTCGCAGTTTGTCCAGTATAGCATTGATAAATGGAAGAGGGTAGGCATCCTTCATTGTTACCTCATTGACCTTACGAAAATCAATGCAGAAGCGGTTTTTCCCATCCTTTTTCTTCACGATTACAATCGGAGAACTCCACGGAGTTGTAGAGGGTTCTATTACTCCTTCTTTCAACATGGCGTCTATTTCAGTATTGCAAATTTCTTGCATTTTCGGATTCTGAGGTCGGTATCTCTGTTTGATCGGACGGGGTTGTAGCAGACGGATCTCATGCTCAACTAGTGTCGTTGGACCTTGAATCTTCCCAAACCTTGGCAACTCACGGCTTAGGAAAATGTTCAGTCTGTCTGACTGTTCTTTTGATAAATTTCTTTCCAAAATCGGCGTTATTGTTTCCAACGGACATCCTATATAACCAAAATTCTCGTCATCCCCTAAATCTTCCCGGGAGAACGCAGATAATTTAGAAACGGGTTGCTCCTCATCGACCCCTAACACCAGGGAGGACGCGGAGACTTCAGTAACAAATTGCTCCTTGTTAACCCCTAACTCCAGGGAAAACGCAGAGACTTCGGAAACAAGTTGCTCCTTGTCAACCCCTAACACCAGGGAAGACGCAGAGACTTCAAAAATAGTGTTTTCTTCATCAACCCCTAACAACACCGGGGAGGAATCAGAAGTTTTGACAACGGACTGCTCCTTGTCAACCCCTAACAACTCCGGGGAAGACGCAGAGACTTCAGAGATAGATTGCTGTTTCTCCTTCCTTAACACCAGGATAGACGTAGAGACTTCAGAAAGAAGTTGCTCCTTGTCAACCCCTAAAACCAGGGAAGACGCGGAGACTTCAGAAACAGACAGGTTTCGAGAACAGCGGTTTTCAGCAAAACGATGGTTGGCTTTTCCCTTATTTATTATCGGTACAGCGGCATCGATTTCTTTCATGGCTGTGTTCACTTTCTCCAATATTCCAACAGGACTTGCTAATGATGAACGTCTTACTAGTTCATTATTGATATATATATTTCCAGTTCCTAACTCCAAACGGAAATTATATTTTCGGAGAACATCGTGTCCTAAAACAATATCGGTTATCAGACCAGGGAAATGTTCGAACGGTCCTTCCATAATGACGTCATGGGTCTTCAATTTTAGCTCATAAGAGTCGGTGATAGAGACCAAATTTCCATTAGCTAAACGGGCCTTCGTATCTTGACGGGGGGTAGTTTGCTTTCTTTGGGAAAATGTCTTAGCTATCTGATCACCGACGTATGATTTCGCCGCTCCAGTATCTAACAGGGCTTTGTACTTATGATTCTCAATTTCGACGTCGATGTGCGGTCGGAAATCGGTCATTTCTTCTGGTATTTCAGCATGAGAGGCAAATATTTGCGGAAGCTGTGTCGGCCTCTCCTCGGGACAGCTTCGGATTAGTTTTCCTGCCTCCTGCAGGAACAATCTCTGGAAAATACTCCTTCCTTATGGCAACGGGAACAGAATATCTTCTGAGGGTTCTGACACTTGTTTCGGTAGTGTCCAGATTCTCCGCAGCGGAAACAGATTGGTTGCCGGGAAGATGAGCCAGACGGTTGATTGGTAGTATTATGTGGCGGACGGCGAGGAGTATCGGTCTGAGACGGGCGGCTGGTACCGGGGACGGCCTCTCTAGATGGACCAGGCGTCGCGGTGTGAGGCGCACTTATCGGTTGCGGGCGTGTTGGTCCACGATTCGAACCAGTGGTGGTGGGAACGTTCTGGAGCTCTTTCCTGAGAAGCTCATATTCTCTTACCAACTGGCAAAACGTAGAAAAATCCTCGAAGTCTCCTTTTCGGATCTGCAGCCGGTATTCAGGTAACAAGTTACGGTACAGCCATGCTAATTGTTGTTCGGGAGTTAGCTTTCCATGCCTTCGCATGAGGGTTTGAAGTTCGGTTATATACGTAGCGGCGGACTCGTTTCTTCTTTGTAGACGCTTACCTATCTCGGCTTCTAAGTCTACTTCATAGTTGACGGGATAAAAGAAAATTCGGAAATCGCTTTCAAAATCGTTCCAACTGGTATATCTACTTCGGTTGTTTCGGTACCATAATGCGGGTTCGCCGGACAGTAATTCCGGCAAAACAGGAAGCAAATTGTCTTTCTGGACATTCTTTGCCGTACATATTTCTTCAATCCTTTCTATAAACGCGGCAGGATCTCCTCGATTTCCAAAGCACACCTTCCAATCGTGTACGTTTATCGGTGGAGTTGCCATCGCGGTCGGGTTTTCCACAGGTTCCTCTTGGTCTATAGCGGATCGGGGAGCAATATTTCTTCGTCTCAAAAAGTTAACGAGTCTTTTTCGTTTGTTGGGAACGGTTCCAGCAACCGATAAATTTCTCTCTTTTAATTGGATAGTAAGACCCTCGTTTTTCAGCAAATATACCCAACTTACTCGATGGTCTGTGACTTCTTCCACGGAACTTACGGTCGGTAGTTGGGACGGTACCAAAATATCAGATTCGGAGTTTTCCGCTCCTTCTTGATCAAACAGATGGGTCAAGGCAATATTTTCAGAGTTTTCTCCAGACATAAAAGGCTATTTCGGCTAGACAGTGGTAACTAGTCTGGTTCGGTAGCCTACCTCAACTCTCCACTTCTTCTTCAACCTTCGCAGCTTCGCAAAACAGTCTTCACAGCACAAGAAAACAGTTTACAATAGTCCTTACTCTTAAAAAAAAACAAAACAAAAAAAAAATACAAATAAATAAGCTATAAATATAACAATGAGGTCCCTGCTCGGGCGCCAAATTTGTGACGCGTTTCACCTACCCTTTGGATTTTACCAACAGGGCACGCCACTTTTGACACCCTCGAAACCTTACACTTTCTCGGGCGCCAGATTTTTAACGTTGTTAACTCCACGGCCCCTTGACTTCAATCGTCAAGAGTTCCAGGTAGCCTCAGATGGAGGTACGGTAATGTCCAGGGGTCTAGTTATATCCAAACCGGCTGGGGTAGTGGTCCTCGTTGTTCCTGAAACAAACGTTCTCACTCCTGGCCCACAATGCGGTGAAGCTAAATTCGTGCAACTAAGCAACTACTCTACGATAGGGAAACTCTACACTCTACAGTACTTCAGAAAAACATACAGGTTCAGTTAAGTTTTATTACTACACTCACCCTCAATAGTAGGTACATATGTTACAATAATAAGTTACAAAATGAAACAATACCCTGGTATCCAAAAAAAAACACAAAAATATAATTACTATACGATGATCTATGAGTTATATGTACATTATTCATGCGTTAATACCCAAAATAGAGACGAAGCGGGCAGGACATAAGCGAAAAAGGTTTATAAGCACACTCAAATGTTTTGTATGAAAAAGAAGCGGTAAAAACACAAAGCAAAATTAGGTTTCAGGTGTCTTTTCACTAATTCGGTTATTAAAAATGGAAACAAATCAAACATTAAAACTTTTAATCAATTCGGAAAAGAACAGGTGAAAGGGTGTGGTCCCAGAACTAAAATATCCAAGAGCCCTAGCTTAGACGCCTGGCACTCCTCAATATTTTGATCGAGAACCGTTTTACAAATTAAATTATCAAAGAGCCCTGGCTAAGACGCCTGGCACTCCCCAATATTTCAATCGGGACGGGAAATCGGAATCGGGAATGAATATATAAAAACAAGGGTAGTCCCCGGATTAGAATGTCAAAGAGCCCTGGCTTAGACGCCTGGCACTCCTCAAGATTTTAATCTAGAGCGGCTTCACGAATTAAATTATCAAAGAGCCCTGGCTAAGACGCCTGGCACTCCTCAATATTTCAATCGGGACGGGAAATCGGAATCGGGAATGAATATATAAAAACAAGGGTAGTCCCCGGATTAGAATGTCAAAGAGCCCTGGCTTAGACGCCTGGCACTCCTCAAGATTTTAATCTAGAGCGGCTTTACGAATTAAATTATCAAAGAGCCCTGGCTAAGACGCCTGGCACTCCTCAATATTTCAATCGGGACGGGAAATCGGAATCGGGAATGAATATATAAAAACAAGGGTAGTCCCCGGATTAGAATGTCAAAGAGCCCTGGCTTAGACGCCTGGCACTCCTCAAGATTTTAATCTAGAGCGGCTTTACGAATTAAATTATCAAAGAGCCCTGGCTAAGACGCCTGGCACTCCTCAATATTTCAATCGGGACGGGAAATCGGAATCGGGAATGAATATATAAAAACAAGGGTAGTCCCCGGATTAGAATGTCAAAGAGCCCTGGCTTAGACGCCTGGCACTCCTCAAGATTTTAATCTAGAGCGACTTTACGAATTAAATTATCAAAGAGCCCTGGCTAAGACGCCTGGCACTCCTCAATATTTCAGTCGGGACGGGAAATCGGAATCGGGAATGAATATTAAAGGATTTTCAAAAGGAGATTTTACTTGAATTCGGAAATATTTGCTATGAAACGGAAATACTTACTGTAAAATATAATTCTGATACAATGGAATAAACTTTATTTATTAGTGATTTAAAAGACCACCTGTGTTAAATGTAAATAGTTTCCAATCAATTCTTACCTTCACAGCAACGGTTTATACTTTTATCTCATAAAAGTGAATTACTAAAACAAAACAAATTCAAAATACAAAAAAAAACAGAGAAATGGTAAACAACAAAAGTAAATCGGCAGACGGAGCGTTCAATACTAGCGACTCATATCTTCGCCAGCCAGCAAGGAACTGTCCTCTCAACTCTCTGACTCTCCACTGGCGGATAGCGACACCGATTCTACTTTGGCTCTGAGCTTTCCGCATGCGCAAATTTGACGCTTGTGTTAACAGATCTTTGATTAAGTTATCGAGAAGGGCAAGGAAAATCATTGAAGAAGCTATACAGTGTTGAAAAAATGGCTTATATATGATTTTCCTTGCCCTTCTCGATAAATTAATCAAATATCTGTTTTAAGTTTTCACCAATATAACACAAGCTTCAAATTCATGTAACCTTGAGACGACCAATCGTGGAATGCAAAGTGGGAAATATCCGCTTCTCATTTACGCCATCAAATTGATGACGTCATTAGGTTATGTTATGTTTGACACGAATTTGCGCATGCGGAAAGCTCAGAGCCAAAGTAGAATCGGTGTCGCTATCCGCCAGTTGACTCTCCGGGCTTCGTCTACTGGACTGGCGGATAGCGACACCGATTCTACTTTGGCTCTGAGCTTTCCGCATGCGCAAATTCGTGTCAAACATAACATAACCTAATGACGTCATCAATTTGATGGCGTAAATGAGAAGCGGATATTTCCCACTTTGCATTCCACAATTGGTCGTCTCAAGGTTACATGAATTTGAAGCTTGTGTTATATTGGTTAAAACTTAAAACAGATATTTGATTAATTTATCGAGAAGGGCAAGGAAAATCATATATAAGCCATTTTTTCAACACTGTATAGCTTCTTCAATGATTTTCCTTGCCCTTCTCGATAACTTAATCAAAGATCTGTTAACACAAGCGTCAAATTTGCGCATGCGGAAAGCTCAGAGCCAAAGTAGAATCGGTGTCACTATCCGCCAGTATAGTGGAGTGAACATAGCATGGAGGACAGTTCCTTGCTGGCTGGCGAAGATATGAGTCGCTAGTATTGAACGCTCCGTCTGCCGATTTACTTTTGTTGTTTACCATTTCTCTGTTTTTTTTTTTGTATTTTGAATTTGTTTTGTTTAAGTAATTCACTTTTATGAGATAAAAGTATAAACCGTTGCTGTGAAGGTAAGAATTGATTGGAAACTATTTACATTTAACACAGGTGGTCTTTTAAATCACCAATAAATAAAGTTTATTCCATTGTATCAGAATTATATTTTACAGTAAGTATTTCCGTTTCATAGCAAATATTTCCGAATTCAAGTAAAATCTCCTTTTGAAAATCCTTTAATATTCATTCCCGATTCCGATTTCCCGTCCCGATTGAAATATTGAGGAGTGCCAGGCGTCTTAGCCAGGGCTCTTTGATAATTTAATTCGTAAAGCCGCTCTAGATTAAAATCTTGAGGAGTGCCAGGCGTCTAAGCCAGGGCTCTTTGACATTCTAATCCGGGGACTACCCTTGTTTTTATATATTCATTCCCGATTCCGATTTCCCGTCCCGATTGAAATATTGAGGAGTGCCAGGCGTCTTAGCCAGGGCTCTTTGATAATTTAATTCGTAAAGCCGCTCTAGATTAAAATCTTGAGGAGTGCCAGGCGTCTAAGCCAGGGCTCTTTGACATTCTAATCCGGGGACTACCCTTGTTTTTATATATTCATTCCCGATTCCGATTTCCCGTCCCGATTGAAATATTGAGGAGTGCCAGGCGTCTTAGCCAGGGCTCTTTGATAATTTAATTCGTAAAGCCGCTCTAGATTAAAATCTTGAGGAGTGCCAGGCGTCTAAGCCAGGGCTCTTTGACATTCTAATCCGGGGACTACCCTTGTTTTTATATATTCATTCCCGATTCCGATTTCCCGTCCCGATTGAAATATTGAGGAGTGCCAGGCGTCTTAGCCAGGGCTCTTTGATAATTTAATTCGTAAAGCCGCACTAGATTAAAATCTTGAGGAGTGCCAGGCGTCTAAGCCAGGGCTCTTTGACATTCTAGTCCGGGGACTACCCTTGTTTTTATATATTCATTCCCGATTCCGATTTCCCGTCCCGATTGAAATATTGGGGAGTGCCAGGCGTCTTAGCCAGGGCTCTTTGATAATTTAATTTGTAAAACGGTTCTCTATCAAAATATTGAGGAGAGCCAGGCGTATAAGCTAGGGCTCTTGGATATTTTAGTTCTGGGACCACACCCTTTCACCTCTTCTTTTCCGAATTGATTAAAAGTTTTAATGTTTGATTTGTTTCCATTTTTAATAACCGAATTAGTGAAAAGACACCTGAAACCTAATTTTGCTTTGTGTTTTTACCGCTTCTTTTTCATACAAAACATTTGAGTGTGCTTATAAACCTTTTTCGCTTATGTCCTGCCCGCTTCGTCTCTATTTTGGCTATTGACGCATGAATAATATACATATAACTCATAGATCACCGTATAGTAATTATATTTTTGTGTTTTTTTTTTGGATACCAGGGTATTGTTTCATTTTGTAACTTATTATTGTAACATATGTACCTACTATTGAGGGTGAGTGTAGTAATAAAACTTAACTGAACCTGTGTTTTTTTCTGAAGTACTGTAGAGTGTAGAGTTTCCCTATCGTAGAGTAGTTGCTTAGTTCCACGAATTTAGCTTCACCGCATTGTGGGCCAGGAGTGAGAACGTTTGTTTCAGGAACAACGAGGACCACTACCCCAGCCGGTTTGGATATAACTAGACCCCTGGACATCACCGTACCTCCATCTGAGGCTACCTGGAACTCTTGACGATTGGAGTCAAGGGGCCGTGGAGTTAACCACGTTAAAAATCTGGCGCCCGAGAAAGTGTAAGGTTTCGAGGGTGTCAAAAGTGGCGTGCCCTGTTGGTAAAATCCAAAGGGTAGGTGAAACGCGTCACAGCTGTTTCGCTAATTTTGTCATCATTTGGTTTTCGCTGTGAATAATTGTGATGTTTAATGCTACAAAAGATGTAAGCTCGCAAAAATATTGATTTCAGTGGAGTACGCCTTCACAAATGCCGTTGTACAAAAGTATGTAACTACCTGAATATACTTTAAAGAAAAGGTTGATATTTACAAAACTTTGCTGGCAAGTATAATGGAGGACTCTGGATGTTTGGGAAAACATGGGGTTTGAAACCTAAAATGATCTACTGGTCATATCTAACGGTTGTCAGGTTGTGAACAAAGCAACGCAGCAAAGTGGGAGAAAATAAGTTGCAAAAAGTGCAACGAATCGCCTGCATGGGAATCACGGGTGCAGTGAGATCACGCAGTCCTTCACAACATATACATGTACGAGGGATCGCTCTGGAAAATGCCTACAGGCTGACAGGATAAATCTTTGAAACCCGGCGATCTTACGGGGGAGCTAGAGATAATAGAGGTTCAAGCAACCTAATCCATAAAAATTCGGAACAGGATTTCGAACACACGTTAGATCTTATTATCAACGAGCGTGAGCGAAGACGTAACGAAATCGCTCTAACAAAGGGAGGGGCCCTTACTCACTATACTGATGGGTCAAAAACAAACGAAGGAGTAGGAATAAAGGTTTTAGGTCCTATTTCCAAGATATCAATAGCCCTGAGAAACTCTCCAGAAGTCTCCAACTAGAACTATTAGCAATAGCTCAAGAGTGCTTCAAAAGCTTTGAAGGCTCTGAAGTCTACAACTGAGTCTGGAACAGTCTGGAACTGCGATCAATCCCTTAAGCAACTGGCTAGACACAACAAAGTAACTGTTGTGAGTGCAAGGGCATGGAGGAGTTGTCGGAAAAGAGATTGCTGATGGTCTCGGAAAGGAAGAAGCTTGTACTATTTTTATCAGACCCGAACCATTTTGTGTTATACCAAAAAGCTGCATCGTCAAAGAAGCTCGAGAATGGGAAAAGGAACTTAGTGCAGCATACTGGAAAAATACTACAGGACAAAGACAGGAAAAAAGTTTGATATGACCTGTCACTACGCTAAATTGCTCTTGGAGCTTTATAGATCTAATTTCAAAGTAATCACAGAAGTTCTCTGGACTCTGGACACTGCTCACTCAGAAACCGTCTCTGCGAAGTGGACAGTGGAACATGAAGATGACAGTGCTGAACACATTATTTGCAATTGCAGGGTAATCGTCCGTCTACTTAGAGCTTGATCAGGTTACAGAACCAGCGCCGAAATAGATAATAGGCTTGATCTCTTGGACTGAAATAAAGATGTTGGGCATACACAAAGTTTCTTTTAGGACGCAGTGTGGTATGCCATCCGGGCTCCCTTGTTAGCCAATCCAATCAAATCTAAGTATAATGACGCGTAGTGACTTCAATATCTATCAAATTTGAAAATTGAATGGTGCTCTTCCATCAACGATATTAACAGATCATACAACAAATTATATCCCAGGCTACCGACTACACCACTTGCCAAACGCTGCTCTCCCAGCTAAATACTTTAGACTAGTGGAAACCTTGAAACTGTATGCCACGAACCGATTACATAATTATCACAGACGTATTCTTTTTTTATGTTTAAACTTCGATTAATTGGTGTAATCTTCGTGGAGATGAATATCAGTATCGTACATGTAGTTTTTAATTGATAATTTTGGATCGTCTGAAAAGGGAGTTTTGACGTACTGTCTACTTTTGCCTATAATAATTACTGTAACGTTAATTTCGTTCACTTTACTTTCCTCTATTTAATTAATTCGAAGTATCGTATGGGCGACGAATAGCCAGTCCTTTCTCTTGCCTAGTGCGGAGAAGTGTTCGAATTAAATAAAACTATCATCTACAAAAAACCAAATTTTACGTGGTTTTGCGAGTCAAGCCGATACCGTCTGTGGGGAAATATAGCCACTCCTGTTTTCAGTAATTATCGATTTTTAATTTTTACTAAAACTGAATTAGGAATACACTATCGAAGTATTGGTTCTTTTTGTTGTCAAGACTTGCGGACTGAATAGTAAGCTAGGACATAGAATTTGATTTAATTCAGAGATCAATGAGACTATTTAAGTCAACGGAATAAAGAATTTCTTTTTTTCCTTAAGCAAACATGAAGGAATAAATATTAAACTCAACTCGTGGTTAAAGCCACCATTTTTCTTTTCGTAACAAAGTGCATTCAACATCGAATGCACTTTACCCGAAACTTTACCTGGAACTTTACCTGGACCCGAAACTTTACCTGGACCCGAAACTTTACCTGGACCCGAAACTTTACCTGGAGCTAATCTTTACCTGGGACCAGAACTCTCTGGAGAAGTAAGTTCACCTAGTCATTTGAAAAGTAGTACATCGATATGGAACATCTTCTGTAACTCTACACCAATAGGAAAGTAGTACATCGTTATGGAACATCTTCTGTAACTCTACACCAATAGGAAAGTAGTACATCGATATGGAACATCTTCTGTAACTCTACACCCATAGGGAAGTAGTACCTCACTTTATTCCACTGAGATTGCTTCTTCGAATCAAACCCTAGTCATTTTTTTTAGTAATTAATTTATTTTTTCTTGTTTTCAAAGTCAATATACAACTTGTAAATTCAATAACGTTGTTCATTTAGTTTATTTTCCCTTCCAATATTATGAGAGTAACAAATAAACTAGTATTATTCAGAGTGGCGCCTACTTACGTTTCTTGACTGTAATAATTATTCTTTTATTAATTTCAGTTACTTTATTTACTTCATTCAGTACCTTAATTAAAATAAATTTCAAGTAGGATTACCCGAGAACCGGTAAGACTACTCTCTGAATTTTTACTAGTTTGGTGTCCGAATCTACACTTGAGGTGCTCTCTCAACTGAGCAGCCGTTGCAAGTTGTCGCCAACATTGTTGGAGGCGTTGCAAATTGACATTACCTTATCGTACGTTATTTGAAGAGATGTGTGAAATTAGGTTGTTTTCGCATATCTTATGAATTTCACGCCGTATTACATCTTGATCAATTCTCCATGCACTTTATGTTGGAACTTTCATTATGTGGCCGTTTTCTCTAATGCTGCTCGCTTGTTGACATAACTATAGATAATACTAGAAGACCCGACAGACGTTGTCCTGTCTTAACATCTTGAAGACCCGACCGACGTTGTCATGTCCTTCAATAAGATATCACGCAAGCGGACGTTTCCTGTCCGCTGAGTGGAGTGTCAGAGTAGCTTTTGTTTATTTCAAACTTCTATAAATACCATCCTCACAATTAGCTAACGATACCTATTTTAAATTTTAATTTACCGACATTTGATCTCCAAAGTAAAATTTGTTTGAATACTTTCTTTCCGTGCAATTTTCCTATATTTTCATTTTAATATATTTTATATAGTTATTCTTTTATTCGGGACGGAGACAAATACAACAAATCAAAAACCCTGAAAATCGGTCCAGCCGTTCTTGAGTTATGAGTGTTCGAACAAACCCGACTCAATAAGATATTATGCAAGCGGTTGTTTTCTGCCCACTGAGTAGAGTGTCAGAGTAGCTTTTGTTTATTTTAAACTTCCATAAATTTTGAATTTTAATCGGTTCAGCCGTGGACCCGAAACTTTACCTGGAGCTAATCTTTACCTTGGACCAGAACTCTCTGGAGAAGTAAGTTCACCTAGTCATTTGAAAAGTAGTACATCGATATGGAACATCTTCTGTAACTCTACACCAATAGGAAAGTAGTACATCGATATGGAACATCTTCTGTAACTCTACACCCATAGGAAAGTAGTACCTCACTTTATTCCACCGAGATTGCTTCTTCGAATCAAACCCTAGTCATTTTTTTTAGTAATTAATTTATTTTTTCTTGTTTTCAAAGTCAATATACAACTTGTAAATTCAATAACGTTGTTCATTTAGTTTATTTTCCCTTCCAATATTATGAGAGTAACAAATAAACTAGTATTATTCAGAGTGGCGCCTACTTACGTTTCTTGACTGTAATAATTATTCTTTTATTAATTTCAGTTACTTTATTTACTTCATTCAGTACCTTAATTAAAATAAATTTCAAGTAGGATTACCCGAGAACCGGTAAGACTACTCTCTGAATTTTTACTAGTTTGGTGTCCGAATCTACACTTGAGGTGCTCTCTCAACTGAGCAGCCGTTGCAAGTTGTCGCCAACATTGTTGGAGGCGTTGCAAATTGACATTACCTTATCGTACGTTATTTGAAGAGATGTGTGAAATTAGGTTGTTTTCGCATATCTTATGAATTTCACGCCGTATTACATCTTGATCAATTCTCCATGCACTTTATGTTGGAACTTTCATTATGTGGCCGTTTTCTCTAATGCTGCTCGCTTGTTGACATAACTATAGATAATACTAGAAGACCCGACAGACGTTGCCCTGTCTTAACATCTTGAAGACCCGACCGACGTTGTCATGTCCTTCAATAAGATATCACTCAAGCGGTCGTTTCCTGTCCGCTGAGTGGAGTATCAGAGTAGCTTTTGTTTATTTCAAACTTCTATAAATACCATCCTCACAATTAGCTAACAATACCTATTTTAAATTTTAATTTACCGACATTTGATCTCCAAAGTAAAATTTTTTTGAATACTTTCTTTCCGTGCAATTTTCCTATATTTTCATTTTAATATATTTTATATAGTTATTCTTTTATTCGGGACGGAGACAAATACAACAAATCAAAAACCCTGAAAATCGGTCCAGCCGTTCTTGAGTTATGAGTGTTCGAACAAACCCGACTCAATAAGATATTATGCAAGCGGTTGTGTCCTGCCCACTGAGTAGAGTGTCAGAGTAGCTTTTGTTTATTTTAAACTTCCATAAATTTTGAATTTTAATCGGTTCAGCCGTTCTTGAGTTAAAAATAGTGTAACTAACACGACTTTCTTTTATATATATATATATATAGATAATAATAATAATAATCATAATATTATTAAATGAGGTTGTCACCCTGGACCCGCTTTCGTATTAAAAAAAGTGATCCATTCTGTGCTAATTAGGCATTTTCACTGTTCTGTTTGTTGGCCTTTCTATCAGTTTCACGATGTTGTCGGGAGTAAAATGTCCAATCTTTTCTGTCAGTACTCGTCGTTCTGATTCTCACCGTTGACAGGTGAACAACGTATGTTCCGCGTCGTCTTGGATGTCTCCGCATGCCAGGCAGTTCGAATTTACGACCTTTCCCTGCTTACACAGGTAAGATCGAAAGTATCCATGTTCAGACACTAGCTGTGTGAGGTAGTAATTTACTTCTCAATGCTCTCTCTCGATCCAAGCTTTGACACTCGGTAAAAGGCGAGCAGTCTATCTCCCTCTGCAGTCAGACTCGTATCTCTGCTGCCATTTCTCTACTTTTTTCTTCTTCTGCTATTTTTTTCTGCTTATGACTTGTTTTATCCTTTCTGCTTCTGTTATCCTTTCGTATGCAGTCTTTCTTTCGAGCGCAAGTAGATCTATGGGGATTACTCCGGCAATAGCTAGTACCGCAAGCTATGATACCGTCCGATATGCGCTGCTTATCCTGAGAGCAGCTTTGCTCTGCACCCCTGCTATTCTTTTTCCATGAAATTCTTTTTGCGGTGTTTCTCCCCATATCTCTGCTCCGTAAAGTAGGATGGAGTTAGTAACTTCTCTTGCTGGCTTTTGGTCCTCCTACGTTTCTCATAAGTCGGCTCAATGAAGCTGTTACCTCTGAGGCTTTGTCTGCGGTTCGTCTAATATGTTCACCAAAACTCATTTTCATATCTAGAGTGAAGCCAAGGAACTCAATATGATCCTTGGTCTGTATGGTTAGATTGTCTACCTCCATTTCTTGGATGTTGTCGAAAGTGGTTTTTTGTTTGTAGGTGAGAAAGACTAGTTCTGTTTTCTCTCAAGACGATACCAAGTTTTCTCTCCATTGCCGCCTTCTCCCTTTCTGTGATGACGATTGCTGCGTAGCCTACGAGATAGCATCTATCTGGTAGTTCAAGTCTCAGGATATCGTCATCAAATCAAAATCAAAACAAGTGGTGATAGTGTTAAGGGCAGTCACTAGGTTATATAAATTTTTCGAGATATTTTTGATGTTTTGATGAAAAAGTGTAAAAGCATTTAGTGTTTTGTTGTATGATGATACAATAGATTGCAGGATTGCCAGAAAACCATCACGAAATAATGACAAAGAAGCAGCTTAAAAATGTTTCACCATAAATGGGAGGAATCTACTCCTCATAACAGGGATTTCAACTGAGCACTACAAACTAATTAGTGTGAAGATAATTATCAGCATCTCATTTTGTGAAGGCTGTTTAGATATAAAATGGCTGAAGAGTCTAAGTTTAAAGTATTAATTTGGACTAAACTTCAAATGATTATACATGAATTTCAAAACTAAATGCACCAAAGACTTATTAACAACGTTAAAAGACATAAACTAAGTTATTATGTGTTTTAAATTTAAAAAATAAACCTAATAATGATCCTTTTCGGCCACTTTTGCTTAAGTAAAGGGGATGAACTTATTTAATAACCGCTACAGCGGGAATTCAAAGTGTAGGGGTTATTCTTTTATTGCCGAGGATACTCAAGATGAAAAGAAAAAGTAAATCAAATAGAAGTGACGCAGAGCGTATTTTATTTTTAGGAATTGTTTAAAAAGTCCTTCAGAGCTTTACAGAGAAAACAAACAATTTTATGAAGTATATGCGTTATTTCAGAGATGAATCATGCTATTTAGGTTGATTATTTTCACTAGAAAATATATTTCAAGTATAAGGAGTTCGGAGTAGTTTAATTTTTGAACTGTTTTACTACCACTACAAGTGCAATTTCTGTTGAAATAACAGTTAATTTGTGATATTATTTCATGACAAAAAAGGGTAAAACTTATGCAAACATGATTGCTTTAAGACCAAAATCCACAGCAGGTAGTCGTTCATCCGATAACAATAGCACAGTAAAGCGAAAAGATAATGCTTAATAGTATGATTATTTTACAACTGAAATACTTGACTGGTAAAATAATATTTGGAACAAATTTTCCAATTTACTCGATTATTCTATTATTTATTTGTGCTTCGGAAGATATATTTCCGAATTTTTATTAAAAGTTAAAAGTATTTTCCACGATAAATGGTTGACTCCCTTATCTATAATTATTGAAATCTGATTGTGTAAATATAAAAAGAGCTTTATCGTGGAAAATACTTTTAACTTGAAAAATAAAAGTTCGGAATTATATCTTCCGAAGGACAAATGAATAATAGAATAATTAAATAAATTGGAAAAATAGTAACAAATATTATTTTATCAGCCAAACATTTCAGTTGTGAAATAATCATACCTTAAGACATTATCTCCTCTTTTTTCGAAGAAACGAGTACGATACTGTGCTATTGTTATCGGATTAACGACTACCTGATGTGGGTTTTGGTCTTGAATCAATCATGTTGGCATTAAGTCAAAACGAAAAATCTTGGAATGTAGTATAGATGAAACTGGTAGCAACGGGCAATAAGAGTGTTCATTAATGTATCTACATCTAAAACACGTCTCGACATTTTAGTGGCTTAAACACAAATTCTTTCAAATCACAATCGCTACTAACCGATATTAATATACTCACTACAAGTTACTTTCCTAGAAATATTGAAATTTTTTTGGGTTAACTATAAATCAACATTTAGAATAAATAAAACTATCAAGAATATATTTGGAATTCCTACGAAAGAGAATATGAATAGTATATTACATAACAAGAGTTGTAAGAATCTGATTACATGAGACTAGCGTAATTTTACAAGCATTGTTACAGGTCAAAAGTTACATGCAAACACTTACTCAGTGTGCCAAATTTTACCAAATAAATAAATATTAGGACTTACTCTTCATATTTGTGTTTATTTTGTATTCTAATAATACTACTTTTACTTAGCATTCGTAATTGACCTACATTTCCTTTTTTAAATCTTAAATATACTACATCTTCAGAAGTTCATCTTCCAGACTTTCATATCCACTTCAATTCCTTAAAAATATATGTACAAATAGAAAATGATTCTTAAGTAGTGATTGCAAGCAATATCAGTTTCAGAATATAAGGTATTTAGTTTTAATAATAAAATATATTTCTCAAAGGTTCAAATGGTTACATTTGGATGATCTAGGTTAAATTGACATCTGTCAGACCAAGAAAATAAACTTAATTGATTGATAATCAGATGTGACTGATAATCAATCATCCATTAACAAAGTGGTAGTTTTACAAATTCAGTATATTCTTTATCCTTTTCCACCTTTGTACATTCACATAAGCATATCTTTTGAACTTCTAGAAGCTACTGGTAAAGGAAAAGAACCAACCATTCAAGACAGGTTGTGAACAAGGGAAGAGAGATATCCTCTCATTTTGCTTTTTGGATGCTAGCGAAGAGCACATAACGTTCAAGTAACGGATTTTTTGTAATTTACAAAATGTTTTCAAAGGAAAGTTTCCAAGGTTCCTTAGAACTGGAAACTCAACCAGTGGGTTGGATTTATTATTTTAAACAAATTGTAATTTACCTCAACTTGTCTTGTTTTACTTAAAGGCCACCCACCATCAACGGTAAGTTTGTCGACCACTCACTTTTATGTGATTATATTCTGAATACTGGCTCAATATCATTCACGTACGTTTATTTCTATTTCAGGCCTTTATTTTCAACTTCATTTTCAACCTAATTTTCAACTTCATTTTCAACTTCATTTTCAACTTCATTTTCAACTTTATTTTCAACTTCATTTTCAACTTCATTTTCAACTTCATTTTCAACTTCATTTTCAACTTCATTTTCAACTTCATTTTCAACTGCATCTTTCATATTTCATCTTTCAATTTCAACTTCAATTTCATCTTTCAATTTCCATTTCATTTCAATTCTCACCCTTCGGACTTGAATTCTTATTGTGGGATTCGACTGGTTCTCACATCGTTGACGACCTCTGGATCTGGATCAACTTTTACCCCTATCTACACGTGCGAGGACTATACTTATGGTATTCAACCCCTACACGTCCTAACCTTTAGCAAGTGGTTATTCCAGGTAACATAGGTTTAAGTAAATCCCTAGGATTTCTCTCCGGCAACTTCATATTCTACCAAGAATGAATTTACCAGGATTTTAATTGTACATTTATACCTTTTTAATATTTACCTTCAGTAATCTTTGTATATTCGAGATATTAATTCTAAATAATTCATAAATACTGTGAGTCCTAGGTATGCATACTTTGGGTTATTTTCTATAATTTCATATATATTATAATTATTACTTTCATCTAAACTTTTCTCAAATTTGCACGTGGTTATAATTTTAGACATAAGTCAACGTTCAAATGTGTTATTTGAAGTTTAGGTATATCGGTGGTTTTCACCATAGAGAAACCACGTTTTTCAGTAGCTTCATTTCAGAGCCCCTTTTTGTGAGTACCTACCTTTACACACTTGTAATCTGTATGGCCTACCACCTGTTAGGTCAATCAATAGAATTTATAAACCACATATCTACATAACGTGATAGTTTTATTTGTCCCCCTTAAGAACCCCTTCCTTAACCCTGAGATATTCAAAGGGTGTTTTATATCCTTATTTCTACCCTTCTATATCCTTCAACATCCTTTATAACGAGTGTTATAGCATGTAGGTGATCAGCTTACAACTCAAGTTGTGTATTATACTTTTTCTACGATTATTTTCATTTATAAAACAATATTCGGGAATAATCTAAATTAAACATTTACTTATAATAATTAATTGTAAAATTATTTATAACTATACCCTTATCCGTGTTTGGCTGCTGTTCAATAATACGCGGTCAATATAGGGATGGCGTGGACTGTCCGGTGTGTTCTTTTTGGACATTCGTATTTTCAGTGTATGTAAAGGTCTGTAACTTACTTTCAGTTTAATTTATAATTCTATCGGCATCTTATTATCTATTGACTCATCAACATATCCTTCGGTTGTTGTCGAAGATTTCCATCATCCATGTCGTTTAAGAGCTATTAAATCATCACCGGCATCAACCAAAAGAGTGGTAGAAGTTCGTCTCAAACAGTGACCTGTGTACATTTTGGGATCTGGTAACTTTGAATACTCGGCTATTTGTTTAGGAACACCGCCAATTTTGTTTAATCCCACCACTTGTTTCCTACATTTACCTCTTTTATAGTAAAGGAAACATGAATTTATTTGCGGATCGTTAATTTGTTGTCGAATCTCTATATATTGTTTGCAGATTTTATAGCGATTTCCGGAGATTACGATAGATACTTTGGATTTCTTATCAGGTATTTTAACCGGTACTTAAATTATCAATGTTACAAATTTTGATATTTTTTATCTCTTGTCTCCTACAAGCTCCACATATTCCAACAATTGCAATGCCTAACATTTAAATAAAAATATACTAAGTAGGTACATTTTGATTTTTTGTTTTTAATACCTGATTGCCTTTTTAAATAAGCTCTCAATTTCGGATAATTTCCAATGTTAACATTATTTTTCAATGTAATAACACTTCTTAACATATTGCCTATAATGAGGATGGTTTAAATTTCTTAGCGATTTCTCCAAAATAAGCCAAGAGTACGTTTTCAGAGAATGAATTTACATCAATTGCTGTACGCCAATCCATAAATTGCTGATATACCTTTTCATATCTTCTTCCTAATTTTTTTAGTAATAGATTCTCGGAAGTGTTCGCAGCTAACTGTATAATATTCGGTGGTGCGCTAGTAAATTCGTCCTCTCTATTCGAAGAACTCATTTTATTTTTTGTATTTAAATTCACTAAACTGACAGATTATTAATTTAAATCTGTCAAAATAACGTCTAATAATTCGACCAACTGACTTACAAGGCTTATATGATAAAGTACACATTTTTATAGAACAAGCATAATTTTTCTTATTACGTGCTAGCCATTGCGTGTCAGTAACATCCAAATAGTGCGTTATATGCAATTTACTAGTAAGAGAGTAGAAAAAAAACTTTTTTCGATATCAAAAATATACTACATGGTACATACCTCCAGGTTGAGTTATTAAACGTTTAAAGTTATAGTTATGCTACGAAAATTTAAAATACTGAAAAATTATCTTTGTTAAAGTTACTTCTAAAAGGACATTTTTTCTATAACAGTAGTTTTTGGCATGTAGTAATAATGAACACCTTTTCCTTTACTCATTTGTGGTTTCATCTTTTGTTACTCGGGAGCAGTTTTTTAATCATCCTTTTATTTTCCATTCTCCTAGTAGTCCAAAGCTTGGAAGAAAGAATATATTTTGCCTGTTTACTACTATACCTTGTTTTTGAACTAGGAGGAGCATTTTGGGGAACCTTAATCACACCAATAAAAGTTACTAGATTGGGAGTGTGTTCCGAAAGGGTCATGTTCAGACTTTTTCAACTCACTGACAATTTCGTAAAATATGCATTGTACATCTCGCAGCTGTCGTGGCCAATGACGGATCAAGGCATGTCTAAATATCGAATCATCATTGGCCACAGGCCATGGCGATAATAGTAACCATATGTCACATTATTGTGAAAAAATTGAAGGTTATAATAAGTAGTTTATGTAAAAATTGTTAATAATTTGAGGATGAATAAATGGAAGCTGCAATTGTGAGTTTTATTTATTCTTTAATAACATTTGAGGCTTAGGTATATCATAAACTAAAAGTAAACAGAAGTCTGGATATCGAAAAATACCTTAATATTGTACTGTAATGTATATAAAACTTGATGTGAAAATATTCATAAAGATAAGATTTCACTTGGAAATTCATATTAATAACAAGAAAAAAGAAGCATGGACTATAGATTTGGTTTATCAAGCGGAATAAGTAATAAAAATAGCGATTAACTTGGGTGGAATATAATACTTTGTTAAAAATAAAACAACAAACACAAAAAAGTGGTAGTAAGAACTTTTTATATAAATAATCAGAAAACTGACAAATGTCGTTGTCATTTGTATCGAAAGAGCTGTGTGAAACGGGCGGTAATCTGACCAATCACTAGGCAGCAGAAATTCCAACTTAAATTGAAATCGCTCCTCTATGTTTAAAAACAAGGTATAGTAATATAAAATATTTTAAAATCACTTCATTTAATGCCTTCATACAGTAGTTTCAGTTGAGAATACTTCATGTGAGCCTGATGATGGTGATAACCGACGCTAGCTGCTGATCTTCTGATTGAAGTTTATCATTCGTTGTGGTTTCTCTTTGTGATTCATTGAAAATTTTTATGGCATTTTCTTGTTTCTATACTTTTCCCAACGATTCTGCTTAAAATTTCCGAAATTATGAAAAATAGTATATTATGCAATGAGCACAAAATGATGCCCATTTTGCACGAGTATGAAATTTGCAGCACGAGCCGAAGGCAAGTGCTGCAATTCATACGAGTGCAAAATGGCCATTTTGTTGCGAGTTGCATACTATACTTTTTCTATGACAACATATCGTTCACGTTTAATACATGCATACATTGCAAAAACTTTGAAAGAAATAAACTGAAAATATTTCATTTCATTTCATTACATACTCTTCGACGTTTCCGGTAATACATTCAGTGTTGTTACCTTCGCTGCTTCTATTATGTTCGGAGGTGTCAAATCTAAGTCAATATCACTATCAGTTTCCATTTTAATTAATAGTTTTTATAGAAAACAACTATGAAATTACTCGTTACCTACTAAAACTTTGACAGAAACGATCTGCTGACATTTCATCAATTTGTCGCTGGACGTCATAATTTGACAAGCCGTAGTCGTCTTGATTTTAGAGTGAACCTATACCTAACACGAAATATTCCATTTCGCATTTGTTGCTTAGCAACTTGCCTAGCAACCGATGCAAAAATGAAATTATGTACAAAAAGTGCTTGTTTATGATTGAAGTTACGGTTATAAAATATATTTTTTCTACGACAACCTCGATAAATGTTCATTTTATAACCGTAACTTCAATCATAAACAAGCACTTTTTGTACAGAATTTCATTTTTGCATCGGTTGCTAGGCAAGTTGCTAAGCAACAAATGCGAAATGGAATATTTCGTGTTAGGTATAGGTTAACTCTAAAATCAAGACGACTACGGCTTGTCAAATTATGACGTCCAGCGAAAAATTGATGAAATGTCAGCAGATCGTTTCTGTCAAAGTTTTAGTAGGTAACGAGTAATTTCATAGTTGTTTTCTATAAGAACTATTAATTAAAATGGATACTGATAGTGATATTGACTTAGATTTGACACCTTCGAACATAATAGAAGCAGCGAAGGTAACAACACTGAATTTATTACCGGAAACGTCGAAGAGTATGTAATGAAATGAAATGGAATATTATCAGTTTATTTCTTTTAAAGTTTTTGCAATGTATGCATGTATCAAACGTGAACGATATGTTGTCATAGAAAAAGTATAGTATGCAACTCGCAACAAAATGGCCATTTTGCACTCATATGAATTGCAGCACTTGCCTTCGGCTCGTGCTGCAAATTTCATACTCGTGCAAAATGGGCATCATTTTGCGCTCATTGCATAATATACTATTTCGGCAACCGTCCGGACGCTTTTTCTGTGAGAAAGTAGCACTTTTCCAGCCTAGTCCGGAAAGTACGTATTTCCCGGACTAGGCCAGGAAGAATTACATCGTTGCGGTCATTCAAACAAACTGAATCCCTTTAATATTAGCAATTGTTCGAATTTCAATATAAATATTAATAAAAACAAGAATTAGAATGTTAGTAATATGAGTAGATTCCACAATGTAGGGCTCCAAACAGTAAATTCAATTAGAATGTTCCTAATTTTGTTCTAAAAATTAGTTTTTTTAAGGTTTTGTCATCATGACAAACAAAAACATCTGCATCGACGCTATTTTAAGTCCATTTACATATTATAAAGAGACGTGTTTTATTGATTTGTCATACCTACCACTCGGTTGCCGAAAACAAAATGTACGCAACACGCCCGGAAACTGTTTTTTTGGACGAGTAGACAAGATTCCAGGACGAACCGTAGGCGAGTCCTGGAATCTTGTCTACTCGTCCAAAAAACAGTATTTTCCGGACTTGTTACGTAATATACTATTTAATCATTTTAAAGTCGAATTCCTGAATTTTCTGATAAAAAAAAGTTCAAGTATGGGACACATATAATAATAATATCACACCTTCAATCATTTAAAACGTTGCATAACTGGTTCTGAGAAGTAGATTGTTTATCCAGTCGCTAGTACGTAACAGGAATATATTGTAATGTTTTATTTGTTTTTTTATTATTTATTAATTTAATTTTTTAAATTTGAATTTTTATTACAATTTTTAAAATTTTTATACCTGCCCTTTTTCCAGCTAGCTCATATGAAAATCGGGAACAAGAAAACTCTGACTCTCTTCGAATTCTGGCGCTAGTAAATTATCTACTGAGTTTATTCGCAGATATATGTGACTTGAAACAATTCCTATTTTTTTTTTTAATTTATTAAGATTGTTTCTGAACTTTTTATAAATTAAATCTTCCAATATATTATTTAAATAAATGTGTATTAATAAAATTTTGTGACGCCTATGGACAAACCTTTCTTATTATTTTAAAATCACCCTGAAATAGAAAGCAGATGTCTCTGCCGTATATGTTGAGTGTGGAGAGTTGCAAACAGTTCAGTTTACAGCAAATGAATATTGGCACAGATATAATAAAAATTGTTGTTTATACCTAATAAAATGGAAATCAATTCAACAAAACAGTTTAATAATAATAATTGTGATTACCTTTATATGATATTTACATGAATATCAATTCAAATTTAACTAATACTACAAAAAATCGAGACAATTACACACATACAGTTACTTAACCTATAATTCAATGTAGAAAAATTTTAAATCTAAGGTGAGCTCTTGTTTAAGTTTTATCGAAGCTAATTGTTAATTATTTATGAAATTTATCTTAGATGTACATCAGATATACATATTTAGAATGCATATGCTTTTTATAAAATATTAATTGGTACCAATGAATATAACTAACCTTTTTCGAAATTAATTTGTCAAACTGGTTGGACGAGGAATTGCAAATTTGATGATGTAGACGGGATTGAACAGGAAGATTGAGGATTCTGATCCTCCTGGAACGCTGGACCAACTTCTTTATAGCTAACAGGTATATTTTAACTCTTATACAGGGTGTTTCATAGTTAAACCACCATAGGTTAACTGCAAGTAGGGGACACTTTGGTGGTTCCAAATAGCCTTGGTTAATTGGTCTAACATAATTATTAACAGAGATACAGGGTATTTTATTCATTTAGTCCAATGCTTTTGAAGGCCATAACTTTAGAACCACCCTATATATTTCTTTCATTTTTGGTAAGGATATATTGCATTGATAACACAATAAGATAGTGTAATAAAAATAATTATAATCCAGGTCTGGTTTGAGAAAAATTTGCAAAATTCGATAATCTCCAAAACAACACCCTGTATATCAGAATTTTTAAAATCCAATAGATTATTCGAAGAGAACAGAAAAAATAGAGCGGCACCAAAATATTTTTCGAAGTGCACATCCCGTTTTACTGCTTAACTTTTAATGTCAAAGTTATTTAAATGTATCATTGACATTTTCGTAC
Organism: Lochmaea crataegi; assembly: GCA_947563755.1. Taxonomy (NCBI): domain Eukaryota; kingdom Metazoa; phylum Arthropoda; class Insecta; order Coleoptera; family Chrysomelidae; genus Lochmaea; species Lochmaea crataegi. Next base: position 26,991,141 of record OX387426.1, read on the forward strand.
GTAATAACTTTAGAACCACCGAATAGATTCATTTCATTTTTGGTAGGTCTAAGTTACATAAGCTTCAAAATCTTATCATGTAACAAAAACAGTTATAATCCAGGTTCGGGTTAAGAAAAAAATAATAATTTATCAAGATTTTTATAAATCAATAGTTTATTCTAAAAGAACAGAAAAAATTGAGTTACACGGAATGTCAAATTATTTTAATAATTGTTCGAAATGTCCACCATTTTGTTCTATGCATTTACGAACTCTTTTTAAGATGTTTTGTGTTGCTTGTCTTATCATTAATGCATTTGCCCTGATTTCCTCGCAAGCATCATCAATTCTTTGAATAAGATCTTCTAAGCTGTTTATCTCAGTAGAGTATACTTTGGCATTCAGATATCCCCAAATATGATAGTCCACTGGGTTAAAATCCGGCGTCCGGCAAGGCCAATTATTGGGCCCGCCTTTCCCTATCCACATGTTTCTAAAATTCTCGTCTAGAAAAGTTCGCACAATTACCCTAAAGTGAGGCGATGCACCATCGTGCTGGAAATACATTCCTCCAATTTCCTCATTTTCTAATAGCACTGGTAACATATTTTGCAAAAAAGCAAAATAGTCGTCCCCTGTTAATGTACGGGGTAGGACATATGGTCCAATAAGGTGATTATCTAAAACTCCACACCAAACGTTAACCGAAAACCTATACTGCGAATGTGTTTGTCTTGTAGCAAAAGGATTTTCATAATCCCAAACATGGGAATTTCGTAGATTGTAAACCCCATCCCTTGTATATGTGGCCTCATCAGTGAATAGGCACCTGCTAACTATTCTTCTCCTTCTAAGTATCCACCGACTAAAGTCTAATCGCGGTTCCAAATCACGTGGTTCTAGTCTTTGAACCTGTTGAACATGATAGGGGTAAAAGCTAAATTTTTTAATCTCCTCCAAGCGGTAGTATGGGGTACATTTAATGCGTGGCCAATCCTTCTTGTACTGATTGTTGGGTTGTTGTCAACCATATCTGGAACAAAATGAAATTATGGCACTGGAGGAGACTAATTTAGTATAACAAATTAATGTAATGAACAAAAGGGAAATTTTTAATCGACTCTTAATATCTATTAAATAAAATTTAATATCTTTACTTTACCTAGTATATCATCTTCAACATTCAAGTGTTGTCTTTCACCATAATCATTGGTTGTAGCTGTAGGAAATCTACCATGTTGCCGACTGTAATAAAATACTCTCGAAAATGTCTGGTAATGAGTGCGACGATTAGGAAAGCGTCTTTCATATTCCCTTACTGCTTCTCTACCATTTCCGTTACAAAAGCCATACACAAATAGTATGTCTGCATATTCTACATTTGTAAATTTATGAGGCATAATTAATTATTATTCAAAATGATCTAAATTATTTCGTGCGACATTTACTAACAACAAACGATTAACTACCAATAACAAAACGAACTGTCAAAGTTTTCCGTACTTCAACAGTTTACGCCTATTTGATAATTTTTCTGTTCCTTTAGAATATTAGACCTACTTGATAATTGTTAATGATTTTGACTTGAATATTTTAGTAAGTGTCCACTTCGAAAAACATTTCCGTGTAACTCAATTTTTTCTGTCCTTTTGGAATAAACTATTGATTTATAAAAATCTTGATAAAATATTTTTTTCTTAACCCGAACCTGGATTATAACTGTTTTTGTTAGATGACAAGATTCTGATGCTTATGTAACTTACACCTACCAAAAAATGAAAGAAATCTATAGGGTGGTTGTAGAGTTATTAGGTACGAAAATGTCAATGATACATTTAAATAACTTTGACATTAAAAGTTAAGCAGTAAAACGGGATGTGCACTTCGAAAAATATTTTGGTGCCGCTCTATTTTTTCTGTTCTCTTCGAATAATCTATTGGATTTTAAAAATTCTGATATACAGGGTGTTGTTTTGGAGATTATCGAATTTTGCAAATTTTTCTCAAACCAGACCTGGATTATAATTATTTTTATTACACTATCTTATTGTGTTATCATGCAATATATCCTTACCAAAAATGGAAGAAATATATAGGGTGGTTCTAAAAATATGGCCTTCAAAAGCATTGGACTAAATGAATAAAACACCCTGTATCTCTGTTAACAATTATGTTAGACCAATTAACCAAGGCTATTTGGAACCACCAAAGTGTCCTCTACTTGCAGTTAACCTATGGTGGTTTAACTATGAAACACCCTGTATTATTTCTTACTATTTTACTAAACCTTTCTTGGTCTTTTTAAAACATTCTAACCAATTTCTTTAGTTTTAATATCAATTTTTACTTTTTAAATCTCAATTTCTTTACTTCTCCCTTTAGAATCTCACTCTACTCTCTTGTCTTCTCAATCAAAAACCTCCGTTGCTATGTCATATTTCCAAAGTACTCGATTTTTTCTTCATAATTGCAAAATTTCATAATTTCTTGTTTATTGTCTATTATTATCTATAATATTTATCCTTTCACTATTGTAATTCTTTCTACCCTGTATATCACTAGTAACTTCACTTATTTAACCCTTCAAATTGTCCTTTTTCAATAAAAATCCTTGAAAATATGAGTACCTCTTAAATATCTAATATACAATTTTCTACTATCAATAATTTTATTTGAATTCATGTAAACTCATAATAAATGTCCAATAAATCTTTCCTATTACATATTTTATATAAACTAATTCTAAATTTCATTTAATAAACGTTTTAAAATTTTATTATACTCCTCCAATCACAACACATCATTCCTCATTTCCTTAACAACCATTTCTGATATTATTATTCTTTGATTCTGTCTGTCCGTTCTGTCTTCCCCAAAGGATACAATTTCTTGACAGTGACATTCAATTATAATTTAGGTTAAAATTCTGCCAAAATATAATTTCTATTGATTATTAAATATTATGTATACCAATGATTTTTATTTCAGGTGTAGGTAATACATATCTGGTATGAAAAACAAGCTTTTCTTATTTAAAATACTCAAAATGAAAAATTATAAGTTTAATTTGATTGTTACTTGATATGATTATGCGAAAAACATTATATTGCGTTTAACTCAAGGTAAGTCTTTCTGTTTCAGGTTCTGGTAGACTTCGCGACCCTCGGAATTTTATGTTAATTTTAAATTTGTTTGATAGCTACCCTTAAATAAAGTAGATTAGAACAAAAATTTCGTTGGATCATTCAGAAATTACTTTAAAAATCACGAATTTAGTTCAAAAAATGATACTTTTTCAACACTATTTAATGCTATTCACGATGAATATTTTCACTTTAAACTGTAAAGGTTATTATCTTTAACTAAATGTAAGTCTGTTTCACAAAAAAAACCCGAAGAAAATACTTAAATTTTGCCAATTTTCAGAAATATATTCAAGCATAATTATTTTCACTTGACACTTATAGGTTATAAACCAACACACTCAAATCTTATGTCTAAGATACCTCACGATCACAAATCATGAATGTTGTGTGATCAGGTGATAGCTAAGCGGTGTTGTCAAATGGTGTTCATTTTCTTTTAGTTGAATTAATTTTGCATTGTAATAGATTACAGGAATATATAAAAATATAAAATGATTTGCATTTATAATTATAAAAATCGAAATATTAGGCATCCTTAGAATATAATGTTTATCTTAGATTTGCTTTATTTCTAACATTAAGTAATGTAAGAGTTTATAACAAACTTACTGCTGTACCTTACCTAATACAGTTTTATAGCAATATAGTGAATAATATATTAATTTAATTTATACATTATTCAATTATGTAGGTTAGGTTTGGTAAGGTTTGGTTAGGTTAGGATTAGTTAGGTTTAGTTAGGTTTGGTTAGGTTTGGTTAGGTTAGGTTAGGTTAGGTTTGGTTAGGTTAGGTTTGGTTAGGTTTCCACTCCTAGGAGCTGTAAGACCTTGTCGTAGGTGGAGTGGCTCAGTAACTTCCTCCCCTCTCGCGCCGCAAGGACGGGAAGGGAGGAGTGAAGCCAAAAAACAGCTCAAGAACGTGCTCCGAGGGGCTGGATGAGAGAGGCATACAAGTTTTCGGAGGAGGGGGTTTCCCACCCGACACGGCGTGTCCCGATGGCTCATAGGGTGTCTCCAGGGGGCGTGGTCAGTCATGGGACTCGTGCTTTTCAGCGCTGGGGTCCCGTGCGTTTCTCAACGTTGTAAGGGCCCGGCGCTTTTGAGCGCTGTAAGGGACTCATGACCGACCAACCCTCGGGATAGGTGATGGATAAGGATCCAGCATAGGAACCTGAAGAATTGCCCGCGGATCAAAGGAATAGAGGAGTAAACCTCGATAAAAAACCAACAACATAGGGGTAAGCAGCTATGTTCGTGGTGTAGTGTAGGCTGTGGAAGCTACTGCGTCCGGAGGCAACCGTGAGAAAAAGCCTAGAGGAGTAAACTTCGATAAACAATCCCCACTACTAAGGTGTAAGGCATCGTGCTGAGGGTATGAAAGATGCGAGGGTTAGAGCATCGTGGACGATCCCCTTGGAGTACCTGGCGAAACTCCATTGTAATTAGCCTTAGCGGGGTAAGGGCGCACTGCCTCGCCGGACTTACTTTCGTCCCTATTCGTGGGATTCATATGGATAACTTGAACAAGGAAAAGGATGAATAGAACAGGAGGATAGAGGAAGAAGAAAGGAAGAGATTCGAGGAAGAACTTTTGGCAGGTCACAAAAGGACAAGGTTAGATAGGTCGACGGAGGACAGGGCTGTGAAGAAGCAATCGACTCTCATAGATGATTTAGAAGGTTCAGAAGAGGAAGAAATACCTGATGTACAGGAAAATTGGGAAGAGTTAGCGAAAGAAGATGAGATATACAACAGTGTCCTTAGGTCAATATTGTTTGACGACGATGAAGACATAGCCGGCAAGAAGAGGAAGAGAATGAGTCCGTCGGAAAAAAAATGAGAAAAAAAGAAAGACACAACGAAAGTAGAGAGCATAAAGGGGAAAGTGTATTAGAAACAATACGCAGAAAGTTGGAGGAGCTGAAGCGGAAGCATGAAGAATTGGGCATAAGGGACGGGGACTTGAAAAGGATTATAGGGGAAATAGGAACGGTGGCCAAAAGAGGTATTGGGAAGGAGGGGGATAGTAGTAAGGCGGATACACCAAAATGTGCGGGATGTAGGGCAGAGAGGGAGAGGGAGGAAATGAGGGAAAGAGTGGAGAAGTTGAAGAAACAAATAGATGAGGGGGGGAATTTTTAAAAATTCAAGGAGATTTCAGAAATGAACTGGGACGAGGAGGTGTATAAATGCGCGACACTTAAACAAATGGATCGTTGGGAGGCATTGCATAGGGAAAACTGCGCTGTGGTATTAGATCCGGATAAGGTTCCCTCAGAACTCGTGCAAAATTTAAAGGAAAGAAGGGGAGAGATAGTTGAAATGGCGGAGGGTTGCAGGGGGGGAGAGATAGACCAGGTGGAGAACGTCGTCCAATCCTCCAAATTCCGTAAGTAATGGCATCATTTCGTAGCTAGGGTGGAGGAGGACATGAATAATGAACAAGTATTCGATATGATAAGGGCCCTACATGGAAGGATAGAGGGTGTGGTGAAAACCACATCCGAGGTGAATGTTTTAATTATGGAGAGTGCGGATCCGATCTTCTTTAGGATGGTGTTAGAATATGTTGGGAGAGGGGGGAGGATTAAGTATAGGGTCGCGGCTAACGTGCCGCAAGGGGCGGCGAGAGGTAGGATGAATAGAGAATCGGTCTTGGTAAGGACAGGGGGAAGACCGTACGCGGAGGTACTGAGGGACATGAGGGCCAAGGTCGACATACAGGCCCTCGGCATTAAAGTAAACAACGTCGCTAAGACAAACAGCGGGGACCTGATAGTACGTCTAAACGGGAAGGGGACGGCTAAGAGATTGAAGACTGAATTGAAGAAACGGGTTAAGGACGTTTCAGTTGCCGTTAGGAGGAGGGAAGTAAATTTTAATGTTTTAGACCTGGACCCGGCAATCACACCCAGGGAGATCAAAACGGCGCTAGAAAATCGCACGGGCCTTAGGGGGGAGGATATAGAGGTGAAATGGGGTCAGGTACACGAGGTACGGGGGACAAATAGGCACCTTTGCGGTGTCCCCGGAGGTGGCGGATATAATTAGAAGGGTAAGATCAGTCGAACTTGGCTGGTCCTCATGCAGAATCAGAGAAAGGGTAACACCACTCAGGTGTTATAAGTGCCTGGATTATGGGCACGCCACCCATCAGTGCAAAAGGACGGACATAGGGCACAGGACTGCAAAGCAGAATCAGAATGTCGAGCATGCGGGGCAGTGGGCCATCGCATGGACCGCATGGACTGTCCTAATTTCAGGGAAATAGTATACGGTAGGAGAATATAGGAACGTTCGCAGACAACACTATATCTATAAATGGGATTTTATTTATACATAGGGTTTTATATATACATAGGGTTTTATTTATACATAGGATTTTACGAGTACACGGGGCTTTATTTATACATAGGGTTTTATTTATACATAGGGTTTTATTTATACATGGGCTCCTGTTCATACATAGGATCTTATATATACTCATTAATATTTTTATTTATATATTTATTTATTTATGTATTTATCCGTTGGCTTACGGGTGTATTTGTATGTCAATTTATTTGTTGGTTTACGTACATACTCACTTGTTATTCTCCGTATCGGCACATTATCTTGAGCTATTAAGTATACACAGAAGGGGGGCTTGCTTCCCCATAGAAGCTGGTGCACGTAATGGCGCATAAAAATAAACAAAATGGGAAATCGGAAATCAAGGTGCTGCAACTGAACGTGGGGAGGGCGAAGGTAGCGCACGATCTTGTTTATGCCAAAGCTCTTAGCCTTGAGACAGACCTTCTGATCATACCGGAGCCTAACAAGAAGATTACTTCTGGGGGTGGGTGGATACAAGATAAGAAAAAGAACGTGGCGGTGCTATGTAGAAACAAGAATATGGGCGTGAAAAGCATCACACCGAAAGACGGACACATAATCGTGGAATTGAAAAATTTCACGATTATAGCGTGTTACATATCCCCGAACGTCAAGTCCAGCGATTATGAAAGGGCAGTCGAAGAAATAATGAGCACCGCCACCACAAGAAAGAATATCATCATAGCAGGGGATATAAACGCAAAGTCTGTACAGTGGGGGTCACCCCAAAACGACAAAAGGGGGGAGCTGTGGAATGAGTGGATGGCCCACGTTCATTAGAGGGAACTGTAGATCTCACATCGACGTTACCTTGGCCAGTCAAGGAATGGGCAAAAAAATTGAAAATTGGGAGGTTCTGGATGATTAGTTGTTCACGTTTCACCGGTATATATCATACGAAATAGGGGTGGGTAATATTAAAAGAATTAATAACGGTATCGATGATAGCTTTAACAAAGTAACATTTGTTAGGGAAATTGATAAATTGGACGAAGGAACTGCACATGCCTATGGGGAAGTAAGGGAAAAAATGAAGGAAGCATACAACATGGCAAGAAACAGGCAAAAAACGACAAGGCACCAACCATATTGGTGGAACGACGAAATAGCCGATCTAAGGCAGATATGCTTACAAGCCAGAAGAAGAAGCACTAGAAGACAGGGAGAGGAGACGTTACAGCAACAATATAAAAATTATGAAAAAAAACTAAAAATAGCAATTGGCACGGCTAAGAGAGATAGATGGCAGGCAATATGCGCCGATCTGGAGAACGACGTTTGGGGGGAAGCGTATACAATAGCCACGAAGGCGCTGAAGATAATGGCTCCATTTAGGTTAGAAGAGGGGAAGAGATGGGAAGCGGCGGAGCTTCTATTCCCAGGAAAACCACTGAATTTTTTCGAAAAAATAAATGCCCAAGTTGTTGAATTTACGGAGAGAGAAATACAGGAGGCAGGGAGGGATTTGAAGCAAGGAAAAGCCCCAGGGCCGGATGGTTTGCCGCCAGAGACCGTTAAGATCTTGGCTGCAACAAAACCGACAATACTGACGGACATGCTCAATGAATTGTTGAGGAATCAGGTTTTCCCCAGAGAATTTAAGGAGGCAAATTTAGTGCTGCTTTTAAAGCCGGGAAAGCCGCCGGAGCTTCCAGCGTCATATAGGCCGATCTGTCTCCTGGACTGCCTGGGGAAATATTTTGAGATTCTCATTAAGAAAAGGTTGGAGCAGTTTTTAGCAGAGGAGGGAGCATTATCAGACTCCCAATATGGGTTTAGGAAGGGCCGGTCAACGATCGACGCGGCGAAAGACATTAAAGACGCGGTAAGGGCAAGTAGGCGTAGGTGGGCGGTTTTAGTGTTATTAGATATAAAAAACGCATTCAATACGGCAAATTGGGGACGGATAGTAACCAGGCTGGAGGAGATGAACACTCCCGGATACCTAGTGAATATCATTAAGGATTATCTATCGGATAGGAGTATAAATGTTAGCAAAAAAAGGAAGAAAAACGTTTACGGGGGGGTACCACAGGGTTCGGTCCTTGGACCAACGCTGTGGAATATATTATATAATAGCGTGTTAGAAAGGAAGCAGAGAAAATGGGTGAGGTCGTTTGCTTACGCGGATGACCTCGCAATTCTTATAGAAGATGACATGAATTGGGGTCTTATTAAAAGGGTAAATAGGGAATTGGAGGCGGTCACAAAGTGGGTGGAGGGAAATGACCTTGAGTTAGCCTTCAATAAAACGGAGGCAATCATACTCAAAGGTCCGAGGGACAGGGGAAGTATGAAATTTAAAATAAGGGGAATAGAAATTACTCCCCAAAGTACAGTTAAATACCTAGGCATCATCCTCGATGATAAGTTGAGATTCACAAAACACGTGGAGACGGCAGTAAGGAAGGCGGAAGACAGAATGTCTTCATTACAGAAAATTATGCCTAACGTAGGTGGCCCCGGGCTGCAGAAAAGGAGGATGTTGTTAGAAACGGTACACTCGGTGCTCTTATACGGGGCACCGGTTTGGGGGGAAGTGTTAAGGATGAAGAAGTATCGGGACATGATATTGAGGGCACAGAGAAAGCCGCTTATTAAAGTATGCAGTGCATATAGGTCGGCATCGACAATTGCGCTCCAGGCAATTGCCGGGGTAATGCCGGTGGACATTCTGGTAGAAGAAAGGGCTAGGGTGCATAGCAGAAGAAATGGGGAGATAAGTATTATCAGGGAGGAGGAGAGAGAAATAAGTATAGATAAGTGGCAACGACAATGGATACTGGAGCAGGGAAAGGCCGCGTGGACCCGGACTCTGATCCCTGACGTGGGAAAATGGTACAGGTGTGCTCACAGGCGCACTAACTATTTTTTCACGCAGTTCCTTACGGGTCACGGATCGTTCAGGGCATATACTTATGATATAAGGAAAACCAGGGACGATTTGTGTCCCGTTTGTGGAGTGGTAGACGACGCGGAACACGCGGTTTTTCGCTGTGTTCAGTATCAAGAAGATAGAAACCAGATGGAGAAGGAGTTAGGGGGGAATCTGTGCGAACCAAGCGAGACCCTTGAAAAAGTCATGTTAGACAAAGGGAGGTTTGAAATTTTTGGAAGGGGGGTCACAGGCCTAGTGAAAAAGAAGGAGGCCAGGGAAAGGGCCATTGAGGAGTAGTAGGCGGAGGCAGGGGATACAACCAACAAAAAAGCCGGCGCTTCCCGATGGTATGTTCGCTAAGAATGGTTCCGGGGCGTCAGCAGGAGAAAAGAGGTGGGTTTTAGCTGGTAGGCGGTCAAGAGCGGCTCTCTTGCAGAGCGGTTGGCCCCTCGCCTCTAGAGGCGTTGGGTTTTAAACGCGATTGGCTGAATCCGCACCCCTGGGACACCTTCCCAGGCGTCTTTCTGAAGATGTCCCACCTCGCAAAAAAAAAGGTTTGGTTAGGTTTGGTTAGGTTTGAATAGGTTTGGTTAGGTTTGGTTAGGTTTGGTTAGGTTTGGTTAGGTTTGGTTAGGTTTGGTTAGGTTTGGTTAGGTTTGGTTAGGTTTGGTTAGGTTTGGTTAGGTTTGGTTAGGTTTGGTTAGGTTTGGTTAGGTTTGGTTAGGTTTGGTTAGGTTTGGTTAGGTTTGGTTAGGTTTGGTTAGGTTTGGTTAGGTTTGGTTAGGTTTGGTTAGGTTTGGTTAGGTTTGGTTAGGTTTGGTTAGGTTTGGTTAGGTTTGGTTAGGTTTGGTTAGGTTTGGTTAGGTTTGGTTAGGTTTGGTTAGGTTTGGTTAGGTTTGGTTAGGTTTGGTTAGGTTTGGTTAGGTTTGGTTAGGTTTGGTTAGGTTTGGTTAGGTTTGGTTAGGTTTGGTTAGGTTTGGTTAGGTTTGGTTAGGTTTGGTTAGGTTTGGTTAGGTTTGGTTAGGTTTGGTTAGGTTTGGTTAGGTTTGGTTAGGTTTGGTTAGGTTTGGTTAGGTTTGGTTAGGTTTGGTTAGGTTTGGTTAGGTTTGGTTAGGTTTGGTTAGGTTTGGTTAGGTTTGGTTAGGTTTGGTTAGGTTTGGTTAGGTTTGGTTAGGTTTGGTTAGGTTTGGTTAGGTTTGGTTAGGTTTGGTTAGGTTTGGTTAGGTTTGGTTAGGTTTGGTTAGGTTTGGTTAGGTTTGGTTAGGTTTGGTTAGGTTTGGTTAGGTTTGGTTAGGTTTGGTTAGGTTTGGTTAGGTTTGGTTAGGTTTGGTTAGGTTTGGTTAGGTTTGGTTAGGTTTGGTTAGGTTTGGTTAGGTTAGGTTTGATTAGGTTTGGTTAGGTTTGGTTAGGTTTGGTTAGGTTTGGTTAGGTTTGGTTAGGTTTGGTTAGGTTTGGTTAGGTTTGGTTAGGTTTGGTTAGGTTTGGTTAGGTTTGGTTAGGTTTGGTTAGGTTTGGTTAGGTTTGGTTAGGTTTGGTTAGGTTTGGTTAGGTTTGGTTAGGTTTGGTTAGGTTTGGTTAGGTTTGGTTAGGTTTGGTTAGGTTTGGTTAGGTTTGGTTAGGTTTGGTTAGGTTTGGTTAGGTTTGGTTAGGTTTGGTTAGGTTAGGTTTGGTTAGGTTTGGTTTGGTTAGGTTTGGTTAGGTTTGGTTAGGTTTGGTTAGGTTTGGTTAGGTTTGGTTAGGTTTGGTTAGGTTTGGTTAGGTTTGGTTAGGTTTGGTTAGGTTTGGTTAGGTTTGGTTAGGTTTGGTTAGGTTTGGTTAGGTTTGGTTAGGTTTGGTTAGGTTTGGTTAGGTTTGGTTAGGTTTGGTTAGGTTTGGTTAGGTTTGGTTAGGTTTGGTTAGGTTTGGTTAGGTTTGGTTAGGTTTGGTTAGGTTAGGTTTGGTTAGGTTTGGTTTGGTTAGGTTTGGTTAGGTTTGGTTAGGTTTGGTTAGGTTTGGTTAGGTTTGGTTAGGTTTGGTTAGGTTTGGTTAGGTTTGGTTAGGTTTGGTTAGGTTTGGTTAGGTTTGGTTAGGTTTGGTTAGGTTTGGTTAGGTTTGGTTAGGTTTGGTTAGGTTTGGTTAGGTTTGGTTAGGTTTGGTTAGGTTTGGTTAGGTTTGGTTAGGTTTGGTTAGGTTTGGTTAGGTTTGCTTAGGTTAGGTTTGGTTAGGTTAGGTTTGGTCAGGTTTGGTTAGGTTTGGTTTGATTAGGTTTGGTTTGATTAGGTTTGGTTTGGTTAGGTTAGGTTAGGTTAGGTTTGGTTAGGTTAGGTTTGGTTAGGTTTGGTTAGGTTTGGTTAGGTTTGGTTAGGTTTGGTTAGGTTTGGTTAGGTTTGGTTAGGTTTGGTTAGGTTTGGTTAGGTTTGGTTAGGTTTGGTTAGGTTTGGTTAGGTTTGGTTAGGTTTGGTTAGGTTTGGTTAGGTTTGGTTAGGTTTGGTTAGGTTTGGTTAGGTTTGGTTAGGTTTGGTTAGGTTTGGTTAGGTTTGGTTAGGTTTGGTTAGGTTTGGTTAGGTTTGGTTAGGTTTGGTTAGGTTTGGTTAGGTTTGGTTAGGTTTGGTTAGGTTTGGTTAGGTTTGGTTAGGTTAGGTTAGGTTTGGTTTGATTAGGTTTGGTTTGGTTAGGTTAGGTTTGGTTAGGTTTGGTTTGGTTTGGTTTGGTTTGGTTTGGTTTGGTTTGGTTTGGTTTGGTTTGGTTTGGTTTGGTTTGGTTTGGTTTGGTTTGGTTTGGTTTGGTTTGGTTTGGTTTGGTTTGGTTTGGTTTGGTTTGGTTTGGTTTGGTTTGGTTTGGTTTGGTTTGGTTTGGTTAGGTTTGGTTTGGTTTGGTTTGGTTTGGTTAGGTTTCGTTAGGTTTGGTTAGGTTTGGTTAGGTTTGGTTAGGTTTGGTTAGGTTTGGTTAGGTTTGGTTTGGTTTGGTTAGGTTTGGTTAGGTTTGGTTAGGTTTGGTAAGGTTTGGTTAGGTTTGGTTAGGTTTGGTTAGGTTTGGTTGGGTTAGGTTTGGTTAGGTTTGGTTAGGTTTGGTTAGGTTTGGTTAGGTTTGGTTAGGTTTGGTTAGGTTTGGTTAGGTTTGGTTAGGTTTGGTTAGGTTTGGTTAGGTTTGGTTAGGTTTGGTTAGGTTTGGTTAGGTTTGGTTAGGTTTGGTTAGGTTTGGTTAGGTTTGGTTAGGTTTGGTTAGGTTTGGTTAGGTTTGGTTAGGTTTGGTTAGGTTTGGTTAGGTTTGGTTAGGTTTGGTTAGGTTTGGTTAGGTTTGGTTAGGTTTGGTTAGGTTTGGTTAGGTTTGGTTAGGTTTGGTTAGGTTTGGTTAGGTTTGGTTAGGTTTGGTTAGGTTTGGTTAGGTTTGGTTAGGTTTGGTTAGGTTTGGTTAGGTTTGGTTAGGTTTGGTTAGGTTTGGTTAGGTTTGGTTAGGTTTGGTTAGGTTTGGTTAGGTTTGGTTAGGTTTGGTTAGGCTTGGTTAGGTTTGGTTAGGTTTGGTTAGGTTTGGTTAGGTTTGGTTAGGTTTGGTTAGGTTTGGTTAGGTTTGGTTAGGTTTGGTTAGGTTTGGTTAGGTTTGGTTAGGTTTGGTTAGGTTTGGTTAGGTTTGGTTAGGTTTGGTTAGGTTTGGTTAGGTTTGGTTAGGTTTGGTTAGGTTTGGTTAGGTTTGGTTAGGTTTGGTTAGGTTTGGTTAGGTTTGGTTAGGTTTGGTTAGGTTTGGTTAGGTTTGGTTAGGTTTGGTTAGGTTTGGTTAGGTTTGGTTAGGTTTGGTTAGGTTTGGTTAGGTTTGGTTAGGTTTGGTTAGGTTTGGTTAGGTTTGGTTAGGTTTGGTTAGGTTTGGTTAGGTTTGGTTAGGTTTGGTTAGGTTTGGTTAGGTTTGGTTAGGTTTGGTTAGGTTTGGTTAGGTTTGGTTAGGTTTGGTTAGGTTTGGTTAGGTTTGGTTAGGTTTGGTTAGGTTTGGTTAGGTTTGGTTAGGTTTGGTTAGGTTTGGTTAGGTTTGGTTAGGTTTGGTTAGGTTTGGTTAGGTTTGGTTAGGTTTGGTTAGGTTTGGTTAGGTTTGGTTAGGTTTGGTTAGGTTTGGTTAGGTTTGGTTAGGTTTGGTTAGGTTTGGTTAGGTTTGGTTAGGTTTGGTTAGGTTTGGTTAGGTTTGGTTAGGTTTGGTTAGGTTTGGTTAGGTTTGGTTAGGTTTGGTTAGGTTTGGTTAGGTTTGGTTAGGTTTGGTTAGGTTTGGTTAGGTTTGGTTAGGTTAGGTTTGGTTAGGTTAGGTTTGATTATGTTTGGTTAGGTATGGTTAGGTTTGGTTAGGTATGGTTTGGTTTGTTAAGGTTTGGTTTGGTTTGGTTAGGTTTGGTTAGGTTTGGTTAGGTTTGGTTAGGTTTGGTTTGGTTTGGTTAGGTTTGGTTAGGTTTGGTTAGGTTTGGTTAGGTTTGGTTAGGTTTGGTTAGGTTTGGTTAGGTTTGGTTAGGTTTGGTTAGGTTTGGTTAGGTTTGGTTAGGTTTGATTAGGTTTGGTTAGGTTTGGTTAGGTTTGGTTAGGTTTGGTTAGGTTTGGTTAGGTTTGGTTAGGTTTGGTTAGGTTTGGTTAGGTTTGGTTAGGTTTGGTTAGGTTTGGTTAGGTTTGGTTAGGTTTGGTTAGGTTTGGTTAGGTTTGGTTAGGTTTGGTTAGGTTTGGTTAGGTTTGGTTAGGTTTGGTTAGGTTTGGTTAGGTTTGGTTAGGTTTGGTTAGGTTTGGTTAGGTTTGGTTAGGTTTGGTTAGGTTTGGTTAGGTTTGGTTAGGTTTGGTTAGGTTTGGTTAGGTTTGGTTAGGTTTGGTTAGGTTTGGTTAGGTTTGGTTAGGTTTGGTTAGGTTTGGTTAGGTTTGGTTATGTTTGGTTAGGTTTGGTTAGGTTTGGTTAGGTTTGGTTAGGTTTGGTTAGGTTTGGTTAGGTTTGGTTAGGTTTGGTTTGGTAAGGTTTGGTAAGGTTTGGTAAGGTTTGGTTAGGTTTGGTTAGGTTTGGTTTGGTTAGGTTTGGTTAGGTTTGGCTAGGTTTGGTTAGGTTTGGTTAGGTTTGGTTAGGTTTGGTTAGGTTTGGTTAGGTTTGGTTAGGTTTGGTTAGGTTTGGTTAGGTTTGGTTAGGTTTGGTTAGGTTTGGTTAGGTTTGGTTAGGTTTGGTTAGGTTTGGTTAGGTTTGGTTAGGTTTGGTTTGGTTTGGTTTGGTTTGGTTTGGTTTGGTTTGGTTTGGTTTGGTTTGGTTTGGTTTGGTTAGGTTTGGTTTGGTTAGGTTTGGTTTGATTAGGTTAGGTTAGGTCTCAAAACGTCATACTTTCTACTTCTATCTACTTCTATCGTGAAGATTACATTAGCCATAATCAAAAGCTTAAGAGATTTAAACTATTTTTCAAATAAGGTATTTGTCCAAATAGTGGTCATAGTGAAAAAATATAGTTTTTTGAATTTTTCTCTATAAATTCTAAATCTTCCACAAATTTTTTAGTAAAAAACCTTGTGTAAAGTATTTCCAAGCCGTAACGAGTTACGGATATGAGAACTGGCAACATTGTTCAATCCACCATCTGATATCTAGACATAATTGTCAAAAATTGTCAAAATTTGAAAAAAAAAATGGCGGATTTTTAGTACTTTCAATTGCGATTTTCTCTTTCAAAAGAACATGATCCAAGAATTTTTTTCTTTTAAAATGTTCTATAGAAATAGGGCTTTCTAATAAGAAAAAAATCGCTGCAAAATTCCGAGGGTCGCAAACCTTACCGGACCCCTGTTTCATTATAATCCTTTTTATAACAAGAAATAGAGCTGATTCAAGTATCATAATCATTGACTGACACTTTTCAACTATTTTCTTTCCCAAATTTCATATTTTTACTATTAAAGTGGTTTTAATTGTTCAATACCATTTTAATATACACTGTGTCCGTAAAGTATGGAACACATTCATTTTTAGCTAAACAGACCATTTTAAGAATTAATCCTGAAACACGTCGATTTTTGATTTTAATTTACCGTATTTTAAAATAATAATCTAATATACAGGGTGAATTACTTTCGAGTAATGACGTCGCCGTCATTTTTTTTAACTGGAACACCCCCATTTTGTCTCAATTTTCGGATTACTCTAGCTGAGCTGATTCCAAAAATGTATCACATGTTGATTCCAATTGGTACAGGGTGGACAAAAATACAATAGTTTTGTGTGTGCTCATAAAGTAACGCGTAACATTCTTTATTAGTTAAATTAACAATATTATCAAAAATACTTATTGTCTAGCGGACAGAATATGATGAAATACATGACTTTATAAATGTTCGAACTGCAGCCCTTGCTGTATTTGACAGTAACCCAAACGGTGAACAAATTCTTGTTGAACCTTGTTTAGTGTGTCTTGAGAAATATTGTTTATTGCTGTCCGAATTCTCTCTTTTAATTCTTGAATATTTGCTGGTTTCGTTTGATACACAACATTCTTCAGATGGCCCCACATGAAATAATCCAAAGGATTAAAATCTGGGGACCTCGCTGGCGATTCAATAGGTCCACGTCTACCAATCCACCTGTTCGGAAAAATTTCATTTATGTACCTTCTAACATCTACAGCATAATGTGGAGGTGCACCATTCTGTTGAAACCATAAACTTTCATCAAAACCTCCAGGATTACGTCTGCTTGGAAACAAATTACGTAAAGTAGGTACGAGATACCCCCTTAAAAACTCAAGGTGCGTTGCCCCGTTTAAATTACCTTCGATAAAGTAGGGTCCGATGATTCGATTTCTTACAATTCCAGCCCATACATTTACCTTTTGCTGGTATTGTGTATGATGCTCACGCATCCAGTGGGGGTTTTCTTTTGCCCAGTATCTACAATTCTGACGGTAAACCTCTCCTTTCCGCCATTTAACGTGAAAGTGGCCTCATCAGAAAAAATAATGTTTTGTATCAAGAGAGGGACTTGGTGACATGTATCCATCATTTTTTCGCAAAATTGGATTCTTCTATCGGGATCATCTTCGTTTAATTCCTGCACAAGTTTGATTTTATAAGGATGCCATTTTTCAAGCTTTAATAGTTTGTGTACCGTTGTTTTGCTAACACCGATATCGCGACTAATTTTACGCTCAGAAGTGTGCGCATCTTCTTCAAAGCAAAACATCTAATGCTGCATCAGCATTTGCAGGGGGACGACCTGATTTGCGTACATTTTCAACCGTACGAGTTTCTCGAAATTTCTTTTCAATCTTACTGACTGTTGAACGCGTTATAGGTCTTTCTGGATATTTACCATTAAACAAATTGCACACTTCCATCTGAGTTCGCGATCTGTCTCTATACCCAATCATCATAAGTATTTCAATTTTTTGTTTTACACTTAACTCCATTTCTACTTCAAATTAAATCTAAGCAATAATTAAAGCATTCACGAATACCAAAAATATTGTAGTACTAAACTGTCACTGAACATCAATAAATTACTAAACAAATAATGACATTTCACCAAAAACTAGACGACTATGATTTTTTTTAAATTGATAAGAAATAATTTCTTTCATATTCTGTCTGCTAGACCACAAGTACCAAACATGTTTGGAAACAGCTCATTTTTATTAATCTACAAATGTAACAAACTACAGGGTGTTACATTTAAACCAATTGCCGCTAGACAATAAGTATTTTTGATAATATTGTTAATTTAACTAATAAAGAATGTTACGCGTTACTTTATGAGCACACACAAAACTAATGTATTTTTGTCCACCCTGTACCAATTGGAATCAGCATGTGATACATTTTTGGAATCAGCTCAGCTAGAGTAATCCGAAAATTGAGACAAAATGGGGGTGTTCCATTTAAAAAAAATGACGGTGACGTTATTACTCGAAAGTAATTCACTCTGTATACTAGATTATTATTTTAAAATACGGTAAATTAAAATAAAAAATCGACGTGTTTCAGGATTATTCCTTAAAATGGTCTGTTTAGCTAAAAATGAATTTGTTCCATACTTTACGGACACAGTGTATAGGTATCAAGTGGCATAAGAAATATTATTTCCAAAAAAAATAGTACAAAGTTTTCTAAAATCCTCTTTTGAAACAGTTTCCGGAACATTTCTTTTAACGCTTAATTTAAAATAATCTCCAGAAAGCAGGAAATGTAAAAATTCGCAGGACAATAAATTTAATTACACTATCTTCTTCCATAGAAAAAGAAAAGAAGTAGAAAAGGATTCACATTCCGATGCAATAAAGAAAATTCAAGTCTCTTCCAGCAGATCCTCGGCATTATTGCATCAGCGTCACTGTTCCCCCTATCTCTACCCTTTCTGCCATCCAAACATTTAATATCGTCTCAGTTTTTGTCTGTGACTTACAAGGGGGATTTTGAGACTTTCGTAGACAAGTCGGAATATATAATAAAAGCTAGGAAAATAGGGTCGTCGAAATATCTCGTTTCTTGAACAAAGACCTCAATTAGTTTTAAAAATAAAAACGGTCATTCACAGGCGAACTGTTTTCAATGCAAAAGCTTACTGAATAATTTTCAAAATGAAAATAATCAAATTATTGGGTAGTTATGATTCCTATTAGGTGAAACATGATTTAATATCGCCATTGTTTCAACTCTGTTGAGAGGAATTTTATTTTGCCATTCCTACCATTGAAGCTTAAATTATCCCTATATACAGTGCGATCTGTCGAATGGAGTCTGTGAGGCTTGGGGACGATAGGGAAAAATTGAATCCAAACGGATTCGCATCTTCCGGTGTAAATACAACTCTGCAGGAGATTCACCACAAGCTAGAGGTGTCGCGCGATACCGAAACAAAATGTTTTGGACTTTGTCTAGAATAGGCGTAGTGTCATGCTTTCAATCTATGCTTTAAAGCATGCACGTTTCTTTCTGTGTTTCCATTTGTCGCCGGATGTCCTGGAGGTATAAATTTTTGGAATATTCCATCGAATTCGTAATATTTTTGAAATTCTTCACTTTTGGAAATGGATGCATTGTCCGAAACTATTTCCAATAGATACCCATGTACTGCAAAAATATCTTCTAATAATCTAATCGTCGTTAAAGTATTTGGTGCATCCTTTAATATTTTAACTTCTGCCCATTTCGATTTCGCATCTATGCATACTAAGAAATAGCAAGAATCAAAAGGACCTGCATAATCAACGTGGATTCTCTCCCAATTACTTGTTGGTAAATCCCTTGGATGGATTTGATCTGTTAGTGCACAGTTTTCACAACTTTTGACCAGTTGTTCGATATCCCGGTCAATGCTAGGCCAATACACATAGCGGCGAGCCAATTGCTTCATTTTTGTAATTCCCTGATGTGTTTTATGTAGTTCTTCAAGTATACTGGATCTTAAACTTCCTAGAATTACAATTCTGTCCATCCTAAAAAGTATATCGTCAATCAATGTGTATTCGGAGTCCATCGATTCATTTTTCAAAATCTGAACAATTTTGCTGAGATCTGGGACGTTTTTGGTTTCATTTTCAATTATCGTAGATGTAACTTTTTCGCTTGAGATTTGAAAAAATACTTGATCATATATTTGATTTACTTCATCACCAATACGAGTATCAGTTGAAATATTGGAATTTTGAATTGGAGCTCTAGACAAACAATCAACATTTTGATTTTCTTTGCCTCTCATGAACTGGACGGAATAATTGAAACCTGAGAGAAATGATGCATAACGAAGTAAACGCGAAGACGTCATTTGTGGAAGTGCTTCATGATGATGAAAATTTTTTGAAATTGGCTCATTGTCGGTAATAAGTAATAAATGGTTTCCAAACTATGAAATGAAACAATTTAATTTGTTTAAATCTCCATTTTATTTTGAACTGTTGTTCAATTTAAAATTAGTGACGCGTTTCACTACACAGTAGCTTTATCAAACTAGTGAAGATACAATGAAAAAAATTAAAATAAAACTTTTAATTTATATTGTGCCTTAAAAAGGAATTCTAAGATATTGACAAAAGTATTATAATATGTTTAGTGAAAATAAAGTACAAAAAGAGCCTAAATACGGAATTCTACGAATATTATAAAGGTATTGGAAAAGTTTACTTGGCAATTTATTCACAACCATCACATCTTCTAGGCAAAAAGGATTAATAAGGGAGAATGATTGATATCTATTTGGTCATTAAGAAGATTACCTGAATATTTGTTTTTGATAATCTCAAGGGCTTCTAAAAGATTTAATTTAAACGATTTGGGTTCTACATGCAAAATTTCAAAATTTGAGTCGAAATTATGTTGGTTTGTTAATAGATGATTTGAATAGTTGGAATCTTATTTGTTGTTGTCATAGCTACGTTTGTGTTCTGAAATTCTAGTTTCAAAATTCCTAAAAGTTCTACCTATATAAATTTCGTCACAGTTATCGTTACCACATTTTAATTTATAAACACCTGATTTGTTTAATTTTGAGGATTTAGATTTGTTATTTTTAATGAATTCAGATAAATTGTAATCGGTTTTGAAGCAAATATTCATGTTTAAAGATTCTTAAAATGATTTGATTTTTAAGGATCGTGTTCCAAAGTATGTTAAGATTTTAAATTGATTATTTTTATTTTTATCTGAAGGACATAGTTGTTCTAAAATGCGTTTCTTTATCTTTTTATTTATGATATTGTCAATTAAGTTTGGATCGTAATTAATTTTTTCTACACCCACATGTATATTATCCATTTTCTGCACAATTTACAGAATGTAAATGTAGGCCATTCCGGTTAACTGAACGGATATGATTTCATATACATCCTAGAACGTATATGAAATCCACCAATCAGCATTTGCGTTTAGTACCCGCCAACTAATCTTTTTTCAATTTCATAGAAACGTCAAAATAACTTGTCAAAATATTTCTATAGTTTTTAAGAAAAATATTAGTAAAAATGAGTGATTCCAGTGATGAATCAATAAATAATTTTCCACCAGATATTCGCTTAGCCGCAAAGGAGACGTATAACGAATAAAAACAGAATAAAATGGATATTTAAGGGGACTCCTGACAAACGTCCATTTGTATAAAATTATGTAATACATTTGACGTTATAGATACGTGATTACTATCTTCCTCGGTAGTCCAGTGGTAAGTATCCCAGCCTCTCACGCGGTAGACCAGAGTTCGATTCCTCGTGGGAATTTTTTTTTAATTTTAATTTTATTTATGAATAATAATAAAATAATTATGATAATAAAATTGTTAAAAATTTTTAATTTGAAGTTATATTATAGTTTAATAAAATGTTTATTTTCTAGATTTTTTCTTAGGTGGGTCGTAGAAAAAATATACTGTTCGACTCGTGTGGATTGTCCATATCGCACTCGGCCGATTGAGCACTCCGCCTACGGCGTCGTGCTCAAACGTCCTCGTGGATGGCCATCATATCCACACTAGTTGCACAAACTACTATCTATTTTTCTGTACCGCTAATTATTGATTTGGCGTTATCTACTGCTAATTTCATTTCCTTCTGAAATTTACTAGTTGGGTCTTTTTTAAAAATTTCAAAATTGCCTGCCTGTATAAAATTGTTTGTTTTTAATATATTATAATCATCTCTATGTAATGCTATTACCGTATTTGCTTTATCTACTTTTGTAAAAATAAGACTATGCGACTTTGATTTTTGTTGAATTGATTTGGCGAGTGATAATTCAAAGTTTGGTTTGTTAAAATTGACCAATTCTTTTTTAATAATATCGGAAGCTTTATGTTTTAGATTAGAATTATTTGGAAAATTATACAAGTTAATTACTGTTTCTAGACCTAGTTTGTTGAAGTTATCAAATGAACATGTGGGTTGAATATTATGTTTAAAAATATAAATTAATTTCTCCCAATCCACAACACCCTGAACTTTATTCATTAATGAAACTCCATAAAGAGGGGTACCCTATTAGACCGGTTGTTTCTTTTTTCACACCACCTTCATTTAAAGTTTCAAACATTCTCATAGATATAATTTCTAAATATTGCCAATCATTCAAACTCGATTTTCAAATAAAAGCTCAACGGAATTAATTAATAATATTCAAGATATAAAACTACCTCACAATTCTAAATTCATATCGTTCGATGTAACAAATCTATTCCCTAGTATACCTCCTAAAGAAACTTTAATTATTGTTGATAACTTGCTCACATACAATAATGTTAACCCTAATGGCAACCCTCTCAGTCCCATATTAGCAGAAATTTTCATCGATAACATAGAAAAAATAATTCATAAACACCCCCTTAGTAAAAAATTCATGTACTGGCACCGATATGTAGATGACATTTTAGCGAGCTACACTGGCACAACTAGACAATTAAACAGCCTAATTACTTATATTAACTGAATTCATAGCAATATCAAATTTACCGTAGAACTTGAAGAAAATAAGTCTATAAACTTTTTAGACCTTACAATTTCAAATATAAACAATAAACATGATTTTTCTATATTTCGCAAACCATCACATACAGACATAACAATTCATAATAGTTCGGTCCACCCATTCAGTAATAAATTAGCAGCTTTCAATAGTATGATACACATATTTTTAACAGTCCCATTAAACACCAATAATTTCAACAAAGAACTAAATATCATAAAACAAATAGCAGTTAATAATAATCACGATCCAAACTTAATTGACAATATTATAAATAAAAATATAAAGAAACGCTCGTTAGAACAAGTATATCCTGAAGATAAAAATAAAAAAATCAATTTAAAAGCTTACCATACTTTGGAACACCATCCTTAAAAATCAAATCATTTTAGAATCTTTAAACATGAATATTTGCTTTAAAACCGATTATAATTTATCCAAATTCATTAAAAATAACAAATCAGGTGTTTATAAATTAAAATGTGGTAACGATAACTGTCACAAAATTTATATAGGTAGAACTTTTAGGAATTTTAAAACTAGAATTTCAGAACACAAACGTAGCTATGACAACAACAAATTAGATTCTAACTATTCAAATCATATATTAACAAACCAACACACTTTCGACTAAAATTTTGAAATTTTGCATGTAGAATCCAAATCCTTCAAACTAAATCTTTTAGAAGCCCTTGAGATTATCAAAAACAAATATTCAGGTAATCTTCTTAACGACCAAATAGATATCAAACATTCTCCCTTATTAAACCTTTTTACCTAGAAGATGTGATGGTTGTGAATAAATTTCCAAGTAAACTTTTTCAACACCTTTGTAATATTCGTAGAATTCCGTATTTAGGCGCTTTTTGTACTTTATCCCCATTTAAACATATTATAATACTTTTGTCAATATCTTAGAATTCCGTATTGAGGCACTATATAAATTAAAAGTTTTTCATTGTATCTTCACTTGTTTGATAAAGCGAAACACGTCACTAATTTTAAATTGAACATCAGTTCAAAATAAAATGGAGATTTAAACAAATTAAATTGTTTTATTTCATAGTTTAGTATGGATCTTCATCAAGTAGAAGCCTCATCTATTCAAATGCTTTCCAAATTAATAATTATAAAAGTGATTAACACCAAAAATGATTGCAAGAGCTTCTCTGTCGAGCTGACTATAATTGCTTTCAAAGGCAGCAAGCGAACGCGAAGCATATGCCACTGGTCTTTCAGCTCCGTCCATAGTATGGCTAAGTACTGCTGGAATAGCCCAGAGGGACTTGCATCTGTGGTTAAAACAAGTGGTAAACAGGGATCGAAGGGTATATTAACACGATTGCTGCAAAGCTCAGTCTTTAATTTCATAAAGGCTGATTCGCACAGTGCTGTCCATGACCATCGTTTATTTTCTCTAAGCAAACATCGAAGAGCATATGAATGGTGGAAAAATCGGGAAATATGTCCTAGATACTCAATTCGTTCTCTAAAGAATGAAGATTTATTTTTGTTAAGATGAAGATCATAATCAATGAGTTTTTGCAAGCATGATTTTGAAATTTGAGTGCATTCTTCAATGGTTAATCCATGTACAATTATTTCATCAAAATACGATTCTGTTTTTATAAGACCCTTAAGGAGCTGAGGAGGATAGAGATTAAATTCGGATGGAGCTGTTTTTATTCCAAAACTGAGACAATTCATGCGATAAGTGCCACGGTGGGTTGTAATTGTTTGAATTGCACTGCTTTCTTCATTTACTTGTATATGTAGATAACCTTTATAGAGATCAAGCTTACAGAAGCATTCATAATTTCGAAGGCTGTTCAAGACATCGTCTATGCGCCCTATTGGGTGACTTGCTTGAACTAGTTTTTCGTTAACCCCACATTTGTAATCGACACGTAATCAAACACCTCTATCTGCTTTCGGAATTATGACTAAAGGTGAACCCCAGTAGCTTGTAGGAACTAATGATATGATACCATCTGCTTCTAGGGAATCCAGTTCTTTGTTTAAAAACTCCCGGTGTGCATATGGTACACTTTCTCTTGTAAACGATGGTTTAACGCCTTTTGTTAGTTGAAGTGTACCTTTCAGTCCTGGAACACATCCAACTTTTGCTTGGAATATTGGTGAAAAATGATGGAATATACTTTCGATTGATTTGACGTGCTGCATGGTATATACTGGAGCTGAGATTTTTATGTCGGTGTCAATTTGATGAAGCTCAATACCTAGTCCTCGAATCCATTATCGCCCAAGTAGAGCATCATGTCTCGCTGAAACGATGTGTAGTTCATCTTCAATCACCTTCCCACGGTATTCAACATTAATAGAGACTTATCCCTTTTATTGAATTACATTGCCTGAATAGGATCTGAAAGCTATGTTTGCATTTGTCATGGGTACATTCAAATTTAAATTATTGAAATCGTTCTCATTTAGTAAAGAAAACACCGCAATATAATTTTTATCAGAATCAGGACGTATTTCGAAAAAATCAACCACTTCAAAATGATTATATAATGTGTCCATCTGGTTAACGCCATACTCAAAATCGGAACTTGGTTGAACGTAAGAAACAACATACACTGACGTTGAACTTGAGTTCGTTATACTGGATCTTTTGCGATGGGCATTTAACAGTGTTGTGATACAAACTTTTGCAACGTGTCCAATTTTCTTGCAGGATTGACAGGAAACTTTGTTCGACAGAATAATCTCCAATTTTATGATTGTTTCTGCCACATCGAATACAAATATTTTCGATACCAAGTGCCTTGTAATCTGGTTGACTGTGGCGGTATCGCAAATTCTGGTAATTTGGACTCTGTGATCGAGAATTTGATTGCATACTGAAACGATTTCTATTATGTCTTGTAGAATTTGAAATTGCTTTGATATCACTTGTGTTCAAATTCGAGTGATTCGAACTGGAGTGCTGAGATAGTTGTTTACTCTCTATTTCCGAGGCTTCGAGAGCAGTTGCCTTTTTTAATATTTCTTCGAAAGATGTAACGTTTGACTGTAAATTTTGTTCTCTCAACCAATTATCACGCAACCCACGAATAAACTGAGCTCTGAGGAGAATGTCTGCAATATAAACAGACCTGGTACATTCACATGTATTTGAAAACTCGCAATCTGCAAGATCGCGTTGAAGTGCTGCAACATATTCGGCAATTGTCTGACGTCCTTTTTGGTAAATGTTTAGAAAATAATGTTGAGAAACAATGACACTCTTCTTTGGTATTAGCATTTGTTTCAAAACCTGCACTAAATCTTTGTAGTTCAAAAGTTTTACTGCTTTGTCGGGACCAAGAAATGCTGCTAAAGTATTATAATGTGTAGAACCTATTGAAACACAGAGCAGCTGAGCAATTTTTTGATTCATCATTGATTCCTTTCATGTTATAATAGTTTTCAAAACGTTCAAGATAACAGGAAAATTTTTCTTCGTGGGCATCAAAATTTTTAAACGGTGCTATACTTGAAAAATTCACAGGAGACGTTGCTGAAGGCTAATTGATTCTTAATCTCGTTGATGAGACTTTGCTGCTGCTCACGCATTACAGCCATGAGTTGTTTAAATTGTTCTGTTGAAAAAAATTATTAAATTTTCCTTTTTGTTTCTTGAGAATTGGATGAATATATATATTTTTTTCACTCGTCGCCAATTATTATAATTCTGAGAAGGATCTAAACTAATGATTGGAGCTGAATTATTTCCATCTTTTAGTAATATACATTTTTTATTATACATAAACTTTGACAGCTCTCTATGACATTACTTATTTTATTAAGAGGCAGGCATTATTTGAAGCCTGAGTAAATTTTTTTATGGAAACGTCCTAAATAAGAAACGGACTGGCAGAAAACCCCTAACCGAAAAAAAGCAGATGTCTGTATTAAGTGAGTTCGTCGTTAATCCATTTTCCTCAAACCTAAATTGTAGCTCAAGATTGTGGAGTAGATCAGAAGACTGTTTCAAACGTTTCAAAGAAAAATAACTTTTATACCTGCAAAATAAAAATGGTGCAGGAGCTGGCCCAGATAAAAGGATGGAATATTGCGAAACCAACAAATATTATTGCAAATAATCCTGATAATCTTTAACACAATTGTTTTGGGGACGAAGTGAAATCTTTTTTAATGCTCATGTGTCTGATTAAGAGAGGTAACCCACTGTATATCAGAAACTATTTATCGTACAGTTAAAAGAAAGAAATCTGTATTACAAATTCGCATACTAGAAACTGCTGGAGATTATTTTTCAAGTTTTCTACTTCTTCACCGCTAGAGGGAGTAGTTCACAATAATTACACAAAAACATCATTTTTCTATAATAAATGCACCGTTATAGTACCATAAAATTTGAATATTCGTAATAATTAGATCACTTTACTTTTTCCTGTATCTTGTATAATAACTGGTAGGGGTGATTGGAAAAGCTGACTCAATAAAATTGTTATAACTTTTGTTCCGCTCTATGGATTTTGACCAACTTAGTATCATTTGAAAGGGAACTAATGAAATATCATATCAACGTTTCATTTTAGTGGTTTTAACGCTCGCTAGGTGGCGGGGATTAGGCAATTGTTTTTTTATCAACTTTTTTTGGGAATCTGCGATGCTATATTTTTCAATAATTTTTTTGAAAGAGGATGGAATTTGAGAAAAATGGTAAAAACCGCATCTCTATCGAAGAGTTTTCTATTATCCTTATCGTTCTTTTCTATTTTTTCCATTTGGTCTGCAACCCAATTTGATTTTATTCTTCTATGAAGTTTTTCTGCTTTTTGCTTTATCTTTCTGTATTCGTTCAAGTCTTCATCTTTTCCTGTTTCCAACCATTTACTTCTTGCTTGTTTTTTCCCTACGCTTGCCAGATTACATTTTTCGTCGAACCATTATTTGGATGCTTTGATTTGTGGTAGTCCAATTTCTTTTTCTCCAGAGTCTATAATGCTAATTTTTATAATCTTCCATGTGCTATCTATTTTTTCTTTCTAATTATAAATTCTCATATTTTGTTTGTCAAGGTTTCCGCATAATTATTTTCACCTTCCCCTTTTCCAACTTTTTTTAGGTTCCACACTCTTTTGTTGTGTTTGTAAGGTTTGTATCTTGATATTTTTATATTCAGCTTCGGTATTCGTGAAATGTGGTTTGTACCCGCGTTTGCTACTCGGTATATGTTATATACAGTGTGAACATAAAGTAACGTAACTTGCTAATATTTCGATGTCCGTTGGATTTACAAAAAAAATGTTGAACAAAAGTTTTTTCAAATAATCCAGACCATCTGCATGAGTCGATTAAAAGTATACAGGGTGTGCCGTTGCTCCAAAATAACTTATTAACATATTTTTTTAAATAGTTCACCATGTATATATTCTCAGTTTTTCCTAATCCATTAAATTACAAATACAACCGTCAAGGCCGCAAAATTATACCTTCAATAATTCCAAAGTTACATTGGTTTGAATCTACAATTATAAAAAAATTGTTTATGTCAAAAAAGTAGTAGGTTTTTCTGTAATTTTTTTTTGAATGTCATGAATTATCTCTCATTGTCATTATAGTTCATTCAAAAACCAGGAGGAGTAATTTCAGAAGCCTTACCCACACCACTAAAAGTTACTAGATTAGTTACTAAAGAGCGTGTTCTAAAATCTATGAAATATACCTTGATTGACTTGACGCGTAAACTAGCCAATCATAGATAGACCTTATGTACTGAAAATGATTCTTAAGATGTCGGGTTGAGATGAGATGTAAACAATCGCAGAAATTCAACAAACAGGGGTTCTGAAAAGAACTGTTTTAACGAAATAGATTGGAAAACCAAGTAACAATGATGAAATAACAAGGGAACGAAGGCGATTTTGAAAACAAATATATTATATATGTCAGGTCAGAACTGTCAATTATCAAGAGATGTCAAAGCTGAAAAGTGCTGTTTGAAACTGGGTGCAATCTGACCAATCATAGATCTACAGAATTGCCAACTTAAATTCAAATTACTCCTTCTGGTTTTTAAATGAACTATAGTGAAATGTGTTTATTGTAATTAGTTGCTTTTAAAATTTAAGTATGTTTACCGAACAGGAAAGAATAATGATTCTTATGATGAGAGGTTACGGTGATCGCAAAAGAACTTATGATGAGGTAGCTCTCTTATTTAATGATACGTATCCAAATCGCAACCAAATTACCAAAACTGCAGTTTGGAGGATTGTGAAACTTTTTGAAGAAGTGGGTTCAACTAAAAATCGACCTAAAACTGGCCGACCAAAGACCGTAACTATTGATAGTCTGGATTATTTGAAAATACTTTTATTCAATTTTTTTTACGAAAACCTGACGGAAATCGAAATATTAGCAAGTTACGTTACTTTATGTACACACTGTATAATAATGCTGTGGAGATCTAGGCTTGTGGGGAAGTTTATTAACCGTTTTGGAGATAGGTCTGTAGCCTGATAATGCTCTTGGTATTCAAGGCGCTAGCAAACAATCACCCTACAATTACCGATAATGTGTTCGGCCGTTTCATCCGGATAATCGTAGAATTTGTATGATACATTGTCCTCTTTGCCGATGAGACACATAATTTATCTGAATTAACAATCCTAAAGCTCCAAGAGCAATTTAGCGTAGTGAACAGAACGTCGTAATATACTTTCTGCCTGTTTTTTTGGTTTTTTTCCCATTAAACTGCACATAGCTTCTTCTCTTATTTTAGGACTCCTTTCTTCTTTTATTTCAGGACTCCTTCCATAATGCAGCTTTTTGGGATACCACTAAATAGTTCGGGTCAGATATATGGAATACAAGCTCCTTCTTTTGCGAGATCGTAAGAAATCTCACATCCAAGATTTCCTTTATGTTCTGGCACCCATGTCAAAGTTATTTTGTTGTGTCTAGCGAGCTGCTTGAGGGATTGTTTGCAGCAACACACCCATGAGTTGGACCCGTCTGGGGACGGGACCCCTCTGAAGAATACCCCCAGGGGATATCCCACTTGTCGTAAAAGGCGACTAACAGGTTAGATTCCCAGGAATCTAGAGGAGTAAAACTTGATAAAAAACCAGCAACATAGGGGTAGGCAGCTATGTTGTGGTGTAGTGTTGGCAACGGAAGCCACTGCATCCGGAGGCAGCCGTGAGAAAAAGCCTAGAGGAGTAAACCTTGATAAAACAATCCGTAATCTACGTTGTTAGCTACCGTGGCAATGGATGGATGGCTGCGCGAAGGTCAGTCAGAAACGGTGCCTCCGGGATACCTGGTGACCTCCCGGAGTAACCAGCCTTACCACCACAAGTGGGGCTCTGTGGTGATGGACATTCAATTCCCTAGCTACTCGTGGGATGGAATATGGAAAAAGAAGAAAGAAAAATAGAACAGGAGGTTATGGATGAAGGAAGGCAAGGAAATGGAATTTTTGGTAAATCGACGAAGGTAAAACGAACGCCCATAAGGCGGGGGAGACGAGAGGGTGGAGTGATACTGGAGTAAAGAGAAAGGAGGTATCGCCTCTGGAGGACAAGGAACAGAAGAGGAAACTGAAGGAGAAAGGAAAGAAGGAAGTGGAGAATTGGAAGGAAGAAGGGAGAGATTGAAGGATATGGTAAGGCGACTGGAGGAGGAGGTGGAAAGGCTGGAGGAAGAGAAGGCAGCGGCAGAGGGGCGGGTCAAGGAATTGGAGAGGTTGAGGAGGAAGGACGATAGAAAGGAGATTATGCAAACACGATGGGAGGTGGGGCAAAGAGTCTGGGAAGGATGGATGGAGGTTAGAGATAGGGACTGGGATGGTAAAAAGGGGGAGGGGAATAAAGGTGAAGATGGGAAATCCAATATCAGGGGATGAAAAAGTAAAGGTGGTATGGGTGACCAAGGAAGACAGTGGAATGGAAAAGAGAATACAGAGGATGTTTAGGGATAGGTACCCGATGCTAGGGGGAAAAGGAGAGGAAATGGAGTGGGTCAAGGAGGTACGCACTACGGAAAGGAATGGGGTAGGGGTGAAGACGGAGGAATTGATCTGTCGGATGGAGGGAGATTGTAGGGATGAGAAAAAGGTGTTTGAGCTGATGAGTCGACTATTTGGGGTAGTGGGGAGCGGGGAAAGCATTGGACTCCACAGGCTTGAGCAGGTAGAGGTGGAGGTGCTGAAGAAGATGGTGGCGTGGGTGAGAGGTGACGGAGAGGTGGCGGAGGTAACAATCTATACAGATGGGGAAAATGAAAAGGAGGGTAGAAATGGGGCGATAATCCTGAAGGATATCGGGGAAGTCGATCAGGAGGAGATCGAGAGGATTAAGAAGGGGTTGAGGGAGATGACAGGGGAGTGGGTGGATAGACTCAGAGTCTCAAGAAATAGGGAGGTGGTAATAGAGGCGAAGAAGGGGGTTGAGGTGAGGGGAATTCTGGGGGAGGTGGGAAGGGTGACAGGAGCTAGGGTGGTGGAAGCGGGAAGGGGAACAAAAACCATAAAAATGGTAGGGAGAATTTGATTGGGAAAGGGACAACGGTGATTAAAGTGGTAAGGGAGAGGAACGGGATGAAAATGGCGGTGGTGAGGGCGAAATGGAAAAAAGCGGTGCCTTATTGAAAAAAAAAGGAGATTAGACTGGGGTGGAATAGGGTTAATATTATAAAGGGTAGAGAGGATGACAGATGCTTTGGATGTGGGATAAAGGGCCATAAAGTAGCAGGGTGTAAGGTGAAGGTAGTCAAGGAGAGGAGTGAGTGCTAGCTGTGTAAGAGCGAGGATCACATGGCGAGAGGCAGACATGGCAGGCCTTCCTTTGTAGGGTATGTTGGGAAAGGGGACACAAGCCAGGGGAGATAGAATGTAGTAGGGGAAGGAAAGAAGTAGATGGAGACGATGAAAAAGGTGAAGGAAAAAATGGGAGGGACCCTCTGGACCCCTCAGAGGGGACGAGTCTGGTCAAATAGGACGAAGGGGACAGCATTGCGCGGGAAGAAGGAATGTAGGGGATGTATAGAGGGTGTTACAGATAAATTCAGGGAAATGCAGGATAGCGCATGATATATTGGATGGAGTGGATGCTAGATATGTTGGGAAGCAGGTATAGACATGGACGATACGGGAGAAGCAGGAGTAAGAGTGGTGTAGGATGGACAGATGGCGGATGAAGTGAAGAAGGGAAACGGATGGGTGGTAGTGGGAATGGGAGACATGGTGGTGTACAGTGTGTATATAAGCTCAAATGTGAGCCTGGAAGAATATGAGAAGAGCATGACAGGATTAGAGGACGATCTGAGGGTGTCAAAAGGAAAAAGGAGGATCATAAGGAGAATGGTGGCAGGGGACTTCAATGCGAAGAATACTATATGGGGGGTGGGGAAGAAAACGGACAGAAGAGGGGAGATCCTGGAGGAAGTGTTAAAATCCAACGGGTTGGTGGTGCTGAATGATGGACTACTGCCCACCTTCGTGAGGGGTGACGGGGGTTCATCATTCATTGATATCACAGCATGTGATGAATGGCTGTGGGAAAGAGTGTTTAGTTTGGGGTGTGCTGGAGGATGAGGAAAGCTTGAGCTCACATAGGTATGTGGAGACGGATATAAGGAAAGAGAGAAAGGATTTGTTGGAAGAGCGGGAATGGAAGTGGACGAAGGCCGAGGCAGAGAGTATGAGGAAGAAAGTAAGAGAAGAGATAGGAAAGGGGCTTGGACATGATGCAGATGAATTGTACAATGTGATACAGGGCTGTAAAAAAGAGGATAAGAGGGGCAATAGGCATGAGTGGAGGGCCAATTACTGGTGGAATGAGGAAATAGAGGAGCTGTGGAGGGAGTGTAAGAAAGAACGAAGACGGATGCTGAGGGGAAGAGAAAGGATAGAGAGGAGAGGGGGATATAAAGAGAAGATGGAACTGGTGCGTAGAGTGGAGAGGGAAAAAGGGGGAGGTGGGAAGAGTTACTGGGGGAATTGGAAAACAATCCATGGGGAAAGGCGTATGAGATAGCGGTGAAGAGGATGGGTGGAAATAGGAACGAGGTTTTAGAGGAGGATTGGGAGAAGGAGATTATAGAGAAATTGTTCAAAGGGGGAGAAGGAGGAGTGGGTGGCAGAATTCAGAAAATCCAGGATACTAGGAGGTAGTGAAAATGAGGGGGATAAGGCCGGTAGAGAAGTGGGAGGTAGAGGATTGTGGGAGAAACAATAAAGTGAGAAAAGCTCCAGGGATAGATGGCCTGAGGGGTGATATGGTGGAGAGGCTGTTGGATGACAAGAGGGAGTACTTCTGGGAACTATTCAACATGGTGCTGAGGGAGGAGGAGTTCCCGGAAGGATGTAAGGTAGCCAGGGTGATACTAATGAAGAAGGCGGGTAGAGAGGGCAAGCGGGCGGGGGACTATAGGCCTATCAGCCTGCTGTGTGGTATGGGTAAATTGAAGAGCTAGGGAGGGCAGCTGGAGGAAGAAGAAATTGGCCCTACTCGTGTTCTTCGACGTCGGGAACTCGATCAACAGTGTCAGCAAACGGGCAGTGTTAAGCGCCTTGCTGAGGCTTGGAGTGGAGCAGGGGTTGGTTAACCTGGTGGAGGACTACCTGACGGGGCGTGTGATTGTATACTCCATAGGGAGCAGATATGAGATGGAGGCTGGAGTGCCTCAGGGCTCGGTTCTTGGACCGACGCTCTGGAAGTGTGTGTTTGATGAGGTTTGTGGGATAGTATGTGAAGAGGGATGTGAGATTACGGCGTATGCGAATGATGTGGTGTGTCTGGTATGTACGGCAAAGGGAGAGGCGGTGAGAATGTGCAGGAAGATTGTGGAGAAGATAGAGCGGTGCGGACTGGAAGTGGCGGAAGATAAGACGGTGGGGTGGCTAGTGAAGGGACGGAGCAGGACAAGGGAAGTGGGGGTGATGGTTAAGGAAGGGAGAATTCGTATGGAGGAGTCTGTGAAATACCTAGGGGTGTGGTTGGATAGCCAATTATTCTTCAAAACTCATATGGTAAAGGCGGCAAAGAAGGGTAAAGTAAGGGCATCATGGCTGGGGAGATTGATGTGTAATGTGAAAGGGCCGGGAGAGTGGAAGAGGAGGGTGATTGGTAGGACGGTAGATAAGAGTATGCTGTACGGTGCGGAGGTGTGGGGTGAAAGAGCGGGGGTGAATGCGAGGGTTGGGCCACCTCTGCGGGTGCAGAGAGGGATACTGCTGAGGGTGGTGCAGGGGTACAGGACAGTGGGTGGACAGGCAGCAGCGGTGCTGGCAAGGTCCTACCCATTGGACGTGTTGGCTAGAGCTAGAAACAAACGCTGGAGGGGTGCGACCAGAGAGGAGGTACGGGAATGGATGGAGGAGGAAATGGAGAGAAGCTGGGATAAGTATGAGGGCGCGCTAAAAGGAGCGATTGGGAATAGGAGAGATTGGATGGACCGGAAATTCGGGGAGGTGAACTACTTCTTGACACAGGGGCTCACTGGACATGGGTCTAGAGTAGGGTACCTCCACAAGATTGGGAAACGAAAGACTGGTGTGTGCGAGAGGTGTGAAGTGGAGGATGATGCGGGGCATGCGTTCAGATGCTGGAGGCACGAGGAAGTGCTGAAGAAGTTGGAGAGGAAACTAGGGGAGGCGGTGTACTGGGAAAACATGGTGGAGATATTGTTGAGGGGGGAGGAGGAATGGATGGAGGTGAGTGGAGTAGTAGAGAGCATGGTTAGGGGGAGAGAAGGACTCGATATGGCATGAGAACCAGGAATGATGGGAGGGCGAAGATGACGGTGTGAGCGAAGAGTGTGCGAGGGACCGCCGCCCGTCTCGAAGTATGCTAGGGAAGTGATTCCGAGGCAGGGGTAACGGCGAGTTTGAGGTGGGTTTGGTTGGTAGGCATCTCCTTGGGGATGAGTCCAACACTGTTTGGGTCCTGGACCCATTAAAACATGAGTTTCCCATCTCGGCCCGAAAAAAAAAGACCCATGAGTTGTGGACTTTAAAGCAGCCTGAATATCAGAGATTTCATTTATTAATGAAAGCAGATGTCTAGAGAGCATTTGCTGCGAAAAATTACTTTTAAAATTTGCTTGAATGTGAATACCAGCGCAGGCTACTCTCATAAGTGCTATCGCAATTCACTAGAACGTGTGAACAACGCTCTTTAGCAGCTCTTTTGCTCTGCAGCACCTACATACTTACCACTACTGTTACCTTGCTTGTCACCCAAACGTTGTTGACATAGAAATAATACTGCTCTATAAATACAAGAAACTATTGGAAATTCACAAGAACAAACAAAACTATCGAAAAATATTAAAAATCTGAAGCACATTATTCGATTTGAAAAGAGAACCATCCAGGAAAATATTATATCATAAATAGCAGGGGTATTCGAACCAATAAATCTATGGCATTTATATGAAAAAACAAATGTTCCGACACGCCTCGGACGGCAGCTCCTAGCTTGGAGAATAATGTCGTTCATATCTTTGTGATAAATTTCCAGAATTCACAAAACTTTTTTCAGCCATTATTCCCCCCTTGATCGATATGAAGGATGAAAGGGATAATTATGTGTTACTTATTTGAAAAAATAAACTTGTTGATTATATTTTTTGTTTCGCGAGAGGATTATGATAACTAAACATTAACTTTGAAAAGAGTTACGTATTAAAATGAATAGGGAGTCATTTTGATGCAAAAAAATTAATTGGGTGACAGCTAAGAGCTTAAATTGATGAAAAATATTTTGAAATGATGGTAGGTTGAGAAAAAAACAGTAGCTAATAATCTTAAATAAACTCTAAGATATCCATCGTAAGCGAAAAAAGGAAGGAGTTAATTTCTTTGCATAACCAGAACTTACCAACTGGAAATAAACAAATTTATATATACCCGCCTATGACGAAGCAAAAAAGAAAGGTTATGATTGTGACCGGTATGTATGTATATTTGTTCTCAACAAACTTCTTAGCTACTCTAAGGTAATTTGGTTTTTTGAATTGTGCCATATCAAATGAAAGGGTGTGAAGCCTTGTGTCATAGAATGAAATAAGAAGTGAATTCCCCAGAATCTAATGTCAATAAATCAATAAACGTAAAAGAATTCATAACATAAACAACAAAGTTTTTTTTTGGGCCGAGATGGGAAACTCATGTTCGAATGGGTCCAGGACCCAAACAGTGTTGGACTCATCCCCAAGGAGATGCCTACCATCCGGAATCACTCTCGGAATCACTACCCTAGCATACTTCGGCGGTGGCGGCGGTCCCTCGCACACTCTCCGCTCACACCGTCATCTTCTCCCTCCTATCACTCCTACCTCTCATGCCATATCGAGTCCTTCTCTCCTCCTAACCATGCTCTCTACTACTCCACTCACCTCCATCTATTCCTCCTCCCCCCTCAACATTATCTCCACCATGTTCTCCCAGTACACCGCCTCCCCTAGTTTCCTCTCCAACTTCTTCAGCACTTCCTCGTTCCTCCAGCAGCTAAACACATGCCCCACGTCATCCTCCACTCCACACCTCTCGCACACACCAGTCTCTCTTTTCCCAATCTTGTGGAGGTACCCTACTCACGATCCATGTCCAGAGAGCATCTGTGTCAAGCAGTAGTTCACCTCTCCGAATTTCCGGTCCATCCAATCTCTTCTATTCCCAATCGCTCCTTTTAGCGTGCCCTCATACTCCTCCCACCTTCTCTCCATTTCCTCCTCCATCCTTTCCCGTACCTCCTCTCTGGTCGCACCCCTCCAGCGTTTGTTCCTATCTCTAGCCATCACGTCCAATCGGTAGAACCTTGCCAGTCCACCCATTGTCCTGTACCCCTGCACCACCCTCAGCTGTATCC
Source organism: Lochmaea crataegi (assembly GCA_947563755.1). Taxonomy (NCBI): domain Eukaryota; kingdom Metazoa; phylum Arthropoda; class Insecta; order Coleoptera; family Chrysomelidae; genus Lochmaea; species Lochmaea crataegi. The sequence continues at coordinate 27,026,776 of OX387426.1, forward strand.
CTCTCTGCACCCGCAGAAGTAGCCTAACCCTCGCATTCACCCCCGCTCTTCCACCCCACACCTCCACAGCATACTCTGCTCTACCGTCCTACCAATTACCCTCCTCTTCCACTCTCCCGGCCCTTTCACATTACACATCAATTTCTCCAGCCATGCTGCCCTCACTTTACCCTTCTCTGCCACCTTTACCATATGAATTTTGAAGGATAATTGACTATCCAACCACACCCCTAGGTATTTCACAGACTCCTCCATACGAATTATCCTTCCCTTAACCATCACCCCCACTTCCCTTGTCCTGCTCCGTCCCTTCACTAGCAACCCAAACAACAAATTTAGGTGTCAAGTTCATCACGTATGTTTATCATATCTAATTTCATATCATTCAAAGGTAAACGTGTATATGAACTTGACATTAGATATAAATGTACGGCTGAGAAGAAGACGATATTCTTTCTTATTATCTCTGATTAATTCTGATTCATACTTATAATAATTCATTCTAGTAATTATGGTAATTCTTATAACTCAATCTATTCTGAGATAATTCATGTTTATGTGGATTCAGATAGATATTAATAATATTAGTATTAGTTAGTCATAGTCATATTTATAATGGCATTTATCATAGTAAGAATATACAAGTAAATATACACATCCCAGTGCAAGACGAAGTATTATTATTGAAGTTCGATACGCTCCCGAAAGACCTGGGAGACCATCATATAAAGCGACCTTCCCAACACATTCGTACCTTTGCTTGCAGGCGTTTGATAATTGGAAATAATAACTGAAACTGAACGAAATAACTTCTCAAATAAGGTATTGCTGAAAGCGTCTTGATCGTCTGATTGCTGTTGACTATGTGACTGACCTCACATTTGATTGAATATTGCGCTCTCTAGATGTCATATAGTCATGAACTAGGACAACAAATGCTGGATATTAAATGGAAGGGCTTTATTAGCACATTCCAAAAATATATTATATTGTTAGCAGCTGCTCGCGGTTTTGATTCCATACACCTGATGAATTGGGAATAATAAAAAAAAAATAATTTTCATGCGTCAAATATTTTATCACGAAGCTGAATAGCCCTAAATTAATTTAAATGAAAAATAAGTTTAAAACCGAAAACTCGATTACTGAGAACAGTATAAAACTGTTCAATATACAGGGTAGTCTGGAACATGGTTGTTGGCGATTCGTCATTCAATTTTAAGACGAAAAGTGTCTATAAATATTTGTGATAAGTTTTGTTTCTATACCAGTGTTTAACCCTTTAGAGACGATAGCCGTTTGGCGCGCGTCGGCTCTCTAGGACGGACGGACGTAACCAAATTACGTTTATATGCTAATGAGAAAACACGGGCATCGTCCTTTGGCACCATACTGCTCTTGACCTGAAAACTCCGCTATAGTACCTGAAGGGTTAATAAATTGGTTATTTTCATAGCTTTTATTGCTTTCGACATGAATTTCAAAAACCAAAATGTTCATATTAGCACTCAGTTGGAATGAGCCAGCTTTCAGCAAATAAGTCTCACGGTAGAATGGATAATTATTATTATAACATCTACTTCATAAAATTATTATTGTATGATTCAACATATTAACATCCAGTACTATCGGATACAAATAACAAACCAGGGCTTGTTCAGACTTCTCTTTCTCATAAGAGGTTGAGTACCTAGGAGTCATCATTGACAGGAGACTCACGTGAAATGCACACCTTGCACATATTACAACAAAAGCATCAATGGAACTCTGGACGTATCCCAGGCGTTTTGGAAAAACGGGGGGTCCGGAACCGAAAGTGATCTACTGGTCATATTCAACGGCTGGCCATATTCAAATGCTACGTGGGTTTGGAGAAACAAATCAACGCAACAAAGGGCATAAACAGTTGCAAGAAGTACCAAAACTCGCCTGCATGGGAATCTCAGGTGCAATAAGATCATGCCCCAGCGCAGCCTTAGAGCTAGTGGTGGACCTTCCTCCACTCTATCTACAAGTACGGAGGATCGCTCTGGAAAATGCCTACAGACTGACTCAGGCTAAGTCTTTGAAATTCGGCGATTTATCGGACCCTTTCATGATACTAGGGGCTGGAGCAGCCCAGTCAAAGAATATGCACACGGACTTTATATCTACGAAACAGGTTTTCTCACGCTAGATGTTGTTATCAACAAGCGTGAGTTAACACAAAACGAAATCGCTCTAATTCCTGGAATGGCCCTCACTTACTATGCTGATGGATCAGAAACAAACGAAGGAGTAGGAATAGTGGTTACAGGTCCTGATTCTAGGTTATCAACAGCTCTGGGAAACACTCCAACAATATTTCAAGTGAAACTATCAGCAATAGATGTATGTGCTCAAGAGTTTCTTAAAAAACGGCTCAACTCAGATAAAAAAAATTCACTGCAGCTGATGGCCAGGCTGCTTCAAAGGCACTGAGGTCTACAACTTATGTGTCCAAATAGTCTGTTACTTTTTTGTGAAGGCATGAAAGAATATTCGGAATTTAGTCTCGCGAAGCAGGGAGCTTATATTCCATTTATCAGACCCGAACCATTTTGTTGTATCCCGAAAAGACACATCGTGGAAGAAGTCTAAGAATGGGAAAAGGAACTCGGTACAGCCTACTGGAAAAATGCTCCAGGTCAAAGACAGGCAAAAAGGTTATAACGACCTTCTGCTCACTACGCTGAATTGCTCTTGGAGCTTCAGAAATCTGATTTCAGAAAAATCACAGGACACTTATCAATCAGATAACATATCTGTATGATAAACAAAGTGGACAGTGGAGAATGCAGATTCTACGATGATGCAGATGAGATGGCGAAAAACATGATCTGAAATCGCAGGGTAATTGTCCGCTAGCGCCTTAAATACCATCCACTTAGAGCCTCTGATTAGGTTACAGACCTAGCTGAATAACGGATAATAGGCTTTCTCAGAAGTCTAGATTTTTTGAGTTAAAATATAGATGTAGGGTATACAGAAAATATCTTATAGGTCTCGGGGTGGTGAGGACAACCGGGCCAATAGACCCCTTGTAATCTAAGCCAATTCAAATCGATGTGCCCACCAAGTTTCATTAAAATTGGCCAAACAGTTTCGATTATTATTCGGAAGGAGCAGACGGTACAATTTTATATAGGTACCACTATAGATAAGTCTTTAAAGACTAGTAAAATTATTTCTTGTATGGAATATAAGTTTTTTTATCCACAATCACATTATACTTGGAGTTTTATCTACACTTATGAAGCATATAAAGTACCACTTTATCCACTATTGGAACAATAGAATAGAATAATGTTTATTCACATATCAATAGTTAACAAAAAAAAATCACAAAAGTAATAATAATAAGGATCTATTGAAAAGGAAATAAACACAAGAAGCCCATAAGAACCCTTAGGTTGTGCATGGGCAATAATTCTTTACATTCAGAGAAAAAAAAATGGATGTTAATTTTTATGCAATGTCCATGATTAGTCAAATCTGTTAGACTATTTGAATAACTGGCAAATGGAATGGCAACTGTTTTTCCATATTAATTGTCAATTTTTTATGTGAAAACCAATCGTAAACGTTATTTGAATCCGTTTCGCAAAGCTCTTTTACATTTTCCCAACTTTTTGCTGCAACTTTTGTATCGTCTGCAAAACTTATCACTTCTCCTTTAATTTCGTTCCTAGTTAGTAATTTGTTGATATATAGTAAAAATAATATAGGTCCAGGAATGATACCCTGAGGGACCCCGAATTTGACAACTCTATCAGAGCTTATATTTTTTAACTGTAACTGATTGAGCTCTTTCATGTAAATAGCTTCTTAATAGATTTAGAGATGTTCCTCCAATGCCAATTTCTTCCAAGACCTCCAACATCTGGATGCCATATTTTCTCCAACTTCAGAGAAGTATAGATTAAAAGCTTCCGCTTTTTGTTTTTCACTTTCTACGAGTTCATGGTTATCGGTAACTATTTCTACAACATCAACTTTTTTATCAGGTACATCAATCTTTGAGTATTTTCCATAATTTTTCTGTATTTTCCTTATTATTAGTTATTTCATTATTGTAAAAATTCATTTTAGCTTCTCTTATAACTCGATTTAACTTATTTCGGTATTTAGTATAGTTTGTATGGGTGATAGGGTTTTGATTTGTTAAATATTCTTTATATAATTTATTTTTAGTAGCAATTGAATTAATGAAGCCTTGCGAAATCAAATCTTTCCTTTTCACTTGATTTCGTTTAATTTTCTTGATATAAGTACTATACGCAATGCTTTCACTAACTAAGACAATAAAATGTTGGGTCTTTAAATTTACGTCATTTACATTGTAAAATGGCGTCCAGTCCAGTGTATTTAATTTTTTTAGAGTGACATAATTTATGCATTCAATAACATTTTTCCGTTCTCTTTTATAATGGAGAACTCATCTCATTTTAAACTAACTATTGTGGCTTTGTGATCGGTAATCATGAAATCAGACGTTAAGGCTAGTAATAGTTACTGTCTAGATTAGGGCTTTTTGTTTTTGAAAATAGATGGTCTAAACAAGTTTTCATACGTGTAAGTACATTTATAGGGGAAGTAAGGTTAAATTCTGACATGATATCTAAATACTCCGAGGAGTAATCTGGTTCCAATATGTTGATATTTATATCTCCTAAAAATATGTGGTTTCCAATATCTGTTCTAGATATTCATGAGGAGTAGCAAGAAAATTATTCATTTCTGTGAAAGGACGCCTGTAAATTCCGGATGAAAGAAAGGTTTTTTCTTTAACACGTTGAGTGCCACAATGTCAAACTAAAATAGAACAGGTGTATGCAATAATTGGAGGGGAATCTTGCAGTGACTTTTCATTAGTTGTGTGAGGTTCATGCACTGTATCGAACGTGTATACTAAATCTCCTTTCTGGTTGGAAGTTTATTACTGTTCTTGACATTATTTTATAACGCATATTTGGAAAAAATATGTCGTACGAAAAAGAACAATCACGTTTACATAATTTGATGCAGGAATTGTTGTCGGACGAAGAGAATTCGCTATTCGGGGATGTTTACACATCAGACGAATATCACCCAGAAAGTAATAATAGTAGTGATAGTGATAGTAGCTTACTTTCTGCAAGTTTCAGAAAAAGTAAACGCATGAAAATGGAAGAAACCAGATCATCTGGTCAAGGTGAGTTCACTCAAAACTTTATACCCAAAATATTTCGAGATCCAAAACTATTTACCAAACTTTTTTTTACAGATATTCACCGGCCCAGTACGAGTTCAATATCGCATTCAGCAGAAAATGAAACTATAGAAAATGAAACTATATCTGCCAGGAAATCTTGCAGCACGAGTCATATCACAGAAACCATTGAAGATGTCATTGCTCAGTTACGACTGGATGAATCTTCTTCAGAGCCCGAGGATACCTCACCCCCAATAGGGGACCCTTTATGGGAACCAGTGCGAGGCAATAACCTAAAACACTTTCCGTTCACGGAGCGGAATCCTGGAGTAAAAGCAGAAATATATGAACGGTTCTACGATAAAACACCCTATGATTTTTACAAACTTATGGTAACCGATGACATCATAAGCCATATTGTTCTCGAAACAAATCGTTATGCAGAACAATGCAAGACACAAAATAATCTACCAAAGTCGAGAATAAAAACATGGACCAATACATCAGACGAAATAGAAAGATTTTTTGGAATCATTATGTGGATGGGGTTGTTTCAGTTACCAAGTATCGAATCGTACTGGAGGACATTTTTGTACTCAAATAAGATCAAGTCATTGATGAGCAGAAATAGATTTCAACTATTACTGAAAATGATTCAATTCAACAATAACGAAGATGCAATAGAGAATCGACTTCATAAAATAAATCCGCTTATCCAAAAACTTATAGTTAGCTTTCAAGCTGCTAATATTCCTCAAAATGAGCTTTGCATCGATGAAACACTTGTCCCTTTCAGAGGGCGTTTGTCATTCAGACAATACATAAAAAACAAACGTCATAAATTTGGGATGAAGCTATTCAAGCTATGTGTCAATAAAGGATATACCTATAATCTTAGCGTATATTGCGGGACTGAAAAAACTGAAGGTCAACCAGTAGCGACTAGCGTAGTCCTTGCACTTATTACCAATTTGTTAGATAACTGAAGAACCTTATATAGTGACAATTATTACACAAGTGTTTCACTAGCACATACTCTATTAGACCGGAAAACACATTTAGTAGGGACATTACGTTCAAACAGGAAACTCAATCCCAAAGACGTCATCACTAAAAAGATACAGAAGAATGAAGTTGTCTCAGCCGAGAGCGACACAGGCGTGGTAGTACTAAAATGGAGAGATAGAAGAGACGTGTTAGTCCTCAGTACCAAACACACTGATGAACCTGTGACAGTAAGGCAAAGGGGTGGAGAAGTACAGAAGCCGAAAATAGTGAGCGACTACAACAAATGTAAATCGTTCATTGACCTCTTTGACCAAATGAAAGCCTATTCATCGTCCCTGAGAAGAGGCTTGAAATGGTACAGAAAATTGGCAGTGGAGCTGCTGATGGATACGGCTTTGGTGAATGCATATATATTGCATCAAGAGGTTGCAAACGACAATATGCCGATAACAAAGTTCAAAGAAAGTATCATATCAGAAATGCTACATTTACCAACTGAGTCACTCGACACTCCAGCCCCAGCAGATGAACCTCCAGCCCAACATTATTTAGAAGAGAGTCAGGGTAGGGTAGGGTGCTAGCAGAAAAAGAGGAAGGTGTGTACGATGTTATAAGACAAAAACTGAAGAGGTCGGTAAAAAAGCTGCAGCTAATCAAGCCACACAAAGCAAATTCAGATGTGTTGCATGTAAAAAATATTATTGCTAATCGTGTTTTTTCGAAGTACACAAATGTTTCATTAAATGAAATACTTCTTACTACTATAACTAATTGTTATGTTCATTTGTTTCTCAGATTTATATATTCTTTTCCATAATTTAGTGTTTCTTGTTGTTCAATAAAAAAACATTTCGTATTTCATACCCACCAACTGAAAAAATCGTCTCCTGAAAAAACTAAGGATAAAATATACAGGCCAAATAAGCTTTTGGGTATGCCAGGCCGTAGTGCGAAAGCCCCCATAGAGATATACGCAAGGCATGCAGCCAACGTCGATACATGCGGCTGAAATAACAGAAATAGTTGTGTATCAGCCGCGGATACATACGGCGATGGAAACACCGTATCTCGTGTATCCGTGTTGGATACATACGGCACTCAACGTGTTTTAACAATATTTTCTATTTCTATTTCAAGAAAATTGAAGTTACCAATAGGCACAATTTTGCTTACAAACTGAACATCATTTCTTAAGTGAATTAAAATACCACCATGGCTATTTATTTGTTCCTGATTATAGATCAAAGTATAATTTGGTAGATTAAAAAAATGTATATTATCAATAATAAACGTTTCTGTCAGTGCAACACAGTCGAATAAATAATCAATTCCTGATAAAACAACTTTTAGTTCGTCTAAATTTTTGTTAACACTTCTAATGTTTTGTTGTAATAAAGTAAAATTTCGATCTAAATTGTTTTTGGAAAGGTAACCCTTTAAATCTTGGATTGTGTTCACTTCTAGAGTAATCAACAGAGTAAAGTTTATATCTTTAATAAATGTCTCCATTCATTCATTTTGTAGATAACAGATAGGTACAATAAATAATATGAAAACTCTAAGTAATGTTTTAGCTAATTCCTAACGATAAGTTTTTCTTCTAATACTACAAAAAGTTAAATTATGGACGTTTGTTGCCAAGTAAATATTAATAAACCAAGTTTAACTATAATTTTATATTGTTATTTTACCACCAAGGAAAATAAAAAGTTGAATAAATTAAATTACAATTTCGTGAAAAGTAAAAATGAATAGTTAAGAGTTAAATATCAATGGAGTAAATCTTTGTCTATTTTAATAATACTACGATTATTACTATTTCTTTGTCTGACTTCTTGTTCTCTTATTTCTTCCATTCGGGCTCTTCTTTTTCCCTCTTTTTCTCAGATTGTCATTCTGATCTTCGGTTAGGGAGACTACATCGAAGATTTCATCCTCGTCGTCGCCGTCATCAGAATCTGGGTCCGAGTCCGTATCTTTATTTATGCGCTTCTAGTTCTTGAGCAGTGTAAGACTTGCCATCTATTTCTAGCTTCTGACCCTTGATAATTTTAGCAGTATGGTTGTTTTTTTAGCCTCTCTTAGGTGTTTTACCAATATTTTTTGGGAACATCTATCTTCGTAGCTCAAATCATTTGCGATGTATATGCCGGTTCCTTTTAATTTTTGGAGAACACCGTTTTATTTTTCAGTAACGAGGTGAATTCAATCACCATGTGACTTTTGTTAATATCTTTTCCAATCGTATAATTAATAGAGAGTTTTTAAGCCCTTCATTTTGTCACGTAGGTATGGTTATCGTAATTCTGAGCATGTGCAGTATGAAAACTTGTAGTCCTTAACTCTAATAACCATAACGGGCTTCGTTATTCACGGAGAATACCGTAAAACGGTTGTTATGCTTATTGTTATATTTCCAATTACAACGTTGCCGAAATTAGTATATTTTGATACGCGTAATTGTAAATTTTTGTCAACGAAGCTGCTGCATATTTTCTCTGAGAAAATCTGACAACGTCTAGAATTTATTGCTCCAAACCAGCGTCAACTGTCGTTATATTTAATCAGTGACTGTCAAACTGAATACGTTATTTTTAGGTGGCTTAAAATCCCTTCTTTTCTTGTTCAATGTAATCGTTATTGTGTAACGCGCCTATATACAAAGGCCAGGAAGAAGAAAAAGAACAGTGACAAAATGACTTTTGACGTACCACTTAATTACTATTCTAGAATGTACGATTTTGATCCACGTTGATACAATACATTTTTGGCGCACTTCTTTGTTTATTTTTGGGCACCTGATTATCAAATAATCACAATAAATTCATATCAATAACCCCTTACAATTGGCGACCAACGTGCTGCTGTAAATAAAGAAGTCACCGGTTATTAAGTGAATCAAGTTTTAGTAATTACACAGTTGTGGACACTGGATGCCGTCAGTTCCCAAACTTGTAAATACCAAGTAGTTTAGTGCAGTTAGTGGTGTTTATAAATTTGAATAGTTGAATGGACACTGTTATTGTCAGTTCCTCGTATGTTCTTACGTTCCGGAAAAAATACCGCTACATCAACTACAATGCCTGACACCGAAAATTGAATTCAACAGGTAGTAATGACACCTGAAATGTTACAGGACCTTATTGCAGGTATGAGATTAGCAGGTTTAGACCACAATCAACAGAACGTAACAACTCTAAGTAATATCTTAATATCTCAGATGAGCATGCACGAAAGGGCATCAGTATGCTCCTTCACGATACTGCAGCAACATGTAGGCAGGGAATCAAGGCATCGGTAAACACGTTCGACGAAGCTTTGGACTGCTTAAGACATGCTTACGGTTATCCGAAGCCCGCATATCAAATTTATCGAGAACTATTTTCGCGCGAACAAAACAACGAAAAAACTGACATTTTCATTAGTAAGGTGCGCGCGCTGTTGTCACGTTTATCAGGAAATTTCGGCAATTTCCGAACATGTACAATTATATTTAGTTTACGGTTTATAAAACGCTCGTATTAGAGAAAAACTAGCTCGTGATAAAATTTCAACATTCAAAGAACTAATTGAAAACGCCCGTATCATGGAACAATATCTTTCGGATGCAGCTAAGAGAGGTAATCAGCGAACTAGTCAAGATGTAGTTAATGTAAAATCTGAAACCGATCATTTAAAGGAAAATCATAATGTAAACAATAAAAAAAAACAGAATTCAATGTATATTTTGTAAGAATTTTGTAAGAATTTTGGTCATATTAGAGATGAATGTCGCAAGTATGCTGCACACAAGAATAATAGTGTTAATGACACCGTTCTACGGGATTGCGGAGCTGCCAGCTCTGCTGATAATTCTAAGATCTTCTGCTATGTCTGTAAAACTCCAGGTTATGTCAAATCCAATTGTCCCAAATGTAAATCGGTTGAAATTGCTCAGGTTAGTGTATCTAGCGAGTTCCTATGCACATCGCTAAACAATGTCGACGGTCAAGCCGCTACGTCACCTATGCGTCCACTCACTCGGGTTACCATTCAAGGTCATCATGGATTTTCATTCCTCGATTCTGGTGCTCAGTCCAGCATAGCCGGAGCTATGCTTAGAAATTTTTTCTAAAAGAAAATACTCCTTATACGACCAAGTCTATGATTATGACATTGGCAGATGGCAAAGCGAGCACTGTCAATGCCCTATTTTTCCAGGTTAAGATTGTGTTAAAACATCGGGAACACCCGCTTACTCTAATTGCCGTCCCTGAACATGATCAAAGTAGAACACTATTAGGTTCCGATTTTCTCAAGGCAGCTAATATCATTTTAGACATCGCACGCGATTGCTGGTATTATACCGTGATGTATTTTGCCCAAATAAAGAGCCGACTCCTTTTGCTCAACACACTGTAGTTCTGACTGACAGTAATCCCATATCAGTAGCTCCGTATCGCATGTCAGCGGTCAAAAAACAACAACTGAAGCAAGAATTTGATAAACTCCTTGAGGACGGTACAATCGAAGAATGCGAGTCGCCTTACTCCGCGCCGGTTGTCTTAGTACCCAAGAAAGATAACAGTGTCAGATTGACAGTCGATTACCGCAAGCTAAATGCGATTACCCGAGCAGACAAATACCCTCTTCCCAGAATGGATGATTTGCTGTACGCCACTGGAAACAAAGTTCATGTCAACCCTGGACTTAAAATCAGGTTATCACCAAATCTCGGTACATCCCGATGACAGAGACAAGACAGCGTTTATATGTCCCTTTGGTACCTTTAGGTACACTCGTATGCCTTTTGGAATGAGGAGCAGCCCCGCCACGTTTCTGCGTCTCATTGATAAATTTCAAGCAGGATTGCAGGATGTCTACCTTTTGGCCTATCTAGATGACCTAATAATTATTTCACCATCATCTCAAACCTACGTGCAAGATATTGCGCAGGTTTTGCCCGTCTAAAGATCTTCTAATTACACTTAAATCGTGCCAAGTGCACCTTCAGTTGCGACTCCGTCCTTTATCTTGGCCACATTATCACTCCGTCTGGAATCAAACCGGATCCTAATAAAGTTTGATCTATCATGAATAGACCGGCCCCCAAAAACGTCAAGCAACTGACCTCATTTCTTCAAACTTGCTGATGGTTCAGATGATTCATTGGAAATTTTGCCGAAATAAGTAAGCCTTTGTCCAACCTTCCAAAAAGAATGCTAAATGGAGTTGGGTACATGCTCTATCTCAGGCCGTGGACCGGCTAAAGGCCCTTCTATGTTCAAGTCCCGTACTTCGACAGGTCGACCCTAAGCTTCCCTTTATTCTTCGTACTGACGCGAGCTCGTATGCGCTCGGAGCATGTATACTTCAGGGGGAGTATCCCGAGAAAAGGCCTATCGAGTATGCGAGTCGACTACTCACTCCTTCAGAACAAAACTATTGCACTACTGAGTTAGAAGCATTAGCGGTTGTCTGGGCATTAAACAAGTTCCGTGGTTATATTGAAGGGTCTCCTATAGTGGTTCAAAGTGACCACCAGCCCCTACGATACTTGATGTCACTAAAGTCACCCTCAGGTCGTTTAGCTCGATGGGCCTTGTCCCTTCAAACGTATGACCTCCGAATTGACTATACTCCCGGCAAGCTGAACGTCGTTGCTGATATGTTATCACGTCCCCCTATCGAAGAGCTTGAAACTCAATATGTTCAAGTGGACTTACCAAGATAATTCACAAGTGAAACAAGAAAACAACAATTAGCCGACCCTGATTTAGCCAGTCGGTACTACTGGGTTGGTATGCGTAAGACAGTAGCAGACTACATTGCCGAATGCGTAGATTGTCAGCGATACAAAGCGACGAACCTAAAACCGCCCAGTCTTCTTCAAACCCCGGCCCAAGCCCAACGCTTTGAAATTCTCGCGATCGATTTGTTCGGACCACTTCCGGAAACCCCTGATGGATATAAGTGGATTTTTGTTATAGAAGATACTTCAAGTCGATGGGTGGAAATATTTCCCCGTAAAACTGCCAGAGTCGAGAACTGTGCACGATGTTTAGTTGATGAGGTTATCCTCCGCTTTGGCCTACCTCGGCGAGTCATCAGCGACAACGCTACTCAATTTGTTAGTTGTGTAATGCAACAAGTTGCCCATTGCCTTGGTTTCAAACAATCGCTTATCCCCGTATATTGGCCCGCCGCAAATCCAGTAGAACGTAAAAATCGCGATCTGAAACCACAGTTGGCCATTTTGACTGGTGCTGACCACACCTCATGGAAAGACAGTATCACCGCGGTTAGATTCGCCATGAACTCTGATCGATCCCAGTCTACCGGATATAGTGTCGCATATCTCACCTTCGGACGCGAGTTTCGCACCCCGGACGATGTACGAAGAGACTTCCGTGCCATCGTAGTTAACGAGTATTTCATCCCGGAGATAACCCCCTACTTAAAAACTCTCAGTGAGAGACTCTATCTAGCCCGGGAAAACAGTGAGGTACAGCAAGACAGACATAAAGTGTTCGACGATAAAGCACGACGCGACTCCCCAACTTTTAAAGTGAATGACAAAGTTCTCGTGGACGTGCATGTCTTAAGCAAGTCCGGAAGCTCATTCACCTCGAAGTTCGCCCCCCGAAGAGACGGACCCTATGTGGTCATAAAGATTGTTACCCCTACCTGTTACCTGTACTGATTCCGAGGCGGGGGCAACGGCGAGTTTGAGGTGGGTTTGGTTGGTAGGCATCTCCTTGGGGATGAGTCCAACACTGTTTGGGTCCTGGACCCATTCGAACATGAGTTTCCCATCTCGGCCCGAAAAAAAAAAAAAAACCCTACCACCTATGAAATAGCATCCCTACTGGATCCCGGGAAGTACCACGTATCAGCGTTGACCCCGTATCACGACACCAACACTACCGACGATCCAGTCCCAGTGTTACCCCGACCGTTCTCGCCGAGCCCGACTTCTCAGAGGAAGTTACCGAACCTGAAGATAAGGAATTGGATGTGGCTACTACTCCCCTAGCCGATTCCGAAAGTGATCATACCTCAGACGACCCGACAGATGGCGCGTTTCGTAGACGACCAGTGAAGAAACCTACGTGCTCCTGCTGTCACTAGACTACCTCTTGCTCCTACTCAAGGGACTTTTCGTGGAGCAAAGGGGGAGGTTATAACGCGCCTATATACAAAGGCCAGGAAAAAGAAGAACAGTGACAAAATGACTTTTGTCGTACCACTTAATTATTATTCTAGAATGTACGATTTTGATCCACGTTGTTACAGTACATTTTTGGCGCACTTCTTTGTTTATTTTTGGGTACCTGATTATTAAATAATCACAATAAATTCATATAAATAACCCCCTACAATTGTTAATAAAGTTAACCATAACTACCCCCAAAATCGCCGTTATATTTGTAGGCTTAAAAACTCTCTATAATTTAAATCAGTTTCCGTTATGTTTATTTGTAATAGACCATTTAGTTTCAAGAGCACATCACTCAATGAATTTCTAGGGTTTTGTACTTTTAATCCAAAAATTACAATGTTTTTTCTCCTTAGTTTCCAGTCGATAGTTCTTATATGGTTTTCTATTAAGGTTACCTTTTTGTTAGTGTAATGAATAGTTGTATTTACTTGTTGAATTGATGAATTCATTTCTGGTTTTAATTATGTAGTTTGTTTCTCGTTTGCATCCAAAAGTAACTTGTATAATTCATTTATAGTAATATCATCCTTTATTCCTGCATCTGATTCCACATTTACCATATTTTACAGAAATTGTTAACCGTGGTGGAATAAAAGAATTGTAATAAGAACAGAAGAAAGAACTAATGATAACTGCTTGCGATAATATTCCATTTTTCGATTATAACAGGGTATATGAAACAGAAGATTTCTACTCACAGATTGTGTTTTTTAGTTACATATTTTAACAACTTTACACATAAATGAGGCACTCCTATTTATACACAAACCAGTTTTCAAGAAACGATACAATTTACTGTACTGACCGTTCGCTTGCTAATTTGAAAAATACAATCTGAAATCAATCATATTCTAGTTATTTATTAACATTTATATTAATAAGCATTTCCTTTTTTGTTTTATCATTTTTCACTTCGTTTCCATTAATAACAAACTTGTAGTTGTCATCGGTTTCAGAACGCATAGTGTTAGTCGAAGTTTTTGATAAATCTATAGAAACAGTGGATGGCTCCTGCTGTGAGGAACGACTAGTACCAGGAGTATCTTGATTCTTCCTTTCGTTATCAACCTCAGATCATCTATATAACTTTCTGCTATAGCGAAGCTTCTCCACCCACCATGTCGTTTAATTGTTGTAAGGTCAGCACCTTTATTAACCAGTAAAGTTGTTGAAGTGCGCCTTATGCAATGGCCGCTATAAGCTTCTCCGTTTGCCAGATTCAAAAATAAAGCAACTTTTGAAGGAACTTTGACCACGTGGATGAAATTGTATACTTCTTCTTCAAATTTAAGGAATACGATAGTAGAACTTCCTCATTTATTTTCATTACGTTTTACTTTCCATTCATTGAATTCGGAAAATACCTTTTCATTATCTTCCCTGGACTTCGCAGGCAATAATTGGAAAGTAGCTTCTTCAGCTTCCTGATGGATTATCTCGGGAACAAAATCGCTTTCTTGCATTTTTCACAAACACTTTTTGATGAAATCTGATTCTAAAGGACTTTGATTGTTGATAATACGTTGTATTGGATTCGTGTTTTAGTTGCATTTTATCCACTTAGGAAAATTAAATCCTCGAGCTTCGCTCTCGGGTTTCAACTTTCTTGCGTGGATAAAATACTACCTTATACACGTACACAATAAATAACTATTATTTTACTGTTATTCTCCATTATCTAGTAAATACGGTATCCGCCAAAATAAACAGTACCGAAACAGAGAGTGCTGTGGAGTTGTTTATGTAATATGGATTTGTCATATTTGACTTAATTGTCATTAGTTGATATATTAATAGTACGCTGCAGTTAAATTTGATTTAAAAATGGTTCTAACAACGGAAGAAAAAGTGTTTTTGGTAGAGCATTATTTTCATTCATACGGAAAGTAGAATAATTTCTTGGGGAACAGACTTCGAATATCCTTCTCTTTCACCTGATCTGACGCCACTTGACGCATACATTTGGGGCATAATGAAGGACAAAATATTTTACTCGGAAAATCCGCCGGCGAATATTGCCGAACTACGGGAAAGAATACAAAATATTTTTCGGCAGTTACATCAACCACTTTTTATAAATATGTTTATTGACTTACAAAATCGATATGAAGCTTGTTTGCGTCGAAATGGTGAACATTTTGAACACTTACATTACAGAAATTAAAAATTAATTTTTATTTTCGGTACTGTTTATTTTGGCGGATATTGTATAATTGTCCGCTTTTTTTGGTTATCCTGCATTTTCATTCAAACTTTCATATTAATTAAGTAAAAAATACAGTAAGTAATTGCCATGACTTATTCAGTGTCAAAATAGCCATTTAACAATCCCTCATTGTCATTTGATCCACAAACAATATTTTTCCTGTTTTTATTTTCCCCATTATCTCCAACCCTTCCCGTTTTCCACATCTACCAAATTAAAACATTCCCTTTCGGACAATCCCAACTACCTCAATTAACAAAACACAATCCACGTGAACCTCAAACGAGTGATACTACTTTCCGATACACATCGAGAAAATTAAATACGCCTACAGCTTAGTGAGCATACAAGGGTCATATACCTACTGTCACTTCTAATTTTGCGGAGAACGTTTGTTGCTTATGGAAAAGTATACTATTATTTCCAAGTGGGGATTATTGTTAAACCAAAATGTATATCATCTCTTTTTTTTTTCTCTGATTAATTGACTTTTTATAAAAACGTGTTAATCACTAAGCTTAGAAATATTCCAGGAATGAGGTAGTTTTTTAATGATAAATTCTGGTGCTGATAAAAGTTTTTGTACGGTCCAATAACTGAAAATAATAACACAATTTTATGTGTGTATATATTGATTTATTTACAATGTTCATAATTAGACAGTTATCCACTTATCGATGATACAAGCTTTTTTCATAAAAGAGAAATATTTTTTTACAACTCTTTAAAAAAAACTACTTGAAACATGATATATGAAACGGCCAATAATTCCACAAACAGTAATGAAGCAAAAGAGGTGGAAAATGAAAAAGTTTGTGATTGCAGGACAATTTCTGGATGTCAGAATGTTCAAAAGAAGAAGCGACAATATGTGAATAATGAACCTTAGCCTCAATATATGTTAGTATTGGTTATAAATGAATAATCTGGCCGTATTCTCATTGCTATAGTATAAAATTGAGTTACTGAAATGTTGGGAATCCAGCATTACAAATTACATTTTCTAGATCAATAATAGCACACTCCAGTACAAACAACAATGTCAAGAGCATTGACGTGTAACATTTAAATCAGCGAAGCACAGCAAGCGTCCACTCTCTATGAGAACGCTGCCCCTAGAGACCTACGCCGGAATAATATGTTCAGGAAAATGTCGCTCAGTTGACATGTGCATATTTAACACTCCATATCTCACTCAGACCATTCGTATATTATCTTAATTGCTCCACGCATCGGTGTTTGGTTGAAATTTCGTATATCTGAATAATCCCTTAGCGACAATATACGATTGCAGTTCGCATTAGTAGGATCAAGATGTCTACTATGGAATATTTACGTGCACACGTTTGCCAATTTCAAAAAATTACCCAGTGAATTTATTAATCCCCACAGACTTATTCGTAAAGTATGAAATAAAATTGTATGCTATTAAATTGAACTGAAGAGTTAAGGTAGCGAAAAATTCTAAGCACCTTTAAAATGGAATCTGATGACAAATATTCTGCGCTACAAGGAAATAGTGGTCTCTGGTTTTCTGGTATTTCGGTGTGATATATATTCGTGAAACTTATTGGAGCAACAATTTTGTTTCAGTTGGGAACAGGACTATGCGCCAGAGTAGGTACAAAAATTTGTTACGACTAGAGGACGGAGAAGACAATGAACAGCAATAGTTTCAGGATTGATTGTATAAATAGGAAATTGTAATTCTAAATTATTTTTTTTGTCTAGTGTGACGGAGAAGCTGGAAAACCTATCCATTTTTCCTAGTTCTCCTCAGATGATAACTATTTAAATTTTTCATATTAATGATAGTAAAGCTGGCAGACAATAAATATAGAAGGTACTTGGGAAGTATTGGAATGGTATATTGGCATGTTTTTTTTTTTAGATAGTCTGTGGAATATAATGTGAGCTTTCGAACCCGAGGCACTGTTCTTACTTGAGAAATAGCCGAAAATCGTAGTAATTTTCGAACCTTTTCAGTTTTCGTTAACAACGTCTAAACCATACTTTTTCAGCAGAATACACTCATTTTCAATTTCCTTCACATATCACCAGTCAAAAGTATATTTAACCCAATAGTATCCGAAATACAGTGGTTCAAAAAAACAGAAAAAGCTCTCTTGTCAAAAAGTTTTTCCGGCTTGTCCACATTTCAAACCAAGCATATGATAAATGCTGATAAACCTTAGATCATTTAACAGACTATATAAAAATAATCTCCAATCCTGACAAAACAACAGTCGCAGCATACACTAACAATGTTGTGCCGTGGGAGAGAAGATTTAAATTGAGTTTCACAAATGGCTCGTATTTTTTCCCTGAAAAAAATAAAGTTGTATTCATGACCAACATAATTATGTACCAGCAGAATGTACGTTCATGAAATATTGTGACAACCTCTACAGGTTTTTATGGTTATTGTTCACCTAATGTTGTAAGCATTGGACATCATGCAACAGTATTTCAACCGGAAGTGTTCGCTAGGTGGTTGCTGGAGAACGGCTACTCTAACAGGTATATAAAAATATTTGTCTACATCCAGTCTGCAATAACAGAACTGTGCTCCAGCAGTTGCGATGCAAAACTTGATTGTAATAATTACTACTCCTAAACCAAATGGGGGCGATCGATAAGGTTGTATTGGTATGGATTCCGGATCACTCTAGAAACCTGGATTACGAAGTAATGGATCAATTTGCCAGGGAAGGAGGACAATCCCAGTTCATAGGCCCCGACCACGACTGGAAATCCTTTTCAATCCGACAAAAAGAACTATTTCTGACCAGATAGACCACAAGGCAATGGTCTACGAGAATGAGGTACCAGGCCCAAAGCAAGCAGAGGATTTTATCAAAGGACCTTCAAACTTCCTGGATACTACTGGTGGAAAACACTGAGTGTCGTGTATCCAAAGAAGATGAATCGGCGTAACAAACTATGTACTACTGTGTGGGTGCCGAACTAGTCATACTACAGACCCTAGGAGCTGCGACTTGTAGATCGTTCACAGATTATCAACTCCCTTGGGGAAGATGAACTTACAGAGGTAATCTAATTGAATTGAGGTGTAATGGACAGTATTGTCGCTGTGCACGGTACTAGAAAGACCACTCACAAAAACCGAAACAAATATTGAATTCATAAAACTAGAAATAAAAATTCGAAATAATTGGAAAAAAGTATCCTCATACGCTATTTGTGATATTCAATATTCTACACAAATCTTCATTCACTATTTAATTTTCCGATAGTTAGAAGAATATTTCACATTAAAAACTTGTAAATGTGTATGGAATAACTCCATTGTAATGAAATAGTATATTGTGCAACAAGGGGGGAAAGTTCAACTTTTCTAACGAGTGTGGAAGTTTGTGGCACGAGCCCGAAGGGCGAGTTCCGCAAAAACACGAGTGAGAAAAGTACTTTCCCTACATGCTGCACACTATACTTATTCTACAACTGCACAAATTCAAAGAATACAAGTGAAGTACCTAGCTTAATATTTATTTTTATGGTTAGTAAAACAAAAATAACACTAAAGTATCCATCTCTAAACTATTAAATTATTTTATTTAAAATTATAGTTGATGGTGAAATTTGTACAATTTTGTATGGTCAAACCCGGGACGTCATTTCTTTTCACTAAATTCTCCGTTATATTAATTAATCTAACAGTTTTGTGACAACTAAGTAGGTATTTAAAGATGACAGTAGCCTACTAAGTTTTTGTCGATTTTATTTGATTCACCATATAAATGTGTATGTGGCGTGGGCAAAGTGCCGTGAGAAATAATATTTCTCACAGTATGAGCAATATTTGGTTTTGAAATTAAGTAAGGTATGAGAAATACGTCACTTTTCATAGAAGTTGTAGAAAGATATTATTTTCAGAAAAGCCAAATGCCCTCTTTAATATTTGGTCCAATTGAATTTACTGTTTGGACCCCCACTTTGTGGAATTTACCCATAATAAACGAAACTAGCTGTTTCTAATTAACTTCACTAGTTAATGAAAATCTATTAAAATTATTAAATCTATTGATAATTATTTCGATATTGACATATCATCGTCAGAATGACAGAAGTTACATTTGATGTTTAATATTATGGCTATACCAAATAGTGACCTATCCTGTGATTGTCCTAATATATATGAATAGAAAGAAGTAAATATGATATTACAAATATTTAGGCTTAGGTATTATCAGCTCTATGGGGATATCCTGGATATCTTTTTGCAATGATATAGGAAACCAAGGAAAACCATATCTGCTAATATTGTTACTTAAGAAGACATTTTATTAGTGGAGAGCTTCTAAGATTTATCTGTTCATTGACGACTTCATGTTGTGGGTTTCCTAATTTCTAATTCTTGGAGGAAATCTAGTTCCTGTTTCAGTACTTCTAGTTCTGTGTTAGGGGATAATGAATGTTTGATGTCAAGTTGATGCTGTGCGTAATGGGATTTATCAGGTTGTTTTAATCTATATGCTCGTAAGCGTACAGACTTTTTCAATGGGGATATTTTTGTTTTTACTTTTAACAATTTTTTACTTACACTGCTTTCTGTTTTGGAACAAATTGTTGTATTTGCTGCTAAATATATTATCTTCGAAATATTATTATGAACATTACCAGCATATGTGATGGCTTCATAATTTTGTATTTCTTTAGTTTTTTTCAGGAAATATTAGTTGTAATGTAAAGTACTCCTGTATATTATACTGAATCCGGACTGCCCACATGTTCTTAAAGCTTTTGATATAAGGTTCTGCTACGTTATACAGAGTCCTTTATATGATATATGATGCAATATCTCCGTATTCGATTAAATTTTAATTATTTTTTATTTGTATACAGGGTGGACGGACATTTTAGCCTTTCATATTCTTCCGTCTTTCAAATGGAACACCCTGTATTTTATACAAATAGAATCTTCGGTTATGTATCGCTAATTTTCGTTGAGCATTCCCTATACCCAAAGTTTATAAAAACAGAGTTATTTTGTAATATTTATTGTAAACCATTACATTTTCTCAGTACAAGTTGACAACATTTGACATAAACGTCAGTCGTGTACCGTTTGTATATTTTATTTCTTAAAAGTAGCAGTAATTGTCACCTGCATTTTATAGTTTTCTTAAATAGAGTATGAAGTATTTAAGTATTTAAGACGAATAGTGTGCATTTTCATTTATTTATTAGACTTGATATTCTGCGACAGATGTGGTATTTTCATGATGGTGCGCCTGTTCATAGTACTGCCAGATCATCTCTATACCGAATTTAACTGTTAACGTTAAGGCGCGTCCACACTATGCAGCTGTTTGCCAATTGGCATGGCCAGTTGGCAAAGCCGATTCGATGTAGACGCGACCGTTGGAACGTGCCAATAAGCCAGCCGTGTGCCAATTAAAATCGCTGTAGTGTTTCAAAGGAAACCAATGAGAACAGAGAGTGGAGACGTGCCAACCACTGGCCTCTCGCGGCTTCAGTTGTGATTCATACTGTCTGCCAGTTAGCAAGTGCTTCCAAATGGAGTGGACGAACGAGAAAGTTATTAATTGGATTAATCTATACCGGGATCTTGTGACTAAACTAAATGAATGCCAACACATATGTAGACGTTTTTACAGTCTCTGGCTTTGCCAACAGCAAATCGCGGCATAATGTGGATGCGCCTTTAATATGCTGATGCTTTAATTGCATTGATGTTAACGGTGAACACTTTGTACAGTTTAATATTACGGTTAGGATTATACTTTCCGTCCACCCTGTATACAAAAGAGAAAATAATGGATATTTATTGGAATACGGAAATATTGCATCATATTACGAAGTTCTATTAGGCAGAATTCCATTTTTTCTCTTTAACTTACAGTAAGTAAGCTACAGAGCCTTGATTACCTACGATTTCCACATAAAAGTGTCCATACCTTCAAAGGACTCAGTATAACGTAGTAAAAGCTACAAAAAAGTGTGAGCAGTCCGAATTCGTTATAATATATAGGGGTTCTTATTCAAAAAATCATATGTTTGGTTTTGGTTATGCAACACTGTGTATAGTTCGAGATAATTTAAAAAGAAGTACCTTAAAGACATCTACTATTTTTCTCAATAACATTTTTTGACATCTTTTAAAATAACCGAACTTTGTCGTAAGATTGGTACACCCTGTTGTATATGTATATATAAATTCAGATACTCAATAAATAATATATATTTTTCATAGTTAAATCATTGCTAAATGTATCTGGTCTAAACAAATTTAAGCGTTACAATTAATTTGACACGTTATGGAAAATTGGCCCCCGTATATTGCAGAGAAGG
This sequence comes from Lochmaea crataegi, assembly GCA_947563755.1. Taxonomy (NCBI): domain Eukaryota; kingdom Metazoa; phylum Arthropoda; class Insecta; order Coleoptera; family Chrysomelidae; genus Lochmaea; species Lochmaea crataegi. The sequence continues at coordinate 27,048,739 of OX387426.1, forward strand.
CTAAAATAGCTACAGATAACTCATAACATGTTATTCCAAATAAAAAGTATGAAAAGCAAAACTATAAATTTATGAAATACAGGAAAAGACACAATTAAATAATTTTCAACACATAAGTACACATAATGTAAAACTTCTCCACTCGCTTGATTTGCGGCTCTCTTCTAAAGACTTCTGCGTGAGAAAAGTACCCATAACTTTGCGCAGTTTTCAAACAAACCACCTTTATAAAAAAAAAATTTTAATGACTGGCGCACAGTGACGAAAATTTGATTTTCGTAACGAATGATAAAAAATTCCATAACGTTAACTTTTGTCCATGGAGACGAAAATTATTCCACTAATGTCTAGTTACCTGCTATCACTGTACCAGTGTCAGTATTGAATCACCTCAGTTTGTGTTTGTCGTGATTTCGCTATGTATTCTAATTCAGAAAGTGACTTGGATGTTCCAAATACTCCACCAGAGGTGAGAAATCAAGCGGAGCAAACCTCTGTTGACTTGTTACCCGAAAAATAAAAAAAAGGTATACAGAAATTTGTAATAAAGTCATGGAGTGGAGAGCTGATAACCAAGTACATTCGTTATCGGAAACTGTGATGCTTGCATATTTTGCAAAATTGTCGGAAACTTTGAAGGCATCGACTCTATGGTGTATATATTCGATGTTAAGAACAACGTTATCAATAAATAAGAATTTATAGATTTGTGTTGTAAAATTCAATAAAGATTTTTTGCATTATTTAAATTTTGTTATGAGGTCATAGAAAAAGTATAGTGTTGAACTCGTCGAAAGCATTTTTTTATACACGAGAACATTATCACACTCGGCTACGCCTCGTTTAATAAACTGTTCTCTCGCTTAAAAAAATATAACTTTCGTCACTCGTTGAACAATATACTATTTTTTACGCCAGCATCAAATTAAGCCATTAAGCATTTATTATTATCTAATTTTTTTTGTGGTAACAGTATCAACCCGGTTGAGATCTTGATTACTTAAATTCATACCTTCGATTTTGTATGAAATATTATTTTCAAAATCTAATTCCATTCATTAAAAAAATATTCCACAATTTCAAGTCGGAAGCAATAAAAATCAGTCAACTAATTGAAGTAAATACTAGTAATTAAGAAAGTTGTAGTAATTTAATGTAGGAATGTATGAAGTATACAGTCCCATTTTCATTTATAACAGTTTTCCAGCGAGTAAGAGGAGAAACAATGCCTTCCATCAAAGTTTCATGTTATATTCTGTATCGTTCATCAAAACTTCGACATTCACATGAGAATATTTACATAAAAACAAAATACACCAAACTGTAATAAATATTTCAATCCCCGCTGACAACCGAAAAATGTTTGTTCGCAGTTCTTTCACAATAACATGAAATCGAACGATACATTTCCCTACAATACAATCCATTTAGTTTCATATCAATTTGGAAGCATGCCCATTACAGTGTTAGGGATAGTCAATGCAATTTTACGACAAAAGTAGGATGATAATGGGGCATACATAAACATGTAAAGAGAAATGGCTTTAGTGGGTTAGTCTTATCAATGTATAATTGTTTTATCTAGCATACGATACAGTAATGGAAAGTTGAAACTGGACCGTACATAACTAGTAATTGCAAAAACTGTTCTGAGCATTTCGTCTCAATGCATGTAGATACGAATTAACAATGCGAAATAAGCACAATTTTATCTACTCGCGAATATTTTTCGATGATTTTTTAGAAAATTATTATCCTCGCCAGGCAGTATACAGCGACGACCAGCCATTACACGTTTTTCAAAAAATGACATAGGATAAAGTTATGACATTTTGCATTAAAGGCTTTTTCGACATTACGAGTCTATCCATAATGTTACAATTTCGACATCCCTTTAGGTTATACCGGAAACTGCTTTTAAATTTGTTATTTCAAATAAAACACCTTGTGTATTTCCACATTTTTAAATTTTCCATTTATTTTTTGTTCATTTTTCTCTGATAAGTCCTATCTCAATGCTACATTCGACATATTGAGCTTCTCATATATTTTTTTAAAATAACCATACATTCGTGAGTCAATAGGGCAGAGTTATTATCATAATTGAAAACGATTGTTAGCTAATTTGTTTGTTAGATGTAGGACGAATAAATAAAAAAATAACTTTTAGGAAGAGTCATACAGTTATTTTTTTTTTTCAAATAAAAGACCCTGTATATTTTTACATTTGGATCTCGCAGATAATTTTGGGTCCATTTTCTTTCAGTCCTATCACAGTATCTAATTCCAAGGAAATTAATTGATTTTTCGTGTGTTATATGTATACTATTCCTATTCCTCCTCAGCACATTTTCATACAGGGCGAAGTCAGATCTGTATCGCACAGACTATTGCAAAGTCAACAACATATAAGCCAAACGCAGGGTGCTGACTATTGACAGCTTATCGAGGAGCTAAAAGCAGATGACTCAAATGGGCAGCCCATTGACGCAACGGCCACGAGTTATAGCTTTAATAATAAGTTCCAAATAACAAATACCAGATAGGGAAGACTGAAAGAGAGGTTCGCCCAAACAGGTTCAGGCAACCTGGTATCATCTAATCTAATCTTCATATTAAGAATATGAAATATGATAATTTCTAGGAAGAAATACTATGTTTGTAGAAGAGACAAAGTTCGAGTCAATCATGTTTATTTAACAAATAGTGTTCAAACCTTTTGTAGACAAGCATTTATTCAGAAATAATATTCATATAATGTTTATTTGAAACAACAAAAATCCTATGAGTCCTAAAAACTTGAAACACAATTACTGGAAAAGTAATAGGTAGATGTCAAGTTTTATGAAAACACGCCTCAACTCCTCTTTAAATTATTCCAATCGCACCTTCCTTTTAGAAGTTACCACGAGTGAAAAGATGTTAAAAGTAAAGCAGGACACGCACTGAATCGATTAGGCTCGGATCGGTACGACACGGCTCAATAAAACTTTTGGATTCCTAGACAAAGAGATTGGAGCGCGCGCATTTCTTCGGATCGGCAATACTATTAGAATAATTCGGTGATATAGTTAAAATTACTGAAATGAATGTTGAGATGAGGTTTTCTTCTTAATAAGATCTGAGCGATTGTCCGAAGTCTAGGAACTTTGTCCAACTACTCCGAACAAAGAAAAATTGAAGTCCCTAGTCGTTCACCTGCAAAAAAGATCTTCAAGTCCACATTTCGACAAAAAAAATTAAACTCGTTATTATTGTTTCCTTTCCCTCGTGTCTAACTGTTGTCATTTCTACCCGTAGGGCGTCGCTTATTGGCGTCGGCGTCTTTTATAAATGGAACATAACAAATTTAAGGGGCAGCATATCGGGAGATGGAGAACAGATAAATCATTCATACAATGTTAGAAGACGTCCTCGAGAGCGTGAGAGTAGGAAAGGATATGTCATAACAATTTGTGTTGTCTGAAATCAACTATTATGTTTTATTGATGGACACAAAGGAAGTGGAAATAATATCATCAAGTGCAAGTTGAAAAAGAATACAAAAGTTGAGTTTCAAGCTAGAGAAACTTGCAGAATTGAAATTTATAAAAAATTTCAACTGAAATACTTTTTTTTATGCTAGCGATTATGATCCCCCGCCGAGTTAATATAAGAAGTTTTTTCATTCTACTCGGAATAAGCAGCATAGTATCCAAGAACATTGACTTTATTATCACTATTACCTACAACAAGTTTCACTTTCTTGATTCTTTTTGTTAATTATTTTGAGAAATTAAACCACAATATTTTTTTGTATCTTTTATTTCAACGTTTCGGTAGCGTTCCAGCTACCGTTATAAAAAAAATCAAGTTTTCAATTTCTGGTCCCTATCTGACACTAACAAAAAAATTCGACAGCTAGACACTCGATAATATTTTGAAGTTTAAGACTTCAAAAAATTTGTTGTCAAATTTTTAAGCTCCATTCACAGTAGACCACATCCCTGATAGAATATGAAACAAAATATCTTTTGTATGACATTCTAACAATACTATAGTCCACTTGGATTGGGATTCAGTGAAGTGCACGCTCCAGGAACGGTTTCATCTTTTTTGATTATTTTGGAAACGATGTTAATAAAACACGTTTGGTGTCACTTTTTTTGTGATATGATTATTTTTGTTTCAAATGTGTCCAACAGTTTTGTGATTTTGTGTATTGAAGTATGTTCTGATTAACAACAATTCCAATGATAAATAATCAGAAAACCTGAATAAAAACTTATGATACTATCCTGATAACGCAGGTAATTGATTATTGGAAATTTCTCTTTCTAACATTGGTAACCAATTTTGACTACATTCAGCAATTTCTTTGATTGTTCGTCTTTTACTACTGGGCTCTTACAATATTATGTGCGCTGAATCTCATTGAACATGATGCCCCTCCCCAAGCATGTTTGCATATACCTGACTTAAAGAACTCCCTATCGTTAATATACTTTTTGTGTTCATTTATTCGGATTTTTAATGGTCTAGATGATTCACCTAAATGGAATTTGTCGCATTCACAGTCGCATATCTGATATATATCTTAAACTTCCGAATATTATTGATTGTCTAGTTGTCGAATTTTTTCGTTAGTGTCAATTACTTAATATTCTCTTCACTGTGTGACGGTTGGATCGGGGTCGATCTGGATATCTTGTAGCAAATGAAACTCATGTTCTAGTGACAAGTCTGTCACATTCACCATGTATTAAAAGTAAATTTAAGTAATCTTCATTGTTTAATTCCAAACGAGCCATTTCTATCACTGTACGATGCGATTGACTTCAAATAATGACAATTATTACCAATTAATTATGACAGGTAAGTTCACAGCCTGCTAAAATAAAAGAATGAATGACACGGCCTACGCAATGATAAGGCTCAAATAATTAATAGTTTTAAATACATGTTATTATCTCAAAAACGCTTAAGAGTGTGTATAGGGAAGTGAACATAATCTGCCCTTATTTTTGGCCTTCGAATTAAGTAGAAGAATAAAAATATGGTTGTTTCATTTGAAAAACTGAACATTTTTGAACTTGAACTTTTCATTATTTTTTTTACGAACCCTGTATACAAAAAAGAAATTTTCGACATGTCACCAATTACCATGATGACCTTCTTACTAATCAACCCGTCAAGATGTTTTTTATTTGGTATCAGCGATGTTCACACAGAATTTTCAATATGAAGGTCTGCACCTGTCAAGTTTTTATTAAAAAAATGAATATTTGGATACGTATAAATTCTAGATATAGGGTACTCTACACAAAATGACATAAAAAATTTAATGTAGAATTCGAAAAAATACTAATATACAGGGTGCTACATTCAAAATAACCAAGTTGTCGTCCACCTTCTTTATAACCAGAAGTGACATGTATGTCAAAATATTTTCCATAAATTCACCATAACTTGTTCTCCATCTATTCGAATTTTTAAAGAAATCGTGTAAGTAGTCTCCAATATATGGATAGTGTAAGCTCGTCGTAAAACAGCCTGTATAGTACAGGGAGGGACATTTAACACCGAATTATTATTTTACAGCGTTTTTTTAAGTGGAGATTGTGAGCTTTGATACTAGACCCTTCATATTTCCCTTTTCTTTGAAATTTATTCATACATGCTACTGTAAATGATGCAAAATGCAATACATATTTTATTTCTATTACTTGTTACTATACCTTGCTTTCTGCATGTTTAAGATGATAAAGATCTCTGCCTGTGTGCATATTGCAAACTTTATTCCTGAAACTCAAATACATTGTTCCAAAAGTTTCCGAAGTTATTTACTCTTATAGAGAAATCGAAGCTGGAACTTTCATAATTTCGAGTCTGTTTTGTGCAATATTGTTTTGACTGCATCAATGAACTCAAATCTAATAAATACAGAAACGAGAGAGTTCTGATATTAAGAAAATTTTCTTTTTCGGAAAAGGAAATGAATTTTCTATGCTGTGTTCAGATAGGGTAGTAATAGACAGTGACAAACTTGGCTATATGAGAATACGTTTATTTCGACTTGATATTTTTTATTTATCTATTGTGTGACCATTTGATTACTTGTATTATTCAGGGTGATTAAGCTTCATTGAGAATTTGTTTTTAAAGAGACTAATGAAGTATTCCATTGATGTTTTGTGCACGTAGTTGTACAGTATGGATAAGCAAAATGGAATGTACTGTACATATTTATAGAAAATCCTGGGACAAGTCAAATTTGAATTATAAATTGACATTCTTCAACGAGGAAATGTGATCCCTACCTTCAAATTCCTCCGAGTGACAGAAACAGGTCCAAAATTTTCAAATGGGAAGTGAAGGTTTGTGAATAACTAATTTCTTCCGTATGTTTATTATGGTATATTCAATATTATTTCTGTTATTTTTTGAGACATCGAAACCAATCTTTTTCATGTTTCGGTAGCGTTCCTGCTACCTATAAAGAATACTTGTTTTTTTTTTTATAATTTTTGTTCCTACCCGACACTTACCAAAAAAATTCGACCTCCCCCTATTGGAAAAATGAACTTCACTCGGCCAGTGATGAAGGTCACTCGTCCCTATTGAAAATGGCAAATGTATTGCCGCTCATATATTTAAATACAATGAAAAATCAAAATTCGAAAACCTGTTGTAGAAATGAAAGACAAGGTGTATTCAAAATAAAAATAAAGAGATCTTTTTTTTTCTTAGGAATCCCATTGGACACTGTTAACGGGGGGTGTAGCTGCAGATTACTATTTGGACACCGGTATCTTTGAAGATCACTTCCATCATATTCCTGCTGACTCGACAATCCTACGGGCTGCTCTCTATCTTAGGCATAGCTTGTTTCTTCACGTTGGATTCCAGCACATGCTCTCGAAGGCTACGTAGTGCTCCCACACTTTCCGGTAGGTGGATCGATCTTGAAATTCGTTATTTGTTAACAGATAGAAGACGTGCCGTGAATTGTGTTTGAGTCTCAGTGTCTTGCCAGGGATTGAAATATGTTCTTCAAGTTTTTCTAGTTGCCCAAACTTGTGTGTGCCAGCGAATAATCTTCCGGGAGTATGAACAAATCTTGTCGCTGCTCTGTAGTGACTCCAAATCTAGCTTCACCGGTACCTCCATACGCGCCCATAAATTATTCGAAGGCAGGGTCAGAATCTTCCCAGATGTGGTTCACTCCTTCCTCTTTGCCATGGTCTCCTTCGGATGGCGCTAGTCGGTTTTGATGGATTGCTTTCGGTTCACCATTGGGGATCTTGCTTATGCGATAGACGACGTCATTGATCCTCTTCTTGATTAAGTACAGCTTGTCACAAATTTCCTGGAATACATGGCTTTCGAAATTTCTTCCCTGTTCGCTGTGAACTTCCAAGAGTACTCCATATTTCACAGGCTCCTCCATACGAATTCTTCTTCCCTCCACCATCACCCCCACTTCCCTTGTCTTGCTCCGTCCCTTCACTAGCAACCACACCGTCTTATCTTCCGCCACTTCCAATCCGCACCGCTCTATCTTCTCCACAATCTTCCTACACATTCTCTCCACCATTATATCTATCTCCGCCTCTCCCTTTGCCGTACATACCAGACACACATCGTCCGCATATACCGTAATCTAACATCCCTCTTCACATACTATCCCACCTCATCAAACACACACTCCCAGAGCGTCGGTCCAAGAACCGAGCCCTGGGGCACTCCAGCCTCCGTCTCATACCTCCTCCCTCTGGAGTCTACAATCACACCCCCAGGTTTACCAACCCCTGCCTCACTCCAAGCCTCAGCAACGCGCTCAGCACTGCCTGTTTGCTGAGACTGTTGAACGCGTTCCCGACGTCGAAGAACACAAGTAGGGCCGATTTTTTGTTCCTCCAGCTGCCCTCCCTAGCTCTGTCCACCAAGCCCATTACCCTGCCCAGTGCCGAGATGCAAGATTTCCCCTCCGCAAAACCGTGCTGGTTTACCCTAAAACCCCCATTCCTACCAAATTTCTCCTTAATACTATCCTTTATTCTCCCCTCCATCAATTTACCCATACAACACAGCAGGCTGATAGGCCTGTAGTCCCCCGCACACTTCCCCCTCTACTCGCCTTCTTCATCAGACTCACCTTGGCCAACTTCCATCCTTCCGGGTAGTTCCCAGAAGTTCTTCCCATCATATCACTCCTCAGGCCATCTATCCCTCGGGCTTTCCTTACATTAATGATTCTCCCCTCCTCCTCTACTTCCCACTTCTCTACCGGCCTCATTTTCCTCATTTTCCCAAACCCCCTGGTATCCTGGATTTCTTGAATTTTGCCCCGCACTCCTCCTTCTCGCCCTGTAAATAATTTCCCAATAATCTCCTTCTCTCAATCTTTCTCTAGCACCTCGTTCCTATTCCCACCCATCGTCTTCACCGATATCTCATACGCCTTTCCCCATGGATTGTTTTCCAATTCCCCCAGTAACTCTTCCCACTTCCCTCTTTTTTCCCCTCTCCACCCTACGCTCCAGTTTCTCCTTCTCTTCTTTGTATCCCCCTCTTCCCTCTAGCATTCCTCTTCCCCTCAGCATCCGTCTTCGTTCTTTCTTACACTCCCTCCACCTCTCCTCTATTTCCTCATTCCACCAGTCATTGGCCCTCCGCTCACGTCTATTGCCCCTCTTTCCCTCTCTTTCCCTCTCTTTCACAACTCTGTATCACATTGTACAATTCATCTGCATCATGTCCAAGTCCCCTTTCTATCTTCTCTCTTACTTTCTTCCTCATACTCTCTGCCTCGGGCTTCGTCCCCTTCCATCCCAACTCTTCAAATAATACATTTCTTCCTTTCCTTATATCCGTCTCCTCATACCTATGTATGCTCAAGCTTTCCTCATCCTTCAGCAACCTCCAACTACTCACTCTCTCCCAGCCATTGATCAAATGCTCTCCTGTCCGTTTTCTTCCCCTCCATACAGTATTCTCAGCATTGAAGTCCCTTGTCACCATTCTCCTTACGATCGTCCTTTTTCCTCTTGACACCCTTAGATCGTCCTTCAATCCTGTCATGCTCCTCTCATATTATTCCAGGCTGACATTTGGGCTTATATACACACTGTAGACCGCCATGTCTCCCTTTCGCACTATCACCCATCCGTTTCCCTTCCTCACTCCATCCGCCGTTAGTCCATCCCCCACCACCCTTATTCCTGCCTCTCCTGTATCGTCCTTAATCCTTCCCGGCTTTCCCACATATCTAGCATACACCTCGGATCCACACACCACATCCACTTCCCTCCTAAAAATCACTTCATCCAATATATCATGCGCTATCCTGTATTTTCCCAAATTTATCCGTATCACTCTCCATCCATCTCCTACATTCCTTCTTCCGCGCACTGCTCTCCCCTTCCTCCTGTTTGACCAAACTCGACCCCTCTGAGGGGTCCAGAGGGTCCCTCTCATTTTTTTCTTCCCCTTTTCCATCGTCTTCATCTACTTCCTTCCTTCCCCTACTGGCCATGTGATTCTCGCTCTAACATAGCCGGCACTTACTTCTCTGCTTGACTCCCTCCACCTTACACCCTGCTACTTTGTTCCCCTTCGCCCCAAATCCGAAGCATCTACCCTCTACCCTCTACAATAGTTACCCTATTCCACCCCAATCTAATCTCCCTTTTTCCCAGTAAGGCTTCCGCTTTTTCCCGTTCCGCCTTTACCACCGCCATTTTCATTCCTTTTTTCTCCACTTTAATCACCTTTGCCTCTTTCCCAATGAACGTCTCTATTTTCACCCTCACCCCCTCATCTTTCATCCACGGGTCTATCCCTACCATCTTTATGGTTTTTGTTCCCCTCCCCGCTTCCACCGCCCTAGCTCCTGTCACACTTTCCACCTCCTCCAGAATTCCCCTCACCTCAACCCCCTCATTTGTCTCTATAACCACCACCATATTTCTTGAGACTCTGAGTCTCTAGAAGGGGTGTCGTTGGATAGTCAATTATCCTTCAAAACTCACATGTTAAAGGCGGCAGAGAAGGCAGTGGAAGAGGAGGGTAATTGGTAGGCCGGTAGAGCAGTGTATGCTGTACGGTGCGGAGGTGTGGGGTGAGAGAGCGGGGCTGCAGAGAGGGAGGGTGGTGCAGGGGTACAGGACAGTGGGTGGACTGGCAGCAGTGGTCTTGGCAAGGTCCCACCCATTGGACGTGATGGCTAGAGCTAGGAACAAACGCTGGAGGGGTGCTACCAAAGAGGAAGTACAGGAATGGATGGAGGGAAGGTGAGAGGAGTATGAGGTCGCGCTAAAAGGAGCGATTGGGGATTGGCGATTGGCGATTGGCGATTGGGGAGATTGGATGGACCGGAAATTCGGGGGGGTGAACTACTTCTTGACACTGGTGTTCACTGGACATGTGTCGAGTGTAGGATACCTCAACAAAATTGGGAAAAGAGAGACTGGAGTGTGCGAGAAGTGTGAAGTAGAGGATGATGTGAAGGAGAGAAACTAGGGGAGTCGGTGTACTGGAAGAACATGGTGGAGATAATGTTGAGGGGGGAGGAGGAATGGATTGAGGTAAGAGGAGTAGTAGAGAGCATGGCTAGGGGGAGAGGAGGACTCGATATTGCATGAGAGGTAGGAGTGATAGTAGGAAGAAGTCGACGGTGTAAGCGGAGAGTGTGCGAGGGATCGCCGCCCGTCTCGAAGTATGCTAGGGTGGCGGTGGTAACGGCGAGTTTGAGGTGGATTTGACTGGTAGGCATCCCCTTGGGGATGAGTCCAGCACTGTTTGGGTCCTGGACCCATTCGAACATGAGTTTCCTATCTCGACACGAAAAAAAAGAAAAAGAGTACTCCATATCGGCAGATGAATTCCTTCACAAATACATCCGCGACAGTTGTGGCTTCTTGAGTCGAGATCGCGTAAACTTCTACCCACTTTGTGAAATAATCCATCACAACCAGGATGTATTCACCACCATCTTCTGTCGTCGGGAATGGTACAACGATGTCTAAAGCAATCCTTTCTAATGGGCTTGCAGCATTATACTGTTTCATGGCTGCCTTTCTCTTGCGATGTGGTCCATTACTCGTAGCACAAGTCGTACACTTCTCAAACCAGTCCAACCATATCGTCGGTGCTGTTCGTCCAATAAAACCTTTCACGGACTCGCTGAAGGGTTTTATTCACTCCCAGATGACGTTCTGATGGACTGTCGTGTAACTTCCTCATACCTCGGCTTCTCTTGTTCTCGGGATAACTAACCGTCTCCTATTTTCGGAACCATCATTCTTTTCATCAGGCCTTCTTCCAGGACAAGGGAGTCCCACTGGGCCCAATATGCCTTGAGTGTCGGTGAAAATCTTCACACTTCTTGCCAGGTAGGTCGCCTATTTTCTTCCTTCCATTGCCGGATCATTTTCAGGTGAGGATCATTCTCCTGATCTTCTCTGATACTGGTGGGTGACCATTCTTTGTTGACAACTGTAGTTCTTGAAACTGCAGCTTCCTTAGATTCTGCCTTGTTGCAGTGGGAACATTCTGCTGGGCACGGTCGTCTAGACAGAGAGTCAGCATTTCGGTGCTGCATGATCAGTCTGTATTAAGAAATGCCTTCCATATAGATACTGGTAAAAGTGTTTCACAGACTCTACTACCGCCAAAAGTTCTCTTCTCGTGACGCAGTAGTTTCGTTCTGGTTTAGAGAGGACTTTACTGAAATATCCCAGCACTCTTTCCTGTCCGACTTGGATCTGTGAGAGCACTCCTCCAATCTCTTTGTTGCTTGCATCAGTGTCAAGAATGAAGTCTCCCTCTGGTAACGGATATCCTAGTATCGGAGCCGTGGTTAATCGTCTCTTCAGGGTTTCAACAGCAGTTTGACATTCTTCATCCGAATGAAAATTTCTGGTTTTTTCTGTGAGTCGAGTTCGTGGCTTGACAGTATCCCCAAACTTCCTTATGAACCATCGATAGTGTGTGCAAAGTCCAAGAAAGCTCCTAACTTGATGTTTGTCGGTAGGTTGCGGCCATTGCTTGATGGAAGCAATTTTCTCTGGATCCACCGCCACTCCTTCATTGCTTACAATATGACCCAGATAGTTGATTCGGTTTTGGAATAATTGACATTTCTTCGGGTTCAACATGAGCTGAGCAGCTTGAAGTCGTTTGAATACGTCTTCCAAATTCTTCAGCTGCTCCTCAAATTTCTTCCCCAATACTACGATGTCGTCCAAATAGACCAGGCATGTTTTCCAAGATAGCCCTCTCAAGACATTTTTCATAAGTCCTCCAAATGTCGCGGGCGCATTATAGAGCCCGAATGACATGACATTGAACTGCCATAATCCGGATCCGGTGGTGAAAGTTTTTTCTTTGTATTCTGGGTTCATCTCTACTTGTCAATAACCGGACGTCAGGTTCAAGGTGGAAAACAGCTTGCTGCCGGCCAAAGTGTCTATCGTATCGTCGATTCGAGGCAGAGGATAGTTGTCTTTCTTCGTCACGTTACTTAGCAGACGATATTCTACGCAGAATCTGGTAGTTTCGTCCCTTTTCTTGACGAGCACTACTGGAGATACCCATGGGCCTATGGATGGTTCTATCACTTTCTCTTACTCCGTCTCTTGAATTATTCTTTCAGCTTCCTCTCTCTTCGCTCGTGGTAGACTTCGAGCTGATTGTCTAATTGGCTTGGCATCACCAGTATCGATTTTGTGTTTGAAGGCTGATGTCCTGCCAGTCTTCCCTCCTTTTGGTACAAAAAGGTCTCCATACCTCAAGAGAAATTCTCTCATTTTCCTTTTCTCAGCTCGATTCAAGGATTGGCCAGCTATTGACAAAACCTGTTCGAATCTGTCATTAGAACTGTCAGTTGTCGTTGTTTGACGAACTATGGATGTCACTGGTACGTAGGATTCAATTCTGGTTTCCTTCTTGATGGTAATTGGGTAATCGTTCACGTTTATGACACGTACTGGGATCTCCTCCGCTGACGTACTCCTCTGCCAACCTCTTCATCGTCGTTCCATGGCTCCATCATAACCGGTGTACCTTCCGTCGTGATTCCCTGTAGCCGCGCTACTATCATGGTTTCACACGTTTCTAACTATATAATCACAATCCGATACTTACCATTCAAAAAATTGGCGGTTGTAACTGTCACTCTAAGGGGGTTGAAGGTAGTGATCACATTTTCACGTTGAAAAATGTCAATTTACAATTCAAACTTGACTCGTTTCGGTATTTTCTATAAATACGTACAACAACCGATAGTATTTCATTTGGCTTCTCCATACGATTCAACAATAATTGAACAACATGCCTATCCCAATTATGCGAAACTCCAAAACACCTCACAGTCACTGTAACAAATTTGGAATTATTTTCCACTTTCCAGTTCGATCTGCTTAGAAGCGTGTTTTTTTCGAACGTATTTTCCATTGACTTTGCTACTTGCGATAAAAGTGAAACTTATCAAGGACCAATGACAAGACAATAACTCGTGCCACAGTTGAGTGTTGAGTATGGAAGAGAACGGTTACATATCAAAAATTTCATTTTTAAAACACCCTATATGTTGTATCTATGTATGCTGTTTAGTTAGTTAGTGTCAGATGTAAATAAAAAAAAAAACCTGTCAAAAGCCGATACTTCAATTTTGGTTCTTCGAGCGAGGATAATAATTAGTAATAATTTTGGTCCTTCAGCCTAGCAGAGCAGCCCTGAGAAAAGCAGCTCAGAGAGAACTATTGAACAATATCCTTGTAGAGAGACAGCATGGATAAGACCGCATTCTCTGAACCATTGAGACGAAGCAATCGTCTTCGACAGAAGGGAACGGGAGCAGTGATAACGAGAACATTCTCCACTGCTAAGCCATCAACTTTCAAGACGCAAGCGGAGGTAGCAATGGAAGGCGTTCAGAGAATGGAGACACCAGCTACGAGGTCAGAGACATAGGAATACAGTGAGATTCTACGAGAAAAGGAACCAAATGCAGTGATGTTGACGACAATCCCCACTGCAGAGACATCGGCTATCGTGACGAAAACAATATCTTCAGCAAAAAGCAGAACTAGTACTGCTTCCAAAATAAGATTGGCAGGAATACAATATGGTATAAGAAAAAGGAATTGGAACGAGATAAGTAGTTATTAAATTTACAATTTGCATTGAAAATTGCAGAGTTGGAAGATGATGAAATGTCAGAAATATCTGGATCTAGAATTGCAAAGTTGGAAGATGATGAAATGTCATAAATATCTGGATCTAGGGTTTTGTCAATATGTGAGTCAGAGAAACCAAATATGAAAAATTGGTTAGATCATGGTGGAAGCCCTTGGAAACCCGTCCAGAAATACGAAGAAATGCCGCAGCGGTATATATATTCACGCACTAGTTCACCTAATTCACTTCCAACTACCAGTCCTCCATTAGAAACAGTATCTCCTCTAATAACTAAATTATCAGCTAGACAATCTCTAACGAAGGATTCACCGTACTTTGACGGTAATCCTATAGATTGGCCAAACAGTATAGAAATCCTAATGAAATTTGTCAGTTCAGTAATGAGGAAAACTCATGTAGATTACAAAAATGCCAAGAAAATATGTCAGTCTTTGTTGATTATACCCCATAATGTTGAAAATATTATTGATTTACTGCAGTCTAGATATGGTAGACCTGAACAAATAATTTCATTACTATTTACCAATTTAAAACAATTTAACAATCTAAAAACGGAACAAACTGATCAATTTATAGATTTTCCTGATGAAGTAAACAACTTTGTAGCCACAGTGCAATCGCTAAATGAGAAAGATCACCTTCACAATCCATTACTGCTAAATGAATTACTCAATAATTCACTTCATAAACACGATGCAAATATTGTCGAACAAGCAGGTAAATCAGAGAACAATTCGTCAAAATTGAATAAGTCTCTGGTCACAAAAGGTCAGTCCTCTGCAACCAATTGTCACATATCAGATAAAAAGTGTGTTCTTTAGAAAATTATTCCAGTTGTAGTGCAACATGTTAGTGTATACGACATTCAATGTAATTTGTATTTGATAGAAGAATGTTTAACGTAGTTTTTCAAAATATGCTGTGAACTAGACTAAAGTTTTATTATTTGTCATTTTTTGATAATTGTCAATAAAATGTTATACGCATGAGTATAACCGAGAATTGAGCACGTGTATTAATTTTTCACTGTAATAGGTTCTGATTCCGCCACGAGTATTTATAATCATCCACTCATCTAATAGTTCATGGGCCCAGAGGAATCATTATTCTGATAAAGGAAACATTGAAAATTAAGTGCTAATTAATGTTTTCAAGAATTTTTTTCTCAATTGAAGGCATCATGTCATACCCAGATTAGATTCCACTGCGACCTTTTTAGATCTATTGTGGTCCTCTGAATCTAGATTACATTCTCCAGCCCGACACTTTTTAAGTAGCCAATCAGCTTCGAGACTGAATCTTTCATGTAAAACTTCCTGCCGGTGGCGTCACATCGCCTATTACAAGAAACCGCACATTCGCCAGGCAATCGCACTGGCGTAGGATGTGCTCTGTAGTTTCCTCCTCTAGGTGACAGAATCTGCACATAGCTTCTTCTGTCAACCCCATTAGCTCTGCGTGCCTGTTAAGCACACCCACTACGGCTTTGACAGTTTTCCTATCTCTGCTCATTAGGTCTGCCGTAAAAGTTGGCGAATGTCCTCTAATGAAACGTTTCGCCTGTCTCTGTCCTGGTGAGGTTACCCACCATTCTAGAGATTTCTGTGCCACCCACTTCCTTGTGGCCATATTTATTGTCGACTTTGCGACGCCGCAGAAGGGTTTCGGTCCAATGAATGGCATTGATGAGCCTTGTCTGGCCGTTCCATCCGCCGATTCGTTGCCCTTATGACCCTCGTGTCCTGGTACCCAGGTTACCAATGGTCTCCAAGTGCGTTTAAGGCACCTATGTAATCATACTAGCTTATAATTGACCTCTATGAAATCGAGTGCCTTTAGTGCAGCTTGACTGTCGGTGGAGATGGCAACTGAACGGTATGTCCTTTCCTGCTTTTCAATTTCTTCAACGCAGTGGTGAATCGCCATCACTTCCGCTTGGAAAGTTGTGACGTTCTTAGATAGGCTTATTGGAATAGCTATCTTTTGTTTTAGCCCTACAATTCCGGCTCTTACACCTACTTTTTTCTTGGAGCCGTCCGTATACCAGGTCGCCTCAGCCTGTATGAGTATACCTTTCTTTCAGTCTTCCCTACCTGTTATAGTTATTTGGAATTTATTATTAAAGCTATATCTCGTGGCCGTTGCGTTCAAGGGTGGCCCCATTAAGACATCCGCTTTTAGCTCCTCGATAAGCTTTCGATAGTCGGCACCGTGCGTTTGGCTTACGTGTTGTTGACTTTTCAGTAATCTGTGCGTTACAGATCTGGCCTCGCCTTGTATAAAAATCTGTAGTGGAGACATATACAGCAAGACTTCCATCGCACTTGTAGGAGTAGTTTTTATGGCTCCCGTAATACACAGGCAAGCAGGCCTTTGTGTGCTACTCAATAGCCTTATAGCTCCCACTTGCAGTGGCTTTGTCCACCACAGTACTGATCCATAGGCTATCATTGGTCTAACAACCCTTGTGTATAGCCATTGGGTCATTTTTGGGGTGAATCCCCAGTTTTTCCAACACATTCTTCTGCATCTGCCAAGGGCAATGGTAGCTTTCTTTGTGGTCTTCTGAAGGTGAGTGTTCCATGAAAGCCTTTGATCAAAATGTACTCCTAGGTACTTTGTTTCTTTGGCAAATGGAATCACCTCTCCTCCTAACACTATTTTTAGTGCCGTCTTTTTCGTGAAATTGATAATTTGTGTTTTCTGAGCATTGACTGTCAGTCTCTCTTGTATGCACCAATTATCAACTATATTCAAGGCTGTTTGCATTCTTTCCGATGTCACCCCAGCAAACTTGCCTCTGACTACAATAGCGATGTCGTCTGCGTATACGAGGCAGTAAAAATCTGCTGTGGACAGTTCTGTAAGGAGGTCTACTAAGGTTGCCCATAGTAGAGGTGATAGCACTCCTCCTTGTGGACATCCTCCACCCGTCCTTGCCTTAATGGTGACTTGCCCCAGAGTGGAGCTAATTATCGTATCCTCCAGAGTTTCCTTTATCCATCGGCATATTGTTGTGGATGTCCCCCGACCATTCATTGCATTAACCAATGAATTCGTGGTAACATTATTAAATGCTCCCTCGATGTCTAAGAAACTGGCCATCGCTATCTCTTTGTCTTCTATTGACTTTGAGATAAGCCTGTTCAGATCATCCAGAACTAGATCCGTAGATTTGCCTGGTTGATAGGCACATTGGCAATTGCTTAGGGGTTTATCCTTTAACTCTTCGTCTCTTATGGACCTGTCCAGCAACCTTTCTAATGTTTTTAGTAGAAAGGAGGATAGGCTTACTGGCCTGTATGACTTTGGCATTAAGTCAGACACTTTACCTACCTTGGGTATGTAAGTGACTACAACCTTTTGCCATACTTCCGGTATGTATCCCCATGCCAGACTAGCTTCAAGGATCTTAGTTACGTGTGGTATTAACACATCGACTCCCATTTGTAGTTGAATGGGATATATACCATCTGTCCCTGGGGATATAAATGGTTGAAATTTATTTATGGCCCATCTAATTTTATTTGGTCTTGTGACTTCAGTGGCTATTTTCCAATCCGTAGAACTTGGCCTGTTTGGCCTTCGTTCTCGTATGGTAGGCCTAACTGCGTCGGTGGCCAGAGTTGATGAGGCTGGAAAGTGGAAGTTTATTAGTTCCTTTAAACTCTCCTTTCTGGTTTCTGTATAGGTGCCGTTAGCTTTCCTAATAAAACCTACTTCCTTTCTGGTTGTCCCATCCTTTGCCAGGACTTTGTGATTTCGGAAGCATGCGGGGGCATCCGAGATGTCCTCGCAAAATTTCCTCCATGAGATACTTTTGGCTTTACGAATTTCTTTGTTGTATTGCGTGAGCTTATACCTGTAGGTATCCCAGTTGTGGTTGCTTTTGGTCGTGTTAAAAAGATCGCGGACCTTCGCCCTGAGTCTCTTTAGGCCGTTGTTCCACCAAACTGTGTTACCTGTATTCTTTTTTGTTTTCTCCGGACAGTTTTCTTGGTAGGCCGCCTTAATTGCTTCGCTTACTTTTTCTACTGCCGTGTCTATAGCATGGAGGCTATACAAGGAGATCGAACTCATACGGGAAAATTGACAAAACCTGTCCTCAAAATCGTCGATCTAAGCAGTTTGTTTTTTCACCGCGGCGTCGCGCATTGTACCTAAGATACCATTTTAAAACTGTCACGACAATAACCTTACTTTTTATATTTTACAAATTTGACAGTAGGCAAATAGTAAACATTACTTGTGAATTATAAAAACAGGAAATTTAAATTTGTTAAAAATTGATAATGTTGTTGAAATTTATTGCAATAGTGGTTGGTAGTGCAGATTATTTAAAAGGAAGACGTGGATTGAATTTAATTTAAGTGAACCAGAGTTTTTTCAGTTACCAAAAATAATAATAAATATTCAAAGATAAAAATAAAGTAGGAGAGGAAATATTTATTATGATAGACTTAAATTATATACCTTACTTGTGAGAAGTCTAGAAAAAGCACAATTGCACACAAAATACTTTACTTTTGCTGATGACATTATTATGTTCTATACAAGTACAGCACAATTTTAGAGAACTGGAAGAAAAAAGGTGAACAAAGATTTGAATAAAAACCAGAGATGGTTGATAAGGAATAAGCTGTAATACTAATTTGAAAATATTACTGGCATGTTCTTTATACAAAAAAATATGAATTCAGTTGATATTCAGATAATAACAGGAAATGAAAATATCAATAAGGTGAGAACATACATTGAAGCAAATATATACATCAAATAGAATAAAATTTATGTTTGCCAATTATTGGTGCACTTTACCAATGTAGGGATTACTAAAACCATAAGACATTGAAACTAATCGGTGACACTTATTTCTTACCAATCTTCAGCTACCTAATTCCAGTGTGGCAAACTTGTGGGAAAACATTCATAGATAAAAACACAGAGGATTCAAAATAGTGAAGTGAATGTTTTGTGCAAGTTCAGTTACAGAACGTCCACAGTTATATATTTTGTGTATGTACTTATGTATTTTACTAATTGTGACTTTCCACAGTGTTTGCTTCATTAGGAAATAAACTTTTGTAAATTGCAATTTTTGTATTTTTAAAATAAAGTACTTAAAAAAATTATTTTCATGTATGATACGGAATTATTTAAATATATTTTATATTGAAAATCTGTGCATGAACTAATGTCATGCACACATGTCACATTGATTGAAAATATATTGTATTTTTCATTGTTTTTTTGAAGAGATTGAAGATTATGCATTGAGTTTTAAGACTTTGGGCTTCATCCTACACATGTTAAACCATTTCAGTATTCTGTTATAAGTTTTTGTAGCTTATTTACTGTTATTTTGAGATTATTATGACTGATCAAAGCGATGTCATCTATATACTGCAATATGTATGCAAATTTAAATGTTCTGTTGCTAAATCATAGTTGTAACAAGATAGATAGATTGTAGAGCAAATAGGACAGTGAGGAACACTGGAGAAGTCCTTGAATGTTTTGAATAAAACTGTAATTTACTTTTACTTGTGATGTTCTATCACTAAGGTAGTTTTCAAGATTAAAAGCAAGTATTTAGAACACATCATTCCATATAGTTTGTAGAATATACCACAGTTCCAAACACCATCAAACGCTTCAGTAATGCCTAGAAAAATTTCAGCACTATGTTTTCATCATAGACTAGAGGTTTGTATATTTGATGGCAGGTTCGATAGTGTGCATAGTTGAGCATCTGGTATCAAGATATAGATTTATTTTCTGGTATCCTTCAGTTAAATTTTTTTGTAAGAGTACTCGTAATCCTATAAAGCCTATTGGTAAATTGAGCAGTAAATATGAAGTATTCTATTCACCTTATTTTAACTTATTACTCATAATACCTAAGCTGGATAAGTATAATAGGCAATAGGATAGGTAGGTATCAAGTTAGAGACAAAATACTGATTGTATCTTTGAACAATGTTTAATGATCGAAGGATTGTACACTTTATATTCAGGTAAAAGAAGTTACATAGTGTGTAGTAAATTACTTCTCGTGCAACTCTCTGTATATTCAATATTTTCATAATTTCTTCTTGTAAAGGCTTGACCAGTTCGGAAGCAATAATCTTTTCCTTCATTTCATGGAAAATAACCTAAAATATTAGATATTATTAATTCTGTAATTGTTTTATTATTTCTTATAAATAGGACCAAATTTGTGTGTTATTAGAGCTTATGACTACTGGCTATTTATCTATACATACTTCCTATGTTTTCAAACTGTATTTCTTCTAGTTGCAATTCTTAATTATTCGAAGGCCATTTAATATAGTACATTTGAAGTGGCACATTTTCTCCAAGCATTTCAAGTGATTTTTCCTTTTTTTCCTCCGTTTTTTCACATTTTTGTGTAGCTAATATTTTTTTACTATTCAGGAATGCAGATTCTGAAAAACTTTATACATATTGTAAACATATCTGTTTATTCATCTTCAATTTATTTTTTATCAATGGGCAATCCAACTTGTGAACTTGGTTCTAGCATATACTTACTTGCACCTAGAGTGTTTTCTTTATTCTTCAAATTTCTCTTTTAAAGACATACTCATTCTAACTGTGCTGGACCTTTAAGAGTGTTCTAAAATTCCATACTGAAGAGAAGACATGATAGTAGATATTCATATTTTTTATCACCTAAAAACATAAATAAATTCAGCAGCACAGAGTGGAACTGATTATTTTACCACCAAACGATTACAATTTTCGATATTTTTGAAAACGAGAACAAAATACGGATTTCTTATTCACAATATTTTCCATTTCTGTGACCTAACCTCACTTACCTCACACGTGAACAGCGAACTGTCAAAGAAGCTAGCAACCAATAAAACATCATGAACTCGAGTTTTATGATTGGCTGCCGTCAGATTTTTTGGTATCGCAAATTATGTGGTGCCCTCTATAATGACCAGAAATTGGAATACATGGAGTTCGATCTCCTTGTATAGCCTCCATGGTCTATAGCTTCAATGCCGCCAATCGGTTCTGTACCATCCTCGAGAATTTTACTGAGGGACGTTTTATATCCTATTCAGTCTGTATCTCTTGGTTACTGAGTACTTGCTTACCAATGGAGTTACATTAATATCAAACCTTGTGTCTGTGGTACGAACACATACCAATTTGTTATTTTATCACTAATTTTACTCGTACAGAGTGTTAAATCTAACACTTCTTCACGAGATCTAGTAACGAAAGTAGGCTTATTCCCTATATTGGAAACTATTAACCCTTCAGTTAAGATAAAATTTAAAATTGACTCACCTCTTTTATTGATGTCATACTCAACAGCGCAAATAACGAAATTAAATTATGATAACTACCAGGTCTGGAGATACAAAATGGAATTATTACTAACCAAAGACGACCTGTGGATAGTTATTATTATCGATGAACCACCGACAGCACCGGCCTCAACTATTGCCGATGGCAAAGCGCGTGCGTACATTGGTTTATTTGTCGATGACAACCAAATCACTCACATCAAAAATAAAACTACGGCAAAAGCATCGTGGGGGCAGCATTAAATGAATGTCATCAAAAATCAACTCTATCAAACAAAGTTCGAATTTTAAGACGGTTATGTCGAATGATATGGTCCGATAGTGGAAATATGAGAACACATTTAAATGCAATGGATGAATGTATGTATGAATTGACAACATTGGGTGAAACCATGACAGAACCACTCGCAGTCCCATTATATCTATTAAGTTTACCAGAAAGTCATGGTTCCTTAATAATAGCTCTTTAATCGCGTCCAGAAGCCGATCTAACAAAGTGTATGGTAAATGGGAAACTTATGGATGAATACAAGCGACGACAAGAAATGGCAAATGTACCTACGTGAATCAGGTGAAAGTGCTCTTAAAGTCATCAAGCAAATATATTGTTTCTTTTGTAAAAAGAAGGGACATGTCAAGGCGGATTGTCATAAATTTGCATCATGGAAAAAGAAGAAGGAAAGCGAAAAACAAGGGCCAAAGCAGGCAAATGTACAAAAGGAGCACAATGAAATTGAATTTGTATGTTTAATGGCGGATCGATTGAATAAAGTGAACACAGCGGAATGGTGCCTCGATTCTGGTGCATCGTCACACATGTGCGGCGATGGAACATTTTTCAAAAATTTGGACAAATCGAAAACGGACATAGTTATCCTAGCCGATGGTAGTAAATTTGTAATTAATGGTATTGGCGCTGTAGAATTTGAAACTGGCACAAACAAATTCAGATTAATTGATGTACAATTTGTACCCGGACTCAGATGTAACCTTCTATCAGCTAGCAAATTGGCAAAAAGCGGTTGTAATATCATCTTCAGGTGTGAAAAATGTGAAATCATCAAAAATGGAAAGATTTCAATCACCGTGAGATCACGATACGATGTATACAAAGCAACACCAGAGCATGAAATTTATAATGCAGTTAATACAGGTGAGTCAAAATTTATTCACGAATGGCATAAAGTGCTTGGCCATAGAAATTTAATCGGGACTAGAAAAATGACGGCTTTGTCAACAAACATCGAGGTTGCGTACTGCAATTATAATGATACATGTGAAACGTGCTTACAGTGTAAGAAAACCAGAGATTCATTTCCTCAAATGGACAACTGAAAAATTGGATTTGGTACATACCGACTTGTGTGGATCATTACAGTTGCCGACGCCAAAAGGGAATAGATATATATTAACACTGATAGATGATTTTACGCGTTATTCAAACATTTATTTGATCAAGCAGAAATCGGATGTATATGAGAAAATGATCGAGTTCATTGAAATGATGAGAACGTAGCATGGCAAAATACCAAAGATTTTTAGATCTGATCGTGCGCTCGTATTTGACAACGCAAAGTTCATCTTTTTCGAGGAATGTCACTTTGTCGCTTATAAGCGCCTAAATAAAAAAAACGCTTGCTCTCCCAATTATGAACTATGAATCAAATATGCATTGCTCAGAGTATCCAATGTCAACGAGTAAATGATATCTTTCATTTGAGTGAAAAATTTCCTAAATAATAATCGTAAGTAAATGTTCTGGCCCAAATGGCAACACTGTCTTATGGAGATTCGTGTGTTAATTTTCGTCTGAAATCTAAGGTTCATTCTGCAAGAAATGGTCCACTTCAAGGTCACACACGCTAGCGCTCTTCGATGCGGCAACATCGCAGCTGATAAATAACACACTGTTAGTAACAGTCGATGTTGGATGTTGTGATAACCCCGAGGCGCGGTTTTGATAATTTCGAGCAGCGGTTGTGATAGCAATATATAAATTAAATTAAATTATTATAGATTAAAGGATCACGCCCACTATGGGAGGATGAACATGTTTTCAGGAACATGTTTTGCTTAGTGCCAAGTTTGTTGTTATTAATAATAATTATTAATATGAGCCCGCTCATCCATCGCTCGGCTGCAACCATCATATAGTGCCTCGCCCTCGTAGAGTAGAAAAAAATACATGCGATACCTCGTTGAAAAGGTCTTTGCGTCTAGGGGACAGGAAAATTAAGCAAACAAATTCTAACTCACCCCCCTCACCCCTAGTAGAGTAGAAAAATGCGATACCTCGTTGAAAAGGTCTTTACGTCTAGATTAGAGAAAAATTAGGCAAAAAATTCTGACTCACCCTCCCCCTTACCCCCACCTTCCCTCGTAGAGTGAAAAATGCGATACCTCGTTGAAAAGGTCTTTACGCCTAGATTACAGAAAAATTAGGCAAAAAATATTAACTTACCCCATCCAACCCCAACATCCCTCGTAGAGTAGAAAAATGCGATACCTATTAGAAAATCATCGAATAGAGGCAAGCGACCGCTCGTTGGGTAGGTATTAACGTTTAGAGTGAGGAAAAATATGATGATAATTCCATCTTACCACCACTACTCTCCGTACTGTTTCAACTTACAACTGCCACTTGTGACGTATCAAATGAGAAAGTTGGCAACGTGTAAATTGAGAAAAAACTCATTAAAGCTATTGTGACATTGCAGAACCACCATTTCAAGACTTTAAACATACAATTGCATTTTCTACGTACTTATTTATCCTCAAATTATTAACAAATTTTACTTAAACTACCTATTATAACCATACATTTTTTCCCAATAATGTGTGATTTGCTCACTACTTTCGCCATGGCCTGTGCCCAATGATGATTCGATATTTAGACATGCCTTGATCTCTCATTGGATACGACAACTACCGGCAGTACAATATGTATTTCACGTAATTGTCAATTAGTTCAATAAGTCTGAACACGACCCTTTCGGAACACACTCCCAATCTAGTTACTTTTAGTGGTGTGTTTGAGGTTTCCTAAAATGCTCCTTCTAGTTTAAAAACAAGGTATAGAACAGGAAAATTACCTACTTAATTTTTTTTTGTATTAAAATTAATATATATATATATATTGTAATGATTTTTAATATATTTTATTATGTGACTGTTAGCTATTGCTTATAATGCAAGCTGGACTTGTCTCATTCTTCAGTGCTAACTGTTTAACACTTTTCCCAATGTTAAGATCAAGGAATCATTCTCGATTAACGTAAGTTATGAAACTGTTGTAGCGGACCGCTTTGTAATTTATGTTTTTTCTCACTTTTGTAGTTCCCTGATGATGTAAATAAAGATTTACGAAAGCTTGGAAATTTAAAAAGAGTACACTTTTTCCTTTTTTGCTGCTAACCTCAATAGTATTTGTCTGTTTGTGTCCTAATTGATCAGCAACGATCACATGCGTTTATCGCTTTTCAGCTTATATATATATATATATATATATATATATATATATATATATATATATAGGAAATAGTTCGTTGCCGATACTAGTTAGGTCAAACTTTTATTGTTGGGGATGCGGCAATGTGGAAAAGTGAACTCTTTTTAGTTTGTTCTAAGCTTTCGGTAATTTATTAAAACTATTGTCAAAGAACTACAAAAGATAGGTACATTTATAGATATTTTAAAATAAAAATAAATTAGTTTAAAAGTAAAAAACATCAATTACTTACAACTAAGTGAGGTTATTCGCAATATCTATAAATCTGTATAAAATGGAGAAAAAACATGTTATATAATTTCCTTTTTCAAAGAAATTAAATAAAAAATAAAACTTTCAAAATTGACATTACGACATCGACGTTAATTTTTAGTAGTCATAGAAATGTCTTTAAGTATATTTAGTATATTAGCAAGTGAAATAATAGTTGGTAAGTTAATTAAAAGTAACAGAATTCTCATTTTCAATATTTGAATTTTTTGTTTGTTTGTCAAAAGATAATAAATAGCTATAAATTGCACTAAGTTTTTGAATATCTGTTCTTTTATTCAAGCAATTATCTTCTTGAGATATGAATGCCATTTCCAGGAAAATCCTTTTAGAGTAGTTGTTTTCTTCATGTAAAATTTCAAAGTTTTTATAATCTATTGTATGATTTGTAGAGAAAACATGTTCAGCTAATGCTGATCTTTCTGGATATAATCTTGCATCACTCTTATGTAGAGCTATACGTTTAGTTATTTTTTGTGATGTTTCACCTACATATACATATTTACATGTAGAGCAAGTCAATCTATATATTACATTAGAAAGATCAGTAAGAGGATCAATTCCTTTCAACTTACTATAAACACAATTAAGTGAGAGAACATTTTTATTCGCAAGTTTTATATTAGTTACTTCTTTTAATATTTTGGAAATTTTAGGTGTAAGCTCTCTAAAGTAAGGTAAAGATGCAAAAAAGATGTTAGTTGTAGTTGTGTTCGATACATTTCCTGTGTTAGCAATATATATATTTATATATATATATATATATATATATATATATAAATATATATATATATATATATATATATATATATATATATATATATATATATATATATATATATATATATATATATATATATATATATATATATATATATATATATATATATATTAAACAAGGTATAGAACAGGAAAATTACCAACTTAATTTTTTTTTATTAAAAATTAACGTGCTCGGCTACTATGACCACTCCCACAAAACGATTACATTGCTATATAAAGAACAATACATATATATATATATATATATATATATATATATATTATTTTATTTTCTTTAACCATTATTATAATCAAGCGATTATTATATATATATATATATATATAATGTAATGAAATATCAATTGATGAATTTAAAAAAAAGGCTAATCACAGCAAAGAAAAACTCAACTGAATGGATTATGGAGGTGATAAGAAAAAATTTAAAAACGTGAGGGAGAAAAAGTCAGTTTTGAAAAAAGTGAGGACCGAATTATTGGAGTGAATTCTCGGAAAAGAGTTGAGAACTGAAGTGTTAAATTGTAAATGAATATTTCAAGTCTATTTGAAAAAAGAAAAGAAAAATTTATGCAGTGGATGGATCTGTCAGTTTGAAGGACAGAACCAGATCAACAGGAGCAAGAAGGTATTTATTGTTTAAATTTATTCACGAAGTATTGACGAGAATCATATGAGAAGAAGAAGATAAGATTTTAAAGAAAATTCAAGGGTTAATTGTTTGACACCATATCCAAGAGAGCTCTCTGAAAGACAATAAAAGTAAATGAAGGTATGAACATTTAATACCAATTGTATTTTTATAGTTGTTGGGTAGTTTCATCTATTTAGATTTAATTTTTTTTAAAATTCCATTTGTTTTTGTCTCAAATTTTATGGTCAATGTTATAACATAAATACAGGGACATATTGAGATTTGTTTATTTGTTACATTGTTACGTATATTATTGGAAGTAATAACTTCAGTGTTTGTTTGTTATTTGTTTATTATATTATACTTTGGATCATTTTGAGGTTTAAATTTAAAATATAAACATATCCTCACGCCACCATAATTCCTTGTGTATGATTAAGAGTTTCATTTCGAAGACTGAGATTAGCTGGTTTTATTTTTTTTGTTTCAAACAAGTATGTGTTTATTTGCATAATTTTAACCATTGTATAATGAACTATTATTAATAATTTATTTGGCGCCCAAGTAAAACTTAATAAATATTGAATTAGAACTAGAAACCATAACGATATATATATAGGGTGTTTCATAGTTAAACCACCATAGGTTAACTGCAAGTAGAGGACACTTTGGTGGTTCCAAATAGCCTTGGTTAATTGGTCTAACATAATTGTTAACAGAGATACAGGGTGTTTTATTCATTTAGTCCAATGATTTTGAAGGCCATATTTTTAGAACCACCCTATATATTTCTTCCATTTTTGGTAAGGATATATTGCATTGATAACACAATAAGATAGTGTAATAAAAATAATTATAATCCAGGTCTGGTTTGAGAAAAATTTGCAAAATTCGATAATCTCCAAAACAACACCCTGTATATCAGAATTTTTAAAATCCAATAGATTATTCGAAGAGAACAGAAAAAATAGAGCGGCACCAAAATATTTTTCGAAGTGCACATCCCGTTTTACTGCTTAACTTTTAATGTCAAAGTTATTTAAATGTATCATTGACATTTTCGTACGTAATAACTTTAGAACCACCGAATAGATTTATTTCATTTTTGGTAGGTCTAAGTTACATAAGCATCAAAATCTTATCATGTAACAAAAACAGTTATAATCCAGGTTCGGGTTAAGAAAAAAAAAATAATTTATCAAGATTTTTATAAATCAATAGTTTATTCCAAAAGGACAGAAAAAATTGAGTTACACGGAAATGTTTTTCGAAGTGGACACTTACTAAAATATTCAAGTCAAAATCATTAACAATTATCAAGTAGGTCTAATATTCTAAAGGAACAGAAAAATTATCAAATAGGCGTAAACTGTTGAAGTACGGAAAACTTTGGCAGTTCGTTTTGTTATTGGTAGTTAATCGTTTGTTGTTAGTAAATGTCGCACGAAATAATTTAGATCATTTTGAATAATAATTAATTATGCCTCATAAATTTACAAATGTAGAATATGCAGACATACTATTTGTGTATGGCTTTTGTAACGGAAATGGTAGAGAAGCAGTAAGGGAATATGAAAGACGCTTTCCTAATCGTCGCACTCCTCATTACCAGACATTTTCGAGAGTATTTGATTACAGTCGGCAACATGGTAGATTTCCTACAGCGACAACCAATGATTATGGTGAAAGACAACACTTGAATGTTGAAGATGATATACTAGGTAAAGTAAAGATATTAAATTTTATTTAATAGATATTAAGAGTCGATTAAAAATTTCCCTTTTGTTCATTACATTAATATGTTATACTAAATTAGTCTCCTCCAGTGCCATAATTTCATTTTGTTCCAGATATGGTTGACAACAACCCAACAATCAGTACAAGAAGGATTGGCCACGCATTAAATGTACCCCATACTACCGCTTGGAGGAGATTAAAAAATTTAGCTTTTACCCTTATCATGTTCAACAGGTTCAAAGATTAGAACCACGTGATTTGGAACCGCGATTAGACTTTAGTCGGTGGATACTTAGAAGGAGAAGAATAGTTAGCAGGTGCCTATTCACTGATGAGGCCACATTTACAAGGGATGGGGTTTACAATCTACGAAATTCCCATGTTAGGGATTATGAAAATCCTTTTGCTACAAGACAAACACATTCGCAGTATAGGTTTTCGGTTAACGTTTGGTGTGGAGTTTTAGATAATCACCTTATTGGACCATATGTCCTACCCCGTACATTAACAGGGGACGACTATTTTGCTTTTTTGCAAAATATGTTACCAGTGCTATTAGAAAATGAGGAAATTGGAGGAATGTATTTCCAGCACGATGGTGCATCGCCTCACTTTAGGGTAATTGTGCGAACTTTTCTAGACGAGAATTTTAGAAACATGTGGATAGGGAAAGGCGGGCCCAATAATTGGCCTTGCCGGTCGCCGGATTTTAACCCAGTGGACTATCATATTTGGGGATATCTGAATGCCAAAGTATACTCTACTGAAATAAACAGCTTAGAAGATCTTATTCAAAGAATTGATGATGCTTGCGAGGAAATCAGGGAAAATGCATTAATGATAAGACAAGCAACACAAAACATCTTAAAAAGAGTTCGTAAATGCATAGAACAAAATGGTGGACATTTCGAACAATTATTAAAATAATTTGACATTCCGTGTAACTCAATTTTTTCTGTTCTTTTGGAATAAACTATTGATTTATAAAAATCTTGATAAATTATTTTTTTTTCTTAACCCGAACCTGGATTATAACTGTTTTTGTTACATGATAAGATTTTGATGCTTATGTAACTTAGACCTACCAAAAAATGAAAGAAATCTATAGGGTGGTTGTAAAGTTATTACGTACGAAAATGTCAATGATACATTTAAATAACTTTGACATTAAAAGTTAAGCAGTAAAACGGGATGTGCACTTCGAAAAATATTTTGGTGCCGCTCTATTTTTTCTGTTCTCTTCGAATAATCTATTGG
Organism: Lochmaea crataegi; assembly: GCA_947563755.1. Taxonomy (NCBI): domain Eukaryota; kingdom Metazoa; phylum Arthropoda; class Insecta; order Coleoptera; family Chrysomelidae; genus Lochmaea; species Lochmaea crataegi. The sequence goes on from OX387426.1 coordinate 27,078,452, forward strand.
ATTTTAAAAATTCTGATATACAGGGTGTTGTTTTGGAGATTATCGAATTTTGCAAATTTTTCTCCAACCAGACCTGGATTATAATTATTTTTATTACACTATCTTATTGTGTTATCAATGCAATATATCCTTACCAAAAATGAAAGAAATATATAGCTTGGTTCTAAAGTTATGGCCTTCAAAAGCATTGGACTAAATGAATAAAATACCCTGTATCTCTGTTAATAATTATGTTAGACCAATTAACCAAGGCTATTTGGAACCACCAAAGTGTCCCCTACTTGCAGTTAACCTATGGTGGTTTAACTATGAAACACCCTGTATAATAAAAAAGAATAATTTTCCGGAAATTTTTAGTTAATTGCCTACAATCCGAAAAAAAGTTTCACTTGCATCGTGGTTTCATAAAGCCACACAATGTTTTTTGTTACTTTTTAGTGAGATTTACTATAAGGTGTGTTTACGGATCAATAGGAACTATATTGAAGGTTATTCATATACAAATGTAATAATATTTTTCTCACACCACAATTTTATTTGGGATTTTCCACATATTCAATTCAAAAATATGAAATATGCTTGTAATTCAGTTTGGGGATGGAAAGTTATGCCTCTCCCAGTTGAACGTGTTTCATACAGCCTGATCATGGTGATAACTATTAACTCGGCGTCTGACACGTGAAAATCTTTGACATCTCCCGACATGTGGCTAGGATTTTTTGTATTTTCTTATAACAAAAATTTAATTTTTATATCGCCTTTAACATCTCCCGACATGTGGGGTGTTATATACACCGTTTACTTTTTTATTAAAACATTTTTGGGTAGTATTTTTTGTATTTTCTTATAACAAAAATTTAATTTTTATATCGCCTTATTAGAGAAATAAACAATTATTCGTTAAAAAAATATATAAATTGAAATGAATTTCGCTTGATGTGTTTTTTTTAAAAACAACTACCAGAGAAAAGTTTTTCATTTCGTAAAACTAACAATAGAAATGAACAAAAATATCAAAACGTAAATAAAAATACATAGAGTTATCATTAGAAACGATCAACCATTGTCAAAAATAAAAAACAAAAAAGTTATTCACTACTGAATTGAGCACAACTTTCGCAGTACATATGCGCATGTTCCAAACAAAATTTTTTTTCGCAACCTTCGCATATGTATTTTGTTTTACGATCACGGTTGCGAGGACAAAAATCACATCTCCGCTGTTCACTGAGCGCTGGTTTCTTCGCGGGAGAATCTTCGGTTTCTCCTCTAGTTCTATGTAAAGCCATTCTAAGTTCCGGAGGTACCCTAAAATTGACCATTCTTGATTTTTGATAATCATTTATCAATTCAAATCCCAATTTTGTGAGATAGTCCTTTCTTTTCATTATTAACCCATTATTATTTTCACGATGGATAATCTGAGAATTGATGCCAGCAGTATTCATTAGGGAAAAAAAACAGCGCCAGAGGCCAACGTCAACTATTGCGACAAATGTTATAAGATGATGACAATTCATCAACTGTATGTCTCCACCTTTGTTAGATTATAGAATGAAATCATTTCCGGCAGGTTATTTTCAACAACTGAATCATCATGATGGAGAGTTGATAAAAGCAAAACAACTTTTTTTTTCGGTACAATCAGACATTTGTGAAATTTTCTTGAAATCCAAAAAGACTGGAGTTAATATCTCGATCTCTAACATTCAGAAGTGTATTGGGAATTTCTCGTTTGTTTTTTCGAATTGTGCCTACAGCTGTCAGATGATGATTTGTTCGAAGTCTTTCAAACAAATTATAGCTGGTGTACCAGTTATCGAGTACCAGAAGTACCAACACAACAAACGCAGTGGTGAATAGTGGTGTCGAGAAATTGCACTACATTGTTACATACCCACACGCTACAGTCATGTCTACTACACTATTACCGCTGACAATCATAACAGTTTCAACGCAGTTGTGCCGAAAGACAGACATGCCATACAACAAAAAATACGTCGAGCCTGTGGTAGGAAATCTATTAGTTGGACTTGTCCACGAGAAAACCTTGTATCAAAGAAAATATTTATGGTTACAAAAATGGCCATTAGGAAAAAGAATATGGTTTTGATAATAGCTAAATGTTAAAAACTTCAAATATGTATAATGTTGTTTCCCAGTTTTTGAAACTGTTATTGGCTATCAATTTGATATTTTGTATAAGATCATATTTTCTAAAATATTTATTTAAAACCAGATTGTTTAGTAGAAAGCTTCAACACGTTAACTAACATCAATTGCATCAAACTCCAAAGAATTCTCTATTAGTGACTGAATAAATTCCATCAACACAATATGAACATAAACAACTTCTTATTCAGAAACATTTTTTTATTAATAACAAATAAATAATGTACAACAATATAAAACGATTAAGTACAATAAATATAAAGAATTAAGCGACAATTCAGACTTTAATGTTGGTAGTAGGGAGCTGGAGCTGCAGATTTGGTGGGTTCTCCAGTTCTTTCTACAACAGCGTTGAAGCCGCTGTGTTTGTCTACGGTGTATTTAACAGTTCTGATGGTACCGTCAGCTTCGTGAAGAGAGTATTCTCCCTGGGTGACATCTCCGTCGCGTACTTCTTTATGGGAGTGGATGTCGCCGGAGTGGTGGTCTTCAACACCATAAGCAAATTCATATTTGGGGTGAGCCTAAGATAAACACAAAGGTTATTTATTGGTCCTTGATGTTCATGCTCAAATACTATTTCTAAGCTTGGGTGACTATACAAGTTTATAGGGTTGAAGTATTGACGCTGAACTCACTTAATACTGGTCACATGCTTTTTCACTGGATACTACAAAGTGAGAATTGCAGCGGAAGATTTGGTGTGGAGTGCATAAGGAGAAATTATTTATATGTAACGCTAGTGCCTTAAAAATGCAAGAAAACAGCTTCTCAGAAAATAGCAAATTTTACCAAAAGATTACTATTTTAGAGTACAAATTATTTCAACATTCTAACCAAAAGCTAATCTTAAACCCAAAGGTACCAAATAATACAGTTAATAGTAATAGGCAAGGTTTTGGAATAATAAAAAATATTCTCAAAGATACAACATGTACAGAAATGGTCTCATATAAAAATGGTTTCATATTGAGAATGGTAAATAAGTCAAATGATACACAAATTGATTTGACACTATAACAAGTATTGAAATTCTTTTACGATCATTTTCATAGACTAAAAATGATGTAGACTTACGTATTCTTCTTCGTGTTGGTAACCACTGTTACCTATTTGGTTGTAAGCTGGAGCGGGAGCAGCTTTCACCAAAACGGGGGCAACAACTTTAGCAGCGTAATTATTTGGGGCAGCATAATGGGTTTGAACATCACCGAAGTTCAAACTGGAGTAAGAACTGGCACTATGCGAAGGAGCTGCACTCTTTAGAACAATAGGAGAAATTACTTTAACGGCTGGTGCGGCATAATGGGCGACTGGGGCTGGAGCAGCGTAATGGGCGACTGGAGCTGGAGCGGCGTAATGGGCGACTGGTGTTGGAGCAGCATAGGAAGAGTAGCTGTTAATGTGCGCGGAATATTTCTGAGAGGGAGCCGCATAAGAGGATGGAATGTGCTGAATGGTGTTGTGGTTGTCGTTGAATACGATGGAAGATGTAGCGTCATGGCCGTCGTAACGGATAGCTTGAGTACAAGCTACCAAAAGGGCCAATGCGATTACCTGTAACAGGGAATTTTTGATTAATAATTTCACTGTGAGATTTTGAATGTAGTTCAATGGATTCCTTTGAACATTTCACAGTTAAGCTGTCAAGAAGTCGATGGTAATATTGGAATTATTCATCTTATAAAAAGTAAATTGTATGAAACCAAAAAATATCTATGATACTTTCTAATAATATTCAATTATGTGGGGAGCATATAAGTATTACGTGGGAAGGCTTGAGGGTGGAGGGGTACATTGTTTCCACACTTTTGCTTAGTAAGTGGCTTCCAATGGTAAGCAGAATAGAAAAGAAAACAGAGAATTAGGAGATGTAAAGGATATACTGTACCGCAGCAAAGTAGGTGTACACTTTTCGCAAATATTATTTCTGAACGCACTGTATATTATTCACTCAACATTTTAATCGTCGTTTGATTTGGGTAAGAGAGGCTAACGATTTCCTCATTTTCGCTTATATACGGCGTAGGGGGATGAAATCATTGAAAGTCTTCGGATAAAATGTAAACGTTACAGAAATATTTATGATTCTTTTTGTTAATTATAAATTAAATAAAAATAAAAATATGTAGGAACAAAAACCTAAAAATTATTAACATTATAATCGATATGTTTGAGACAAAAAAAGTTATTATTTGCGGAAAATTTCATTTTTCAATTATCTCAATAATTTATAGATTATTAATATTACCTATAAGCTCAGATGTTCTAAACATTATGATACATTTTTTATTGAAAACATTATTTGATTTCTTCTTACCTTGGAGACCATTTTTATTTGTTAAATTGTAGGTATAATTCTAAGAGTAAACTCAAAATGATACTGACTAGAAAAAAACAAATACACATTTTTATACCAAAGCGGTCACTGCATGATGATATTGAAAAGTCCCATGGGCACAAAATATGGGTGCTGTACTACGTCTACTAAACTTATGTAATTCATCACCAGAAATTTGACCTCAAATTGATATATTTATTACCGATTGATAGATGTAGAGCAATGTTATTAGGTAATTTAATTGGTATTTTTCATGTTCGCTGCAAGTGTATGTAAATTAACAATTATAGCAGCCTTCAAAATTGTCCGTTATATAATTGTGAACGGTATCAATCAATTTCTAAGTGATATACTTATCTTTATTACGGTCATAAATGATTTTTATATCTTATTTGAAGGAATAATTTAGCATGTTTAAAATTTCATAACTTAATTTTATTAAACTACATTCTCTACTTCCAGGTATTTCTCAGGATTTATATTTGAAGTATGCAAGTGGTACACGACGAGCTTACACTTACATCTGTATTTGGGAAACTACTTAAAGGAATTTTATGAATATAGGAGTACTGGGAGTAAATGAGTCATGGGTCGCCCCTATAACTTTTTCATAGGTAGATGGATTCTGGATTTTGGTGGGTTGTATTTGGGCCAATTTTGAATTTTTTCACATCCTATAATATAGATAAAAATGAATACATCTGCTCGTATTTTATGCGCTGCCGTACCGTTCATCCGATTGTGATAAAACTTTGGCAACTTATTGCTGGCACTTTCGGGAAGGTGATAGGATTTTTTATCCCAGTGGCGTATCCTAGCTAAGGGGTACAAAAAATATATTTTTTTAGTACTACTTTGCCACTTTCAAAGCGTGGCAATTTTTCGAAAGCGGAAACAAGCTTTCTGGTCGAGTTACACACAATATCTTCTGTACGATCACTTAATATTAAAGATATGTATGTTTTCTTAACATCTAGTAGCTACCTTCATCATGTTTTATAGGCGTACGATGATATTTTTGAAGGGGTTGATTTGTGGAAATTTCCAGTCACCATTACGATGAAACTTATTTGTTAATCAATTTATTAGGGGAAATTTAATTTTTTTGAAGATCAATTTGTTTGTGAAAATTTCTTTATCATGAACGTAGGAAACATTTTTTAAACAGGGTTGATTGATAACAACTTCCATTTACCATGGACGTACAATAAAAATTTTCGAGGAAGGTCTACTTATTTCTTCCCATAACTGTCCACTTTTTTTCTTTTTATTTCGATTTTATTCAAGTTGTTTTGTATGTTACTTTGTATTTTAATTTTTAGTGAAATGCGGCAAAGAAATGCTAACCTTAATAAAGCATATGCAACTGAGGTACAGCAAAGCGTTTGACATTTATATAAATTGACATTATTTTTTGACAAAACAAAAAGTAATCGTATGATAAGTGGCAATCGCAATAATCAAAACTAGTTCGGTGAGAGCATAACAAGTTTTCTTTGTCTGATATATTGGAACTGCACAGAAGCGTTTTTATTCTGGAACGTAAAGGTTGAGGTAGGTGGCCGTTCTGGCCGATCTTATTCCGTTCATTTCGTGTATTCTCTGACGTTCGCAGTGCCTCCATATTTGTGTATGTTTATATTTCAGTCTCATGAGTCCCACACGAGTTAAAAAGTGTTAAAAATGATTAGATCGAGATCTAGGGACCCATTTCAGACACACTCGCGCCACCTATTCGCTCCTCACAAACGATTGGACCAAAGGAGTATTGCGAACTATAAAATTGAATGCACTTGGGCCTTTCAAGGTTTTTTTCTTTTAGTTGACATGATATTTTCAAAAGTCCTCTGCGATCATAAAGCTATGAATTATTTCAATTGGATACTACAGAAAAACCAATTAATTACAAATTACAAATTAGAGATCAAAATTTAAATCACCCTTTATCACGCTTGATGAGAATAATATTTTCGATGAATTGTCCTACATCTGACAAACAAATTAGCTAAAAATTGTTTCTTAAATATAAATTCAACTGTGCATAATTTAGGCCAAGCAATAGGTAAATATTTTTGACAAAAATCCTAGTAGAAAACGGATGATGCCATCATGTAAAAGACATTACGTAGTATCATTTTGATATGTTTTGGACACGCAAATTTTTTTCAGTAATTTTTTATCAACATTTAAAACGAAAAAAACCTTCTTTTTTCAGATTTTTTCATATAGCGTAAAACGTACTGAAGCAATCTCAATGGTATGTGAAGATAAATTGTAGATAATTGAAATACAAACAAAATGAGGGGTCGAGCGAGTCGATCGGATAATTAGGAACCGAGAAAATCAGGAAAAGCCAAAAAATTAGTAATTTTTTTTTAAATTCATATCTTCGTCATTTTTCAATTGCAAGAGCTGAAACTTGGCACAAAAAAAGTTCTTCATATGTCCTTTATATGCGCGAAGAGCAGACGCCAAGCGACGGTTACTTTTATCGCAATTACAATTTTAATTTTTTCATACGATAATTTTCAACGTGTCTGGATGCGTTGTCGATTGTCCGATTTTAAATTTGAAAACGGTTTTGAAAAGTGTAAATGTAGAGCAATAAAAAGTATATTCTCGATTTGAAATCAAGTGATGCGAAGTTGGCCAAAAACGCCAGGGAACATCGCCGAAAATGACCAAGAGCAGTAAAGTGGTGGAGTAGTACGGGGAAGCAGCGAGAGAGCGGTGTCTATGCTTTGCGTTTGATTATTTTGTCAAATAATAAAGGTATTCCATTTTTATTTTTTCATTTTCAAGTACCTGGAGTCGACACACGAGTCGAATTTATCGACGAGCTTAATACATTTGAACAGAAAAAACAATTAGTGGAGCAATCGAAATTTCGACCTTCTGCACACCGTTGTCGATTTAATTGCCACGTTTTTTTTTGAATTTTTTAAAGCTATTAATTTGCTAGATTCTCTCGTATACGTACGTTGACATGTTTGGTGAATCGTAATTTCTTTCAAGTTTTCCAACTTGATGTGCTTTTTATCCTTTCGCTTCAAACTTGCTTGAATAAGTCTTTATTCCTCGTTCCTTGACGACGCAGGACTTTGTCACTTCCATGTCTTCGCCGCAAAGTAAACAGGCATCTTCAACGTCCTCCCATTGCATATCATTTTCAGGTACCTTCTCACTCTCTTCACACACAGTTTCATGTTGCCTAGTTACAAAAAAAAATTGTGAAAATACAAACCCGGGAGATGAATATTTGTTTATCGCAGTAAATATAAAAACTGCTTTTACCTCACGCTTGTAGACGCCGATGCTTCACTGCTATTTTCATCTGACTCCATGGTGAAATGATTATGTTACACAACTATACAGACTTTATGTGCAACGAATAAAAAATGTGTTATTAATCTCAACTTTTAATCATGTAAAACAATTGTAAATATACGCTACGTTGCAGCCGCTCCGAAATCTGCTGCTATTCCAGCAACTGGAGTGCGTAGAATGACCGTTGGTTTTGATTTTGGAAAGAGAGGGAAAGAGATAGAGTTACTAGTCGGTTTTGTCGACTCCAGGTACTTGAAAATAAAAATAAAAATAATGGAATAGTTTTATTATTTGCCACAATTTATTGATTAGGCTAATGGAACCGTAAGGATCCGCAGTCAATATCACAACCTCACACACACACAATAATCAAACGCAAAGCATAGACACCGCTCTCTCGCCGCTTCCCCCTATACTATTCCGCCACTTTACAGCTCTTGGTCATTTTCGGCGATGTTCCCTGGCGTTTTTGGCCGACTTCGCATCACTTGATTTCAAATCGAGAATATACGTTTTATTGCTCTACATTTACACTTTTCAAAACCGTTTTCAAATTTAAAATCGGACAATCGACAACGCATCCAGACACGTTGAAAATTATCGTATGAAAAAATTAAAATTGTAATTGCGATAAAAGTAACCGTCGCTTGGCGTCTGCTCTTCGCGCATATAAAGGACATATGAAGAACTTTTTTTGTGCCAAGTTTCAGCTCTTGCAATTGAAAAATGACGAAGATATGAATTTAAAAAAAAATTACTAATTTTTCGACTTTTCCTGATTTTCTCGGTTCCTAATTATCCGATTGACTCGCTCGACCCCTCATTTTGTTTGTATTTCAATTATCTACAATGTATCTTTACATACCATTGAGATTGCTTCAGTACGTTTTACGCTATATGAAAAAAACTGAAAAAAGAAGGTTTTTTTCGTTTTAAATGTTGATAAAAAATTACTGAAAAACATTTGCGTGTCCAAAACATATCAAAATGATACTACGTAATGTCTTTTACATGATGGCATCATCCGTTTTCTACTAGGATTTTTGTCAAAAATTACTATACTCGCTTGCTCCGTTGCTTGGCCTAAATTGTTGTTGACTTATAGATTGCTTGTTTGGTACGGGGGCTGATAAAAACGTACGTTGCTAGAAAACTTTTTTAAAAAACGATGTTGTTTTGCTATGTAGCTACGGTACGTTCTAGTCTCTAATTGGGAGCATCAAATTATAAAGAAATTTATCAATTGATTCAATACATTACATAATTGAAATATTTGTAATTCGTCAAAAATGTACAAGTATATATAAATATAACAAATCCACACGTATACCTTACAATATAAAATTGGAAAACATGAACAACTATTTAATATTGTTGAAAGTTATACCAGATATGACATACTTCAAAATTCGTTTTGCATATAAAAACAATGATGAATACTTGTATTTAGTGAAAAGATGGAAATCAAAAGCAGAACAAAAAGCAATTATTACAAATTCTGTGATATTTGAAATTTTGTATTGGGTATATAAGATTTTTCAATTTTTATGTCGTGATTTGCGAGTTTAATTGTGTAATATGCACGCACTCCTGTATAGAGGGATAATAAATAGCTGAATGGAAATGATGATAAAAAAAATGTATATGCTAACTACAAATATATTTTCAAGTTACGTTACATTGAGCTCACCAAATGGAAATCTGGAGAAAGATATTTGTGCTCCAATTCTACTCCTACAACACATTCGTGGCATTTTCTTTATAATGAATGTTCCGTAATAATAATTCACAGCAGAGAAAGTCCATCATGTATACTATTAACTCCGCTCGTGTATCGCGAAAAAGAGACCAAGTGAGATAGACATTGCGCTGGGAGGAGCTTAGAGTGAACCTACTATTCATTGTTTATGTTTATTTTTTTTAATATCATAAAAAGCTAAATATCTCGAAAACGATTAATTTTGATATAGGACGTATCAGAGAAAAATGGCCTAATATCCATCGCCAAATTTAAAAATGTGGAAATATACAGGGTGTTCTATTTAAAATAACAGATTCAATATCAACTTTCGGTATAACCGGAAAAATATGTAATAAAAAAATTGTAGGTACGCTCGTAATCTCGAAAAAGCGTGTAATAGAAAATCATATAGCTCTGTCTTATTTTTTATTTGAGAAACGTTAAATGGCCGGTCGCTGTGTAAAGACAGTTAGGAAAGAGACCATTTTCAAAGCATTCATTGATCAAAGAATTTAGAATGTTAATTGAATATTGAGAGAAATTGTAACATGTCTATCGACCTGTTTCGATTTTACAGAATAAATTTTTTCAATTAGCGCTCGTCGTCACTAGCCACATCCAATTATAGTTCTGTGATCCCAAACTCTTCTACCCCGAACGTAAGACAATTGACGTCTGCCAACGGACGCTTCCATTTTTTGCACAACGCCACGTTAAACACCCCTTTTGGTTAACGACCGCCGAAGGAGACAGTTCATCTTTCGCTATCCTTCATATCTTAAGTACCTATCTTATGAATTTTGCTGTGGTAAGTTCAAAATCATAATTTATAATTAATAAGCTTCTTCTAAAGTACTGTCTGATATAATTTTCGTATGCATTCTTTATTTTTTCACAGAGATAGACGAAATTAAATTCAACAAGTGGTCATAAACTGTTCTTTTATACTAATATGGTAGTTTTAAACCAAATATTCTTGTATAATTCACTGTTTACTTTTATACAAATATTTTCAAGCTTTTTCAGTTGCCAAATAACTCTTTTAATTATAAAATAACACTTTTATAAATTACCGTTAACCTATAAAATATTCTTTCGTAACGCCAGTGCCGGTTTCATATATTTCATAAGCACGATATTTTTTCATATAAAAGTAAAAATTAAATAACTTTTTGCTATCATTAGTTTCTTTCGGATCATTAGTATATTTTTTTTGTTTAGCCGATAATTGCTATTTTTACTGTTTTAACATGGGACATATAATGTTGGAAAGCTTTCAGTAAATTAAATCAATTTTTTTGACTTTCAAATAACTGCCTTCCTTTTCTTTAACCTGAAAAGCTGACCAACATAATGTGCCATTACATTCAAGTTCCTACATATCCCTGATCCACCTGTACTTCTAGGTAAGCACAGCCCCTAGGCTAGGATAAAACCCAAGAATATAACCCTAGGCTAGGATATAACCCTAGAATATAACGCCGAGAATACAACCCTAGGCTAGAATATAACGCCGAGGATATAAACCGAAGAATTCAACCGGAGAACATAACCCCAAGAATATAGCCAAGGATGGAACCCCCAAACTACCGCCCTAGAACAGAACTCATCAGTTCGGATCAAGACCTGACTTCTTCTCCAGGAAACCACTTCATCTAAGCTAAGTACCTATAAAAGTACAAATTCCTCTATTAAATTCCGTTATTCATTTCCTGTGGCAGAATAAATTAAAATTTTGTTTTTAATTCTTTTTTTTTATTAAAATCCTCAACTATAAAAGTTGAAGGAGATATCGCCCGGGGTAATTTTTAGTAACTTTTTTATTTTTTAACTTTCATTTAAATTTTACAAGGCGTTTCTACCTTTTCCGCCTTAGTTTTTTGTAGTTTTCATCGTTAAAAAGGTAGTGGCGCCCTCAACTTTTACAACCTTCCTGTAGCACTTGTGCAGCATAAACTTGGGGTCGAATCACCCTTGAGAGGAGTCTCTAGCCGGAGCCCTTCGAGCTGGTGCCCTGTGAGGTACAGCCTTTACCGTTACAAATTGGCGCCTTTACCGTTACAAATTGGCGCCCAACTAAAAGCAACTTTTACCGTTACAAAATAATATTATTTTTAAGTCGCCATTAATTTCAAAGTTACAGTAAGAGAATGTGAACATTTCAACAATAAAAACTAATAAACTGTTCCAACTTGTTGGCCATAGTCGAATTGTGAATACAAATAAAACAAGCTTCGTACTTTTCCTAATTCTCCATTGGCGATTTGGATTTTTTCCATATTTAACATTTAGTAAACGTTAATAAAAGCAGACAGAAAGTACTTGAAACTTTAAAACTTCCCTCATTGTGAAAGTTTATATTGAAAATGTAGAAAAGTACTTGAGCGTTTTCAACTCGTTATTGCTATCAACAAGATGTTTTTAAGTGCAGCCTGTTTATTCTTCATGGAGTATTTGTTCTGAAAAAGTTATGTCTTGAATGATTTTCTGAAACGTATATAGCTTTACACATTTGGAAGTTGTTGAATATTTTGTAATACACTTTAACGATAATAGGGTAAGGTTGAAGTAGGTACCAGTGGAATCAATATAAACTAACTATTACGACACACTTTAGAACTATAAAATGAGCTTTTTTATGTTATTCGTTTAAAAATATCACAATTGGTTGAATTTAGTAGTTTCAAATTTCAGAAAACTTACTAGGTATAGCTTCTATCATAACAACAGCAGAATTATGCCATGTTTTACATGGCAAACACTCGTTTCTGTAACGATTGTTCTTGGACATATTTTGGGATTATTTTGAATTTCATTACATTCTACCCTCTATTCTTAACCACAACTAAATGTTATTTTGTATTGGAACTGCATTTATTTATTATTTTGAGTAGCTCTAAGAACAAAATTCGCATGGATTGAAATTAGGTGATTTTACAGGCCAGTCAACTGACCCTTCTTGTCCAATTAAATCAAGTTTTTTGCGTAGTGTGTTGATATTGCCGTATCATCAGGGGAACGTCGTCCATTAAATTATTTTTTTAAAAGTTGAAGTAATCCCGTCCTGTTAAATGTCCTATAACACCACTGCTCACAGTAGTTGATTGCCGACTAAACCTATCCAGACATTTATGCTAAATATTTGCTGGCGTTTCTTCTCTTCTGTGGCTGGCGGATTTTCTACAAAGTATTGATGTGCATTATGTAAACCGAAAATGTTGTTTCAAGTAAAGGTAGCTTCATCGCAAGATAAAATTTTTGAGGAAAAAATTAGGATATTGGTCCTTTTTGTTTGCGAAAATTTCTCGAGCAGGAAAATCACCATCTAACATCGCATGAAGTTTTTGAAAGTGGAACGAATGAAGGTTTTCTTTATGAATAATATTCCATATGGAGGATTTAGAATTCGCGGAATACATAGCGTCGTAGTACTAAACTCTGAATTCTGTCTTATTTCGTCAAAAATATCATTTTCGTACACCTCTGTAACTTCCGAGTGTCTACCAGTTTCACTACTTTTAAGTGGAATAACCTCTCTTTTGGTTTACTAAAAAGCCACTATGATGCAATTCTTTTAAGATTTGAACACAAATTGTATAATTCTGACTTACGGCGCCTAACTGATAGTAATGTAATGTTTTTCTTATTTATTTAAATAGTTTTTACTTGTGGGATGAAATTATACACACAACTATGGCTAATTACTATTTATTTATTTAAAGAAACACACACTGTATTAACTTAATTTATTTATACACACTACACTTAATGTCTACTAATCTATTTACACTCAGTATAATAGTTTTAATTTATTTTTACCACTTGAATATTACACTATTTATCTTCACTATTTCATTCATTGTCCGATTACTAATAACTTCTGTGAACTAACTCTTTACTGTCCGTTTCACTAATTCTTCCGAACTAACTGTTCACTCACTCAAAAATCCGCGTATATATAGTCCTCGAGAAAATTCTAGTACCTGCCGCGCTCGTCCTTTGCACAAATAAAACCTTATTCCAGAATGTTCTCGAACCCCGGCGCAGCCACCAAAATTTACAGTCGAGAGACAGGGCCGGCTTTGAGTTGGTGACCTCGCAACAGTGATTACTGTGTAATCTATAAACATTCAACAGTCACCTCAAGTCCTGCAAATTATTTTACTAGTAAACTGCCGATCAAATTAGTTTGAATATTTTGTCAGATTCGCTTATATTCGAAGTCTTGTGTTAGGTTAACCTACAAGGGAAGTATTTTTACCATTAATCAAGAAAAAATCTGTACTATGTGCAACTCTCTTCAAAATGAAACACTGGAACATATTGTACTTCAATGTAGGATATGTGATTGTATTAGAATGCAAAATATTAAAAATCTGCAGAATTTTGAAGATTTTATTGCCTTATTGAATACTGCTTCTTTGGTGGATATTAAACAAATTTCAAATTATGTTATTGGCGTACTCAAAATTCGTTCATTTATTATAGACACTGTACCGGAATTCTTGCTATATATATCAATTAGAAGCAATAAAGATATTATTATTATTATTATTATTATTATCACTATTACCTCCAACCCAAGTGCACTCCCGCCCAGCTCCCGCCGGCAACGTTCACCCATCCCGAGCGTGTGTAAACGCAAATGGGATTAGGCACAGCAGTTACATATTTAGAAATTTACGGACAGTGTGACAAGTATTCAAAATTGCAGCCTTCTGCAGATCGATGTATGTGTTTTTGTGAAGACCTAGTTTGGTGAGGCTGTCTTGTAGAGTTTTGGGGATTAGTCCCGTAGATGAAACAATGACCGGCACCACCTCTACTTTCTCTGCCTGCCACATCTGTCCTACCTCAATTGCAAGATCGGTGTATTTTGCAATTTTCTCGTTGTATTTGTCTAACATATTGTTGTTATTGGGTACAGCAACATCCACTAGAAGAACCGAGTTAGCTTTTTTATCCACAACTACAATATCAGGCCGGTTATTCGTCACCCGTCTATCGGTGATAATTGACCTATCGTAGTATAGTCTAAAATCAGCATTCTCTAGAACTGCATGAGGATGGTACTTGTAATAAAGCGTGTAAGTGTTAACTAATCCAAATTTGTTGGCCAACTTCTGATGAATGATGTTGCACAGTTGGTTGTGCCTGCGTAGGTAATCAATGTTAGCTATGGCTGAACATCCCGACGTAATGTGTTGTATCGTCTCTGTTGTTTGTTGACACCTTCTGCACTTGTCCGACACGATGTTTGGATCTCTTATAACAAATTTCTTGTAATTGTTGGTATTAATAACTTGGTCTTGGATCGCCATCATAAATCCTTCTGTTTCTGGAAACAATATTCCATCAGAGAGCCACTTATTTGATGCTTCCTTGTCGATATATGGTTGATTGAGGTCGTGATGATGTCGACCATGAAGCGCTTTCTGGGCCCACTCCGCCTGTTTGTCAGAGTCTGTAACGATTTCAAGTTTATTATCAGGGTTTACAAGATCTAAGGGGGAATAGTTTTTATCTGCTTTCGCGACCAGCTCATGCAATTTAGATGTTTGAGCCTTGCCAATGAAGAACTTTTGGAGTTTAGATATTTGATTATAATGTAAATTAACTATGTCCGTTAAAGCTCTCCCTCCCTCTTTTCTTGGTAATGTGGTCCTAATAACTGATGATGTCGGGTGGTGACATTTGTGTTTGGTCATCATGGTTCGCGTTGTTCTTTGAATATCTTCCAGTTCTGTTTTTGTCCACTTCAGAATTCCAAATGAGTATGTCAGGATCGGTATGGCGTAGGTGTTAATTGCTTTGGCGAGATTTCCTGCGTTCAACTGGGATTTCAATAAAGCAGTTATCCTTTGAGTGAACTGTCCTCGAATTTTGGTTTTTGCTTGCTTCTGGTCAAGTAGCTTAGCTTGCTGAAATCCTAGATATTTGTAGGTTTCACCATTTTGCATGGCATTTATAATGTTCCCATTAGGTAGTAATACATCTCCGTTAACGATTTTACCCTTCTCGATCTTTAAGGTTTTGCACTTGTCTAATCCAAATCCCATTTGTATATCACTTGAAAATTTTTCAGTAATATTAAGTAAATGTTGAATTTGACGCTGGTTTGATGCGTATATTTTGATGTCATCCTTGTATAAGAGGTGGGAAACAGTGCAGCTAGTGTTTCTGTTGGCCTTGATTTTAAAGCCGTAATCCGTATCGTTAAGTAGATTGGAGAGTGGATTCATTGCCAAACAAAACCAAAGTGGACTCAGGGAGTCGCCCTGGAAGATCCCTCTACGGATAGAAATTTCATCAGTTTCGAGGTATTGACCATTTATTTGTAAATGAAGGTTCGTTCGCCAGTGCTTCATCGATGATTCAAGAAAAGTAACAAGAGTGGGGTGTACTTTGTAAATTTGCAAAACTTTAACAAGCCAGGAATGTGGAACGCTATCAAATGCTTTCCTATAATCTACGAAAGTCGTGTAGATGTTGCGCTGTTCCTTCTGCGCCTGTTTTAGTATTACCGAATCGATGATGAGTTGCTCTTTGCAGCCTTGGTGATCTCGTCTGCACCCTTTTTGTTCTTCCGACAAGATGTTGTTTTGATCGGCATGTCTGTAAATACGGTTAGTAATGCAAGACGTTAATATTTTATATATAGTTGGAAGGCATGTTATAGGTCTATACTGCGTAGGATCGCGAGTTTGATGCGTTTTGGGAAGCAAGTGGGTCGAACCCAGTGTCAGAAATAGTGGTGTATCTTCTGGATGCTGCAGAATATGTGTAAATGATCTTGCCATTGCTCCATGCAGACTGTCAAACTTCTTATACCAGAAGTTTTGGACATGGTCAACTCCTGGTGTCTTCCAATTACTGGTGCTCTTTATAGCTTCGGTTACCTCGCTTGTTGTCAAGTTAACGAAAGGCATTGGTTCAATGTTAATTTTTTCCTCCTCAGTTCTTATCCAGTGAGCGTTGGATTTATGTTCGATAGGGTTCGACCATAAAGAAGACCAGTACTCCGTTAGCTCATCTTTATCTGGGAGACTTTGGTTGTGATTGTTTACAGTACCGCTTAGTTGCCTGTGAAATAACTTCTGATTGTTATTGAATAAGTAGTTCTGTTGTTTCCTTTTCGTGCACTTGACATATCGTGACAAACGTTTTGATTTTGCCTTTAACTTTTGCCTGAGTGAATCGATATATTCACATACATGTTGTTTATGTTGTGGGTGACCTGTATAAGTGTTGATTCTTCGATAGATCTTCCTCACTCTGTTTGTTAAGCGCCTAGACGGTTTCAAGTTGTTTTTAAACTCTGTAAGCTGCCCCAATTCTCTTCTGATGTCATCAATGGTCTTTTCCAGCCGGCGTTGCCACCAAGGCTTGAGCTGTTTGTAGTCTTTACCCCGATTGTTATTATTATTATTAATATTATTATTATTATTATTATTATTATTATTATTAAGTATTACTAAGCCGATTTCTCTCAGTTGTTGGTGCCATTTTCTTGTTAAATTGTCAAAGCCAACTAGGTACTAAATCGTTTAGTAATCAAATAACGATTGTTAATACCAAAAATACAAGAAAAATTGAATTTATTATTCTGGAAAACAGTGCATAATAGTGAATTTGAGCAACAGCACATTTTTTTTTTGGAAAATTGGAATATTTATTGTAAAATTTCTCTAAAAACTGAAACAAAAAATGTAAAAATGCAAAAAAGCAGGTTTGTAGTAAACAGTTTATAACGGCAGGGTTAAGCAATGTTTTTTGGGATATGCTTGAAAAACCGGCTTAACAGCGTCATGTTCAAAGGACGCTAGCTCTTTTAGGAGGAACTTTTGAATAGAGGTAAATTAGGTTAGATGAAACTAAAATCACATCTAGTATCCGAAGTTTGCATTCGGGAGTGGAGTTTCTGCACACTCTTTATCTTTTGATGACATTAAAGTATATGAGTAGAAAAAATTGTGAATGTAACTCGCATTAAATGGCCATTACTAACTGCTTATTGTATACTATATTATTGCATACACTTCAAGCGCAATCCTCGTAACTTGAAATGTATTTTTCTCTCTATTTATTTTATGATGCGTCATTCTGGTTTAATTCAAATCAATCCCAGTGAGCGAAGATGTAAATCCCAAAATGTGTATCAACAATAGCATGGTGTGTATCTGACTGTGGCATAGACGATAAGATATCGCAAGTAATGGGATATCCGAGTATATCGCCCTCTAGTTCGCATCATTCCCCTGGTGGAGATTGGTCAATACTTATGTTGATGGATGAGCATGAGGATACCCCCATGTACTTGTCAAACTTTTCTGTCAACACTGATTTTCAGCCGTGTGTGAGTGGATGGATAGACGACGCAGAGCCGGGTTGTTGAAAATATATAGAGGATAATGAAATAAATGGATGGAAAATTCCGAGTTCTTCAGAGTATTACATTTATAATATCAATAATGCTGACGTTTATGCACCATGAATAGGGACACAATAGATCTTTCGGGTTTCAGTGAACCTTACGTACATCAAGGAGTCAGACATCCTAGAAATACAACGTGAATAAACACAATAAACTGCAGGAAATCTTGTACACTTGTATTGAAAAAAAATAGCTTACATGTATTATGTCCGTGTGCACCGTAAACGAAAGTACTCAAAACTCAAATAACGTCAAGCATTGTCACCAACGAACGTTTTTCTCATGTCGTTGTCAAACTTCTTCCATATTTAACTAAACTTCGTTCGGTACATACCAATGCCATATTAACGGCGTTTAACTATTTAAACCAGTTTAGTTGAACGGGTTTATTAAGTACTATAAACGGTGGATACGGCCATAAACCAGTTTGACTAAACTTGTTTAAATACTTGAACGCACCAATGTTGCCTTGGGATGCACCCAACGAAGTTTAGTTAAACCTGAAAGAAGTGTAACAGCGTCGAAAAATGTAGGGACTTTTTTGTGTAAAAAACGTTCGTTGCTGATAATGCTTGACGTTATTTGAATTTTGAGTACTCACATTCTACAGTTACGGACGTGACGGTTATTGTTATTTGAATTTCGAATTGTGGTGTATTTCGAGTATGGTTTGTACATATTTCAATCATGAAACGTACATTTTGAATACCTAGAGCTAATTGCACCGACTATTTTAAGTTAAGCCCAGGGTTAAAGGTCGCTTAAAGTTAATATTTCTGTTGCACCGTATGTGAAACTCAATTTAAACCTCCCTTAACTTGAGCCGTCAATTCCGGAGGATTACAAGAAAACTTAAATTCTGTTAACCTAAAAGTTACTTAATGCCTCGTGGTTTGTTGTGTTTTAATAAGAAGATGAATATTTTCAACGATGATTTAGATGTGTTAGAAATAATAGAACGAAATTACGGAACGGGTATTTGTTCGGCCATTTTATTATCACACAATGGACAAATTAACTTTTTATAAGACATTAAGATTTTACAAAAAAACTGTTTTGTTTATTTCAAGTTTGATAGAAGTTTTTTATCTTCTATTATACACAGTAAAAAATGAAGGTAAACTTACATAAAGTTTACATAAGAAATGGGTGGAACTTTACAGTAAATAAAATGTAAATGATTTTTGTACCCTGGATTATAAGCTAAATTACATTGTACTTGTTCTTATCCAATATTTTTGTGGTTATACACACATTTCCCAATTTTCCTGTAAGATTACTTTGCATTTTTACGAAATATATGTGGAAAATCTATCACTCTGAAAATATTTTATTTTATCTTGTGAATTTCAACAATTACTATGTGGATTTCAAAAATTGTTGTAAATGTACATGACACTTAGACGAATAATTCAGTGTAACTTTACTCAAAATATATTTTACTTTTTTTTTATGTAGTTTTCAAGTAAAATCAGATAATGTATGTAATTTTACAATGTACATATAGTTATACTTATATTTTTTAATAATCTTGTAACTTTACAGAGGATTTTTATACAATAGGTATTTGTGCAAAATCTGGAATGATGTGAATAAATTCTTTTAAAATGTAAATTTTAACACTCAGCATGCGACGTCAAAAAATATTGTAAATACACATGAAATTTTGTTAAATGAAGAATCAGTGTAACTTTATTGAAAATGTTTTATAAAATTTTGTTATTCAAATATGTATGGCTTCTAAAGAATATGAAACTATATCGATTCCCAAAAATTCATCTTTTAACTAAAAGGAAAAACTGATACGGCTGAATATGCGGTTTTTTCGAAAAAATCGATATGATTTTACATCTATTTCTTTTCATATTTGGCAAACTAAACAACTAAGTTACTCTTAACATATTCTCAAGATATATCAAGGGCCTAAAATGTTTTTGTTTTCCAAATATTAGCCAAAACTTTTTTTTGAGGTACGGCATTGCATTGCCCTTTAAAAAGTTTCAAATTAAAAATAAACATCCCCTTTACATAAACTAGTGAAATTAATTTTTAAAAGTTGTAAACATTTTTCCCTAAATACTGTGATTTTTACAAAATCAGTGTAATAGAATTACACCAATTGAGGAATTATACACATAATCAACCTAAAATCACATGATTTGCGTAATTATTACATTATTTGTGTGACCCTATACCCCACGTGATTAAATAAAACCAATGAGAGACGATTTCTCTTACCGGCGAAACAATAGCGTGGGTCTTTGTTCATTTATATATCTAATAGTTTGCAGACGAGTTTCATGTGAGTTTTATTGTTTTGCACGATAAAGAATTTTTAGGTAAGTTCCTATTATTTCTCAAAAATGTTTTATGTGTGAAATATGCGGCACTATTAAAGCAACTCATTATAAATATATAATTCATTTAGGTTTCCATAGAAACAATAAACGAGCTCGATTCCAGTCTAAAAATGCAGGTTGTAACATGATTTTTGCGTCGTATGGTCAATTTAAGAAGCACATTACTCACATTAGTACTCGTGCCTATAACATTATTACGTATCGCAGGTTGTACGAACGGGGATCCTACTGTACTGATGATATTTTATATACAACTCTGAAACCGATGAGTCCGACAATAATAAATTGTACAAAATGGCTCGTTTGTCCAGTAATGCACATGTTGCTTTTACAGAATTATAGGAAAAACTTATGGTGAACTAAGAGCATTTATTAATAATGCAGATATGCCATCTGTTGGAGACATTTTAAATGTATTGCCAATTTTAGTGAACAAAAAAGCAATTTTATGGCATTTTCGCAAACTGACCAATGTCGATATAGGTTCTCTTCCAACCATCATGATCGAGAAATCAGAGAGGTTTCAGTTGTTTGCAAAGAATCAGAAAAATATGAATATTCCAGAATGCTTAGAAAATCCAGTCCTTGAATCCTTATATATAATGGCGATACACTTCAAGGAAGATATTTCTCACCTATAGGGAGATTAAGGTAAACGAACATTACTATGACTATAATTATTTCGTAAAATGAAAGCTGATTCCTATTCAAATAAAATAATATAACAATAGTTTAGTAGGTAATACTATAATTTTTCTTTTCAGGAAGATTCAAGAAACGATGTAAAAATTGATTCTTTTTCATCTTGCATAATTAATATAGGTAAGTGAAGTAAAGCAATGTATTTTTCCAAAAAAAAATTGTAAATTAAAACTTCTTGAACAGCTGATATCCACCAACTATAACATTTTAGATATTATTTTCAAGTAGATGGTTAAAAAGTAACAAAGAGGAATTAATTTTTTTTTCAACTTTCAATATATTTTTACATCCAAACTATTTCATATAAAAAACTCAATTTTTAAAACCAATATATTGTAAAAAAAAAATACTTGTTCGAAATTTTTATGGAAGAATTCCTTATAAAATGTATTCATTTTAGGAAAAAGATTTGAGCTTTTTTTTACAAAAAGTTCAGTTTATTGATTTAGATTTATTGAAATCAATTCTACAAAGAACATTTCAAAATACAAAGAATATTGGGTTATTTAATTCGAAATAATGATCATACCACGTGGTAAAAAAATATTTCATCCTAAATTTACGTTTTCTCTTGAAACTTGTAATTTCCCAATATTCTTTTCCATTTATTTTGCTCATGTAATTACACTGAACTCTTAACAAAAAATGTACAAGGTCTGGCGAAACTTCGCGTCATAGAATTGTATAGTAATTGTAATTTATAAATGTTTGCAAAACCAAAATATTTTTCATTACTTTCCATTAAACTGTAGACGATACTAAAACAACTTTAAACTCACGTTGTAACTAAACTAAAGCTATGACAAATATGCGACTAAGTTTCACCGGATCGATAAAGTGATATAATTTAACCTATAAATTGGTTTTTAGGAGGAAACTACAAAATCTTTTTCGGAAAGGTGCCAGTTATAGTTGATTCAAGTTTTCTAGAAGCACTGAAGTTTTGCTTCGCGCTTTATTTCATCTATAATCTAGAATATCCGAAAGAAATTCAAATCAAAAAAATTCAACAACTCAAAAAAGAAGGTGATTGCTTTAATTAACTCAATAACCAAATCCTCATAAGTAAGTTTTTTGTCACGATGACTAAGGAAATGTATTTTTTTTAAGAGTTTTCATATTTATTTTACGTTTTATATTTATTTATTATGGTTAGGTACTTGTTGCTTGGTAGAGAATTATGAACTTTCTGTTTCTCTATACAGTTTGTCCAAACTTACTATAAAAAAATCTAATATTGAATGTGATTCTACTAAAATTTTGAAGAATTTGTTTTGTTCGTCAAATGCCGTGTGATAAATTGTATTTAGTTTCAAAAATGTTAGTTTTTCAAATTTATATTTTTATTAAAATGTGCATATATTACAATAATAAAATTAATAATATCAGGTCAAAATTTAAGTTTTTTACTGTATCCATATTAAAACTATCTAATCAATAATACATGTTTGTCACATCAGAAATTTCAACATTTCATTTGAAAACTTAATTTGGGCACACTGTATATACCTATGTTAATAATTAGATACTTAGAAGGCGCCTCTAAGTATTTGATTAATAATTTTATTTATGTATTAAACCAGATGAGTTTATTTTTAAGTATTTTATAAATTGTGAATTTGTATATTTTATTTCAATACATTTTTTAAACTCTTAGACATTGGGATGACTTACAGGGATGGCGTGAAGTTCACACATTCCTACGAGTAAAATTCACTTGTTTAATGTAATTATTCAATTACATGAAATATTTGCTTTTACAACAAAAATGTAAATTATGGGTAAAAATTATTTCTATTCAGAATCATTTCACATTTATCCTGAGAATAACAAATTACAACAAAAATGTGATATTATATCATTACAAAACTTAAGTATATTTACTTAAAATTGGTTGGTCACCAAAAAGCATCAACCAGAGTGTAAAATGTATTAAAGACTTTTTACTGTGTATCTTTATTTTGAAATATAATATTCATGAGGAATTTTTTTCCTCTTTTGGTATAGTTAAGACCTCTAGGTGGCATATGAAATCGAAAAGTTGTTACCAGTCACTTAAATTAAACTAAAACTTTCCTAGAATGTGCATTGATGCCAAACTGCATGGCTACTTAACTAAGCTGACCTTTATTTATATTTTTAAGGGAGCCTTACATTTTAAGCTCTACTTAGTTAAGTATATTTAAACAGTGAGTAGGTGCAAATGGCGCTTAGAATCAACAACTGTTTTTTGACTGTCAAAACTAATTTCAGACGTTCATACACAAGGAATTTTTTTCCTCTTTTGGTATAGTTAAGACCTCTAGGTGGCATATGAAATCGAAAAGTTGTTACCAGTCACTTAAATTAAACTAAAACTTTCCTAGAATGTGCATTGATGCCAAACTGCATGGCTACTCAACTAAGCTGACCTTTATTTATATTTTTAAGGGAGCCTTACATTTTAAGCTCTACTTAGTTAAGTATATTTAAACAGTGAGTAGGTGCAAATGGCGCTTAGAATCAACAACTGTTTTTTGACTGTCAAAACTAATTTCAGACGTTCATACACAAAAAACTTTTATGAGAACCACAAAAGATCTGCAAAGGTCGCATTGGGATAGGCTGATCCAATCTAATCAACCTTCCATAAGCCGATGACAAAAGTTACCCAAGTGTCCAAACGAACAGTTTAAATAAGTTAAATATCTAATATTGGGCGTTTAAGTTGAAACTGGTTTAACCTCCATATCATGGATGCTAAATTGAACTTTTACATAACTGTCAAAATCATCCAAAGATAAATTTTCTAGAAGCATTAGAAATTATGGAGCCATCGATGATGCTGACTATAACTTGATGGATGAGCAGCTAGATATCATTTTTTCTCCACTTTTAGATTGTTTATTGAATGCCTAATATAGTTTTAATTAGTTTTAAGGATATTTAATGACGTTTTATAGAAATACAGCAAGACAAGATGAAATCATCAAGTAATAGGTCAAAACATCATGATGTCTTATATAATCTGATAGCTGTTATAATGATTTTATCCTAGTTACTGTTGTATTTTTTATTTTTACATATTGACATTCCATCACTGCCATCCTTCTGATGATGCGAACTTATATTCGTGAAACCGGTCAAGGACCAAAATAAATAATATAGTATTGTGGAATTCATAATTTTATTTGGTTTTACTTAATTTAATATAGTTCCACATTGTAAGGGTTGAAACAATTGAGTTACATATACATCTACTATATTTCCCTAATACTGATTTTACATTAACCATATTTTCATTTTGCTTCTTCGTCATCAGCATATTTTTCCAGAAAATTAAAAAGTATTTTTTTACATTTCCCAGGAGGGCCCATCCATCTAATCACTATCAGAAGAGTCCAGTCCCAAGGATCGCCATGTAGTGGTTTAGGGGCTGTTGTTTATAAAAACAATCATTAAATTGTTACTTGTAGTTGTTACTTTGATTAAATAACTATACTATATGTAGAAGTTACATTGAATTCTAGACAGTACAAACGAACTCGTTGAAGTTCACTTTATTAATATCCTTATTCTAATTGTGAATGTAAAATATACTATGTCATCAATTTGCAAAACTATTTATATTTATGCCTACTAATACTTTTATATCATCGTTGATGAGCATATCTATCCAATATTATAAAAGTATTATTGCTGACGCTGACCTGGAAGTCTGCGAGTCCGAAAAAACAGTTTCCGGGCGTGTTGCGTACATTTTTTTTTTGGAACCGTGTGGTAGGTATAACAATTCAATAAACCACATTTCTTTGTGATATCTAAATGGACTAAAACTGGCGTCGATTTGAATGTTTATGTTTGTCATGATGACAAAACGCTAAAAAAACTAATTTTTAGAACAAAACTAGGAACATTCTAATTGAATTTACTATTTGGACCCTTACTTTGTGGAATCTACTCATATTACTAACATTCTAATTCTTGTTTTTATTAATATTTATATTGAAATTCGAACAATTGCTAATATTAAAGGGATTCCGTCTGTTTTAATGACAGCAACGATGTAATTCTTTCCGGCCTAGTCCGGGAAATACGTACTTTCTCCGGCCTATGCCGGAAAAGTGCTACTTTTTCACAGAAAAAGCGTCCGGGAAGTAGGTACTTTCCGGAAAAGGTATGTTACACCGCACGTTTGCTGCGTTTCTCAGTTTTTTAATATCCCAGTGCATGTTTCTAACCTCAATCCGTTGAATTCCTCCAAATTGTTTGTTGAGATTTGATGGGTCAACTCTCTTTATAGTGTAAGGAGAGTTGACGCAGCCTAATATGAGGAGAGTTGACGCATTCATCATAAATGATTTTTTTTACAATTTGAATTTTTACAGCCATGCCAACCGAGTACAAGAGGAAGGGCAGTGTGGCAAGAGGCCAGTGGAATACCGATCAATTCTGTGGAGCAATTAACGCAATAGACACGGAAAATATGACCATACGAGATGCGGGCCGCGTCTATGGCATCCCAGATGCTACTTTACGGCGTCGAATGAAGAACAGGAATGTCCATAGCGGAAACCTGGGACCCTAGGAGATCATAACGAAGCCAAAATAGTGGCACATATTCAAAAATTACAAAAGCACGGATTTGCCCCTACACGGTCTCAGGTGCGTTCTTTCTATGGCGTTCGAGTTAGCCGAAAGATTGCAGTTACCACACAAGTTTAACAGAGAAGCACGTACATTCCTTTTTGAGAGCCTTCAAAGCATTTTATTACAATGCTGCCAATATATTATTACGAACAAATCCCGGAAGACCACTTAACAGGCTCCAGTTCGGACAGTTACTTGAAAAATCCGCAACGAAAAAAATGCAGTGTCCTCGTTTGAAGCAACAGGCATTGTACCGTTCGATCCATCGATCATTCCTGATTATGCTTACCTAACAAAGCAAGAAGCACAAACAACAGCAAGTCATCCTGAAGAAGATCTTCAGACACATGCAAACGCCCCAGTTGGCGTTGTTAGGGATACGTCAAATTCTCCAGAACCTGGTTGTTCACATTGACCTGAAACAGACCACTCACCAAATGAAGCTGCACTCGACATCAGTACTCGGCATAGGTCAGTTTCACCTCAGCCTATTCGTTTTACTTTTCCTGAAAAACACCCTACTCCTGGTAAAATTCTCGACCAAATATCTGCGGTGCCCATTGCCAAGGCAGACAATGACAACATCTCATAAAAGAGACAAAAGTTGGCGGCGAAAGAAAAAAAAGCTAGAAAATCAAAACGCAGTGAAGCAAAAGCCACAACAAAAACTGTAAGACAACCTGCAAATAAGAAGTGCTTTCCAGAATCATCTAGTGATGAAGAGGAAAACTTGAGTGTTGTCCACGATGATTCGTCAAGTTTTGAAGATGAATCGGATGTTTGTGTAGGATGTGGTGAGAACTGCAACCAAACGAAGAAATAGGATGATTGGATCCAATGCACAATATGCCGCCGATGGATGCACGAAGGCTGCACGAAGTTTGTGGACGCCTGTGCATATTGCGGGAAAAAGGCAATGAAGTAGGTAGCTTTCGTTTTTGTACCTACAAGAATAATGTTTTTTTCTCAGAATTTATCTTTTGTTACTTTTTCAAATAAATAATTATTTACGTTGAAAGTATAAATATGGTTTAATGAAATACCTACTGAAAACGTTTTAAACATTATTTTCCGCTATTATTACACGAACCAATGAATGCGTCATCTCTCCTAACACACTACGTCATCTCCTCCAGACACTTAGATGAGATGACGCAACATCGAGAAAAAAAATATTTGCGTACTTCCGGGACTGAAGTAACAACTTCAGTCCATTTTGACAGGTACTGAAGTGTAACATTTAATCCCTCCAGTATATGATGTCGCATTTTCTAATTTCAAAAAAGCTGCTATTTTCCGTGGAAATATACCAGACATGTTTTTCCCCACTGGACGCTTACTACATTCTCTGTTCATGTATTGAACAAAAAATTTTGAATGAGGGGCCCAATTTTTCGTAAAGCCACATACTTTCGGATTAATTGGACAACATTTATCCTATTGTTTTCTGAATTTTTGATCACAAAATTTCTATTAACTTTATTTTTGGTGTTTCTGACCATTATCAGGAAGAAATCTCCCATATTACTCACGTCGTTCACTTCTAAATCCACCAGCTCTTTTTCTTGGCAAGCTCCCGCAACGCCCATAATTAGAGCAACCTACAAAAAAATCGTTTCCTTAAAATCTTATGGATAGAATTTTCACAATAACCTACTTTCATAATTAAGTATGTGTCATCCGGGGCCTCTTCTAAAAACTGGTTCACTTGCTCAAACGTGAGAATTTTTGATTTCTTCGGTTTAAACCCCTCGTTTTTTCTCTTCAAAAAAGCTAATAACTTCGGATATTTGCTTCGTCGATATTTTCTCTGATAATATTGACCGACTTCAACATTGAGTAATGTGCCCAGAGGGTTGAAGAACAAACAACTTTTGATTTTTCATCGAAGTAAACTAACAAGGCATTTTCCGTAGGTTTTTCTACATTTTTTACCCGGCACCATTTCTGAAATGCCTCGTACTGCTGCTCATAAAGTTTTTTCGATTTTGATGGTAACAATTCCTCAAATACTTCGCCCGCTTTTTTATCAATATCAAACACATTCTCACACATGATGACAGTCAGATAAATAAAGACGCTACGAACGCCCGTCGGACGCCAACTTGTTACTACGTTACTGTGGCAACTTTTGTCAAGGTATTCTATTAGAATTCTTTGACTTTCTCATAAATATGGAATTTATTGTAAATTAACGGAATTTTGACGTACTTTTTTCCTATTTTATATAAGTTTCATTTCCGGAAGTACGAAAAATATTGTATATACCTGGAGGCTGAAGTAGTATTCTTAATCCCTCAGGAAAATTATGTACACTGTAATGAGTTATATTTTTTTTGGCACCGAATCGATGTTCACTTTTATTTTTTCGTCATATTATATTTTCACCGCTGTTTTATATAACTCGTTACTTACTTTCCGACCCCTTCCCGTTAGTTGTATTGAGATTCTCTTTTTTTTTTCTGCTTAAATGTATTTTATTATTAATCCGGGGGTACGCAAATTCGGATTCCATCGTATAAAATTTATCCGTTCCGATGTTCAAAATTTTTTGTTCAACCTAAATAAATTTTACTACTGTTAATGAGAATATAAATAGGGAAGCCAGCAATGCTTCGAGATCTTCTTCTTTGCTCAATAACATATCTCCGTTCGAAACTATTCTGCGCTCTGCAACTTACGGTCTCAAAAAGTGAATATTATCCGGTCTTGTGCTAAAATCCGGGAGTGAAAACCGGCAGAAAAGACAATTGTGTGTGCTGCTAGCTGTGCCTACCGTCCGATACCGACGCCTTATTTTGAGAGGTAAAGATTTTGTTTTATAATTCGCCGTATTTTTTCGAAATTCGTACCTCCGAGAAAGTAGAAATATTTTGTTAAATTTTGCTTTGGATTTGTTTTCTGCAGTTTTGTTTTTTTTTCCTTCCCAAAGGAAAACCCGTTTGTGTAGTTTTTTGCTTCTTTCATTCGCTCTTAACCACGAAGTGTGGAAAATAAATGTTGATTTGTTGTATTAGAAGTGAGTTTTTTATTATATTCCTGAATTAATTGATTTTAGTTATTCGCCGGTTCTCAATTGAATTTACTACTTGAGTTTTTTTCTTCACAGGTCGTTTATATACAATCAACACTTGTGAGGATTGTGATATATTAATTTTTTTCGAGTCATTTATTCTTACTCTAGGTGGGTTCGATTTGGTCATACGGAGCTGGAGCGGAGTGAGAGCGGCGTAGCAATCACGTGATACCGGAGCGTTTGGAGTGAGAAAGTCTATCTCGAACGCGTTGGATCGGATTTGAGAGTGTTTAAAAATAATATAACCTCACTTCTTTTACTTTTATAATTTATTTATTTTGTTGTTCCAGACCAAACCTGCTTTTATTTAAAGAATACAATTATAGTTTGTTTAAATAATTTGCATAGTTTGTTGTTGGTAAGTACAGCCTTATTATATCTTGAATGGTATGTAATAAGTATTATTTTAAAGCCTATTGAACCATTTCAGAAAGAAATGGATTACTCTCAAATGCTACCCATTATAAATTTCTGCAGGGAAACTTTATTCGACGATTCTGAGGATGAAGAATGTGATAGAGAAGTTATAGAAAAAGTGGAAGGTTTTGTAGAAGAGTTTGTTCCAAGAATGTCAGATAAACAATTCAAACAACATTTTAGGATGAGTGCACAAACTTTTGAAGATTTATTAAAAAAAATTCATTTGGTGGATGTTGTAGGACCCATAGTGGGAAATCCAAAGGTTGCTCTAGAAAAAGAAGTGATGATAACTATTTGGTATTTGGGTAATATTGAAAGCTTCAGGTTAGTTATTTTATATGGATATTTACATCTGCAGAGTTTGGCAGCTTGCTATTTGATGCTACTCTTTGTAAACAGACAAGTACCAATTGTAATTAGCAATGTTATATTGTTGTTTGCACCATGTAGCACCAAATAGCGATAGCGAGCTCTCAGAAATCAGCCATAATATGACATTTTTTGCCGCTAGAGGTCATCAAATTGATTAAATCAAATAGTATTGTTAGAATATAAATACAAATAAAATTCACCTATTATATCTTGTCAATAAAGGATGTGGAATAATGTAAACTTTACATTTTTTTAGATGTGTTGCTAACCGCTTTGGAATAACGAAATCGACATGTTGGAAAGTGGTCATGAGAATTGGAAATCTACTCTTGAATGTAAATAGAAGAAATAAAATAATCAGTTGGCCAAAAAGGGAGAGGCAAATAGAAATTGCCCATGGTTATAGCCAAAATGGTTTTACAGGTTAGTACTTTTAGTTTTGGCCATGAATATTATTCTTTATCATCTTTGATAACCTTATTTTATTAACTTAAATTAAACTTTATTTATTGTAGGTGTAATTGGGTGCATTGATGGGTCCCATATTAAAATATTAGCACCCAAGGAAAATCCAAACTCTTATATTAATAGAAAAGGGTTTCATTCAATATTGTTGCAGGGAGTTTGTGACAATAAAATGTTATTTATAGATGCATATACTGGTGAACCTGGTTCAATACATGACTACTCTCTTTATCGAAAGTCAGAAATGTATTCTGCTATTGAAAGAGGAGAATTGCAGTTTTTCAATGATTTTCATCTAATTGGAGATTTGGCATACAAATTGTCCTTAAATTTGTTAGTTGGATTTAAAGATAATGGACATCTAAATAGGAGACAAAAAAACTTTAATGTAATTTTAAGTAAAATTAGGGTTAGAATTGAAAATTGTTTTGCTTTATTAAAAGGACGCTTCAGAAGACTGAAATATTTAGAAACTGTTAGGCTAGATTTAATTAGTTTAAATATTATGAGCTCTTGCATATTACATAACTTATGTATCTTAAATGGAGACACATTTGAAGACATAATAAACTTGGAAGAAGAGTTACAGCTAAATGCAAATAATCAACCTGAAATTGTTGAATTAGAAAATGATGATGTGCAACTTCAAGCTGTTTTAAAGCGGCAAAATATTGTGAATGGTTTACCACTAATTATTGGCAACTGAGTTTGCTGTTCAAAAGAGTTATGTATAAATTCAATCTTAAATTTAGAATGTATTTCTTTTTATCAAAAAATATTTTTTTAAACGTTTTATTACTGTAAATGTAAGTTTTTAATTTTGTTTTAATTTATAAACTCATTTATTGCAGTAAATAAACCAAGTTTTGATAGCTATTGTTTTTTATTCAGTTAAACAAACAAACAAAAAAAATTCTCAACATAAAAAAAGGAAACTCAACAAAAAATCTAGCAGAGGTATTTCAGGTACATACTAACATAACATAATACTTATCAACTAATATAATATTGCTACTAACAGGTTAAAAGTTATTAATCTTTGGCTCTGGCATCTTACTGACCATTTTTTCAAAAAGGTCATTAAACCTATCTAAGCGTTTCATCTTCTCTTTATGTCGCCGTTCTTGCTCTGTTGCTCGTAGTTTACGTTTTTTTGAAAATGAGCTTTCAAATTCACTGTTTTCCTTATTGTTGTCTGGCCTGCTGGTTGTTGGAGTCGAGGTTGGAGCATCGCAATGACTATTGACATTTTCAACCAATCCTGAAGTTGATGCTTCTCTTGCCTCTAAAAATAAAAGTTTACAACTTATTATTACAGAGGGATCTTATATCATATAAAGTTATGATATACAAGGTTATATTAATTAGTAATTATACAAGCTGCACATATAACATTTGGTAAACGTTAATTCAAGAAAAAGTGGTTATATGAAACTGCAATACCTACCTCAAATTAAGAATGTTATAACTTACAATATTATTTTATAATATATATCTAATCAAAGATCAAATTTAATTAAATATGAAAATATTTTTTTTACCGAAGTGTAAACTTAATTATTGCTTACCCTTACCATCATTTACATGTAAGCCAGTCAAGCTACTACAGGTAGCTACTGCTGATATTTCTGGCTTTTTAAATAAAATATTGTGCATCGCATCAAAAAATTCCCAGTATCTCCTCTTCTGACCTGATGTAT
The DNA here is from genome assembly GCA_947563755.1 of Lochmaea crataegi. Lineage (NCBI taxonomy): Eukaryota > Metazoa > Arthropoda > Insecta > Coleoptera > Chrysomelidae > Lochmaea > Lochmaea crataegi. The sequence continues at coordinate 27,110,191 of OX387426.1, forward strand.
TATTATGGTTTAAAATTCCTTTGTAAGTTCTTGTAAGTGACTTCCATTTACTCTCACATTGCTTTGCTGATATATATTTATTAGTATCTTTGCATAACTCTGCTACTTTGCTCCACACATTTTTTTTAATACCACAAGAAAATTCTTTCTCAAAACGCTGAACCATACTTATTAAAAACAAAGTGTTATCGGAAGTCCACATTTTATCCTCTAATTTATTAGCTACAGATTGTGAGCTAAGGGGCGAGTGGTCTGGAAGTTGCTGAAGTTCCTCATCTGGTTCTGATAATACACCCAGTTGTTGTCGTAGCATTCTTTCATAATTTCTTCGGAATACCTCATTATCTAAAAAGGGATGCAAAATATCACAACCAATGGTTTTTCAAAGTAAAAAAGAAATCATAAAAAACGTGTATAGAACATAAAACAGAGACAAGAAAGTACTTATAAATCACTTAAGTTTGCTATAAAAATTAGGCACAAAAAGGACTAAAAAAATACTTACTTTCTAACATATCCCCAGTTTCTGTGTCCACCTCTATTTCGAGTCCGTTTAGGACGTATTTTACAATACCAGGAGAATTAGACATTGTTTTAATGATATGCTTCTGAATAATATGGCGATGAAGTATTTTATGATGGCGATTATGAAAAAAACAATAACAAACCAGAAACATCAGAGGAAAGTTTGTAACACGCATGCCCACTCCGATCGTGCCACCTTGTCGAGGTAGGGCTTTAGGAGTGAACTCCCTTCACTCTGAAATCACAAAAACGACCGTGGGGTGCGCCGCACTTTTCGCTCCAAAGGGGCAAATCGGACGGTTTTGGAGCGAAAAGAGCTTACGGAGTGAAAAGAGTGTGCAAATCGAACCCACCTTCTGTGTGTCGGAACTCGTGTCTATTCTAAATAAAATTTTTATGTCAGTTTTTTGTGTTTAAAGTAGTTTACCGGTTCAATTTAAATCCTAAGGGTTTCTCGAACTTGGAAGTGGCTCCGTTACAACTCGTTCGATTACCTGGCCGATTTAAAACGTTCTTTCCCCATCCCGTGAACAAATATATTTTTTTTTATTTTGATAAATCGTAGTTTGCCGGTTTAGTTTAAAATCCTGAGGGTTTCTCGAACTTGGAAGTGGCTCCGTTACAACTCGTTCGATTACCTGGCCGATTTAAAACCTTCTTTCCCCGTCCCGTGAACAAATATTTTTTTATTTTATTTTGATAAATCGTAGTTTACCGGTTACTTTGAATCCTAAGGGTTTCTCGAACTTGGAAGTGGCTTCGTTACAACTCGTTCGATTACCTGGCCGATTTAAAACGTTCTTTCCCCGTCCCGTGAACAAATATATTTTTTTTTATTTTGATAAATCGTAGTTTGCCGGTTTAGTTTAAAATCCTAAGGGTTCCTCGAACTTGGAAGTGGCTCCGTTACATCTCGTTCGATTACCTGGCCGATTTAAAACCTTCTTTCCCCGTCTCGTGAACAAATATTTTATTTTATTTTGATAAATCGTAGTTCGCCGGTTTAATTTGAATCCCAAGGGTTTCTCGAACTTGGAAGTGGCTCCGTTACAAATTGTTCGATTACCTGGCAGATTTAAAACATTCTTTCCCCGTCTCGTGAACCGATATATATTTTTTTAATTTTGTGAAATCATAGTTCGCCGGTTTTAATCCTAAGGGTTTCTCGAACTTGGAAGTGGCTCCGTTACAACTTGTTCGTTTACCCGGCCGATTTAAATCGTAATTTTGATAACCTGACCGGCTCTGACTGTTACGTCCGTTATAGTACCAGGTATATGGTGTAGATACCAATTTTTTTCCCCGTTATTTATAGTGACTACAGTTTTGAGTGCCATCTGAAGTTTGGCCGCGGGAACTATATTCATAGAGATACTACAGATAGAGGCAACAAGCCATCTCGGAAGCTGTCAGCTTGTAAGAGAGATCTATCTAGGAATGTTAATCTGAATTATTTGGACAGGAAATTCAGCAGGAACTTTAAATATTATGCTGATGGGAAATGTTATCATTTTTAACAATAAATCGACTGTCTATCAAAAGAACAAAGAATGCAGCGGTTTATTAAAAAAGATTAATTATAACTGATAATAGTACTTCGCCAAATCTTGCATCAGAGTTGAGAGTATTTGGCAATAATTCAAACTCTTGATAATGCATGATTAGGTGAAATACTATCAGTTGTAATTTATATTTTAATTAGCAGCTACAATCTTCGTTGTCTTGGTGAACAGTCATTTAATTTATAAAAAAAACTTGTAACGTAGAATTCGTTTGTCTAGCAAAAATTATATGGTAAACCATGAACAGTTTCAATAAAAAGAGTTTATGAAATTAAATATTTATTTAGTAATAATAAATACATTTTGATAACACATAATACATAACACTCAACATACTACATTATTTCCCAAGATTCCGCTATTTTTATTCTTACTATTCATTTTGTGTTATTCTTTTAACCATGTTGTCTGGCATCTAGTTTAAAATAATTCAACAAGGAGGGTTTCCATATGAAATATACTCATTTCTAGTGTCTTCTTTTTTCAAAGCGTTTCTTTCGAGAACAAAATTTGATATGAGCTGCTTTCATTATTGGATCAACAAATGTCGAATCCTTGTTAGCATTCATAAATTTTGAAAATTTAATATCATTTTCTCTTGAAATAGTATTAACTTTTTTACACCAGAAGCGGAGGCAACATTTGACTATGAATTGATTTATTATTAGAGAATCATTGTTTGTATGTTCCTCACAATTTATCAGGTTGAAAGAGAGTTGTTCTGAGAGCGTTTTTTGTAAAATTTTTGATAGATTTTGTTTTTAACACAATCTTGGTATTGAATAGTACAATCTAGACAAAGATTCTGATACTAAAAAGGTAAAAAATGTACCAGGTTTTGTTAATTAACATGAAGCATTCTTCAACATTTTGCGAGCAATAAACCCAGCTATATATGTAACTATATTTCTACCCACTTGTGATTTGCGATGTAAAGCAACTGATGCTGGAATTGTTAACGTGCATAGCTCAGTTGAACTGGAGTTGACTGGAGATGCTTCACCTATTAAAAATTCTTTTAGATCTGTAAGAGCTCCGTCACTCCCATCTGGCTCACAATTGCTGTTTGGAGAATGCTTTGACATAAAATTATTTATTATCAAAGCTTTAAATGCTGGTACTACATGCTGCGCACTTCGAGATACCTCTCTGTAAGCATAACTTCTTACAGCACCAAAAAAAGTTTCCAAACAATTTTGTTGAAATGATCCTAACACAAAATAGTCTCTATTGTTTAAATGTTTCCTTTTCAATTGAATAAAACCTTTAATACTGTAATGTTTTTTTATTATTTATTTAAATAGTTTTTAACGGTGGGATAAAATTTACACACTACTATGGCTAATTACTATCTATTTATTTAAAGAAAGACACACACTATATTAAACTTAATTTAAATACACACTATACTAAATTTCTAGTAATTTATTTACACTCGGTATATTAGTTCTAATTTATTTTCACCACTTGGATATTACCCTATTTATCTGCACTATTTAATTCACTAATTCTTCCGAACTAACTGTTTGTCTTCGTTTCACTAATTGTTACGAACTAGCTAACTAACTGCTACGCTCTCGAAAACCCGCGTATATATAGTCCTTATCGGTTCTGGAGCACCCTATACTATATCCATCGAACAAACAGAGCGACCCAAACAACGATAGATGCGTGATCACCATGCGCCTTTGCATCTATTGGCTAAAATAAATATGCCTCCATGCGCTGGCCAATCGGATTTAACTGCAATCGGCCGGCAGAATTCATTGTCCATACAGAGTTGGAGAGATCACGTGCACTATGCATGATACTGTTTTGGAACACTCCGTTGCTTGGATGGACCGAGTATAGTGCCTTCGGCGCTCGGGCTACGCGCGAACGAAACCGTCCCAGATTGTTTGAGTACATTTTAACGCAAGGGGAGCGCAGCCAGCAAAATTTACACTCGTGGAACAGGGCCGGCTTTCAGTTGGTGACCTCGCAACAATACTAAAAATTAAGTTCCTTAGTGATGGAACAGATTGCAAAAGTAGTTTTTTACTATTAAAAAATTTCATTGTTTTCAAAACAGTTAATTGTTTCCTCCCATAACTCTCATTAGGGATCCTTTAAGGGGTTTACTTGCTGGGGCAGTCTTTTGGCAGGAATTCAAACTATCAAACAGTTCATCCAGGAATAAAATCAAGTCTGCAGTATCAGTAGCTGTAGGTGGTAGATCAATATTAGCATCTGCAAATTTAAAGATAAAAACTTATTATACCTAGGTACACATAATGCAATTTGATATTAACATAGAATATAGAGATTCAATATTGAAGCAAAACTAACATTGGAACAATTCTGTAAGCAAATGTTAAATTTTAACGCATGGTTAAAATTTAAATCCTAATTTTGACTATCTATAGATTAAAACATTTCTAATAGCAGAAACTTCGTCAAATATAACGGCGTGCCGTTAATTTTCAAATTTTTCCTATTGAATTGACCCTAATATCTGCCAAAATAATATTATACAGTTATCATTATTGTAGCTGACATATTTATTTTTAAAGCTGCCATCAAGCAACCAATCTGCTTGGATTGCTATAAAAATTATATAGGATTAAAAATAAAATTCTTACTCCAATCAATAATCCTCTTCATTAAGCTACCCAGCAGGTAACTGAAAACTTGGGGTAAAAATCTTAACCTTCATTTTCTTTATTTTTCCACGTACTACATGTTCGTCAGTTAATTTTGGACAAATTTTGAATTGTTCCATTGAATCAAGAAAAGAAAATTTTTCAATATGCTCCCATTTAGCTATTTTCTTTATTCCTTCCTGGGAAAAATGCGAATCCTTGGTCAGAAGGTTATTCCTTATGCCTTTCAATAAATGGGGAACATCATATAGAGGTATGATTTCATGTCCATTGATGCTGAATCCAAACTTATTTTCAGTGCCATTTCTTAGGCATTCTTCTTTCGTTTCCTTCTGCCACATATTTATTGCTGCACACTTATTAGTGCCTTGGTCACACACTGTAGCTATAATCTCAAAACCAATTGCTCGACATTCCAATATGCAGACTTTTATAAGATTTTTTAATCTTGAAATTTTGATAGGACCACTGCTGAATGTAAATAAAATTGGTTGCTTCCACTGTCTATACACTCCTTTCAACATAAATACATTTACGTGATCAGCTAGTTGAGGTGACCGTTCACTACCAAAATCTTCAAGGCCCTCAAGAATGTCTTGTCTTGCATTGTAGTGGACATAGCTGGAAATATACAATTCATCGAAGAGAAGAATACACATGTTATCTTTTCCTTTCATTGTTTTGACTGATTTCTGCAAACTGTTAAATAAACCTTTATTTAGTTCCGAATGGTATTTTATTTGATAGGTTAGTAAGAGTTCTTCTGGAAGCAAGTGCAAAAATTTTTCTTAGCAATCGATATCTTTTTCCACTTGCTTTCATTATCGTTAAACACAGAATTTTTTCGTCTAGTGTAAATCTTCTTCCTCTAGGTTTGAAATGCTGCATTCTGATTTGGGAGAGAATAAATGTATAGGCTGAGGGGTTTAGATGTTTTGCTAAATCCTGAAAACTTCTTTGCTCTGCGAACTTGTTGGCAATCGCACATTTTTCCTCATAATCAAGAATTCGTCTAGATAGTCTGCCCAATTTATTTGCAGACAGCACTACTCTTCGATACAGGATTTTTTTTAATGGACTTAAATGTGCCTGTCTTGTGAAGTTAATTTGCTTAAGGATACTTGTTGAAGTGGAAGCTGAAAATCACAACCCAGTTAGTATTTAACATTTGCAGGTATGTACAATAGTATATAATTTACATGTGTCTGAAGTCAATGTTTATGTGGAGTTTGCTAATTGAATATTTATAAAATGATGATTGAATGAATAGGTATTTAATGGCAACCCAACTTGTTTAAAGTTTACAATATTTTCATCTTAATGAGAAATTTACTTCACTCAAGTAGTTACTAGAAACTAGTCGAGGTTTGGTATTGGATTCAGTTACCTTTGGGCAATTTGACGACTTGCCTCTCAGGTGTCCTTTCATGAACTGCTTCATAGCTAGCATCTTCACTAATACCTTCAGCAACCACTGGAACACTCTTAGATTTACTACTTTCTCCAAAAATAGCTTTAATGTCTACAATTTTACACTTCTCTGCTGGGTCATCTTCAGTGTGGATTATTTCATCAGTTTTAACTGATTCCAAAGTTTCTTCGTTGGCTACGAGAAAAGAAAGCTTTCTTTAAGTCTGTAAATTCAACATTAGTGCCTCATTTCACCAACCATTTCCTAAAGTTAGATAAGGTAAGGAAATACGCAGTATTATCACTCTTGGGTATTACTTAGTGTGTGGTGAAACATGAATTGCATTTAAGAATTCCTAAATCCGATTTAGGTATTATCTTACTTTACGAAATGGTTGGTGAAATCAGGCATGTTTAACAAAACTTGGGCACTATTAAGAAATAGTGCATAGGCAGCGCCAATATTAGTAAATTAATATTTGTCTGGGAATGAGATACCTAACCTACTAATTCATTCCAAACTATAACAAAAATTATCAAAATTTATACAGTTTCATTTGGGTGTTGCAAGTAAAATCATTATTGTGAATTATTAGTTAACCTTTAGATAGACGTAAACCTAATAATCAATGTACGCAATTACCTGGAATGAATAAAGTGAGAACAGCTTTTCTTTCTAAACCTCTTTTTTCTGGTACTTTACAGTCATCACTAAAATGTCTATCACCAACACGGAAGTTTTGGTATATTTGTTCTGAAGGCATGCCGTGTAACTTCACATTATTGATATTTCTCAGCCAGGATTTAAATACTTCAGATTCACGTTTTGGAAACCGATGTTGGGCACTCGTTTTGTCTAAGCAAAGCGGAACACAACAAAGTTTTTTAAATGGTTTGTTTATTTTTCCTTCCATTTTATATAACTAAGTATATCTACAGAAGTAAATAATACTAACACCAAAAAGATTTTCAGTAAATCAAAAAAGACACAAAGATTTCAATACTCACAAAATAAACGGAAACGTTATCGTTAAGATACAAATTCAGAATGGCCGAACATACATTGAAAGCGAATGGCCAACGCCAACGGCCACAAGATAAATCAAAACAGAGCAAATTTTGACGTTACGGTTGTTGATAATCAGCGCCCTCTTCAGTTTGGCCGCATCGTAACTTAAAGCATCCCCTCCAATTCCAGTTACAATTCTAGGTTGAAGTTTTTTATGTTTGACTGCTACCCTTTTCTACATATTTTCTGAGAAGAAGGGAATTAGGTTCACCGATCATGCGCGCGGGGTTAGTCGGTGTTGCGCGCTAAACCGAATTGTTTTTTGAAAGCAGGGCGAATTATGTTTGAAACATGTTTGTTTAAACAAAGATAACATTTCGTCTGTAAAAAAAAAGCTGCCAGTATTACAGTGGTGATTTAGCATTTTTTGCAGCTCCTTTTACTCCAGGCAAGAGCATAATCATCTTCCGTGCTCTTACTCGCTGAGAAAATGGTCGCACCGGGTCTGGATATCAAACTTCATTTGACCAATGCCAAATGAACAACTGAACACACATTCAACAACGATGCGGAATTCTAGGAAGATACTGGGAGATGGAGATTTCACAGAGTTGCCAAAGTTTTTATATTGCTAGAAATCTATCACACTGGGCCCGACGGACATTCCGCGACCACTGGAAGGTTAAACGTAGGATTGAAAATTCAAATTTCAAAATCTCTGACATCACAAAAACATTGTAAAAACTCTTTGTAGAATAAAAACCCTTCTCAATCAAATACTTTTCCACCTCACGCTTAAACAGACTGGCTTCTTAATGTTTAATCTTAATAACTTTAAAAAAAATTGACTCCGTCAAACTATGGGCCCATCTTGACATCTATGACTACTTCAACAATAATTATATGGAATTTAGCAGGTTATCTTCTTAAATGTACCACTTTCGTCATTTGAAATGTTTCATATTTTATTTGTTGAACATGTGTATCTTCATAAATTATATTTTACTTCTAAACAAAAATATAGTTAACTTTACTATTTTGGATAAGAATACTTCCAGTTATATTTGTAATTTTTTAACCAATAAATTTTTCAAAAAATGTACGCAAATTTTGTATAAAAAATATTTTCCTCGTTCTATTTTTGATGCACTTCAAAAAAAAAGGGTTGTGATTATCTGAAATAAATTCTAAATATTGGCATGAATGGTGAAGGGGTGCTATGACATACCGTGGTTGCAATAATGTACTTATATAAAGTTTGATGTTCATCTTTCAAACAACACAATATACATCATTATGCTGATACACATAACAACAATTATACATTATAATGACGTAGACCGTCGGGTACAGAAAAATCAACAGATTAGCTTGTATTAGACTTCTCAATAAATTACCAGTTTCTTTCAAATTAGAAAAATATATAAAGAACTTCAGTTTAAAAAATAATAGTTCAATACTATTAAACGCTTTACAAAATTAGAAAAATTAATTTCCAAAGAGCAGACCGTCCACCAAGAAGCAACAACTATTTCTCGGGCTATATGCTCCGACAGACATTGAATTACACTTCTAAAGTGAACGGGGTTGGTATATCTGTTAAGATAGAACCAACCATTCTGGTTTGCGATCAGAAGGAATAACATCACTTGTGGACCGGTTTCGGCGTTTTTGCGCCTCATCAGCACAAGGTAGATGCCACTCGTCCAAGAGCTCTGAGAGCATAATCCTGGACTAAAGACTACGTTGATACCACACTAATACATTAGCCTTAGTAAAGGAAATGTTAAGAGTGCGATATCAGCGACATCCCTACATCTAATCACAAACCAAAATTCTATATCGACAAAAAACCATCTCGGTTTTGTAGGTATTTACTTAATTACAGTTACCTGTAAATAATTGTCATATAAGTAAAGCGTGATCTAAAGACGTCAAAAAATAATAGTTCAATACTATTAAACGCTTTACAAAATTAGAAAAATTAATTTCCAAAGAGCAGACCGTCCACCAAGAAGCAACAACTACTTCCCGGGCTATATGCCCCGACAGACATTGAATTACACTTCTAAAGTAAACGGGGTTGGTATATCTGTTAAGATAGAACCAACCATTCTGGTTTGCGATCAGAAGGAATAACATCACTTGTGGACCGGTTTCGGCGTTTTTGCGCCTCATCAGCACAAGGTAGATGCCACTCGTCCAAGAGCTCTGAGAGCATAATCCTGGACTAAAGACTACGTTGATACCACACTAATACATTAGCCTTAGTAAAGGAAATGTTAAGAGTGCGATATCAGCGACATCCCTACATCTAATCACAAACCAAAATTCTATATCGACAAAAAACCATCTCGGTTTTGTAGGTATTTACTTAATTACAGTTACCTGTAAATAATTGTCATATAAGTAAAGCGTGATCTAAAGACGTCAAAAAATAATAGTTCAATACTATTAAACGCTTTACAAAATTAGAAAAATTAATTTCCAAAGAGCAGACCGTCCACCAAGAAGCAACAACTACTTCTCGGGCTATATGCCCCGACAGACATTGAATTACACTTCTAAAGTAAACGGGGTTGGTATATCTGTTAAGATAGAACCAACCATTCTGGTTTGCGATCAGAAGGAATAACATCACTTGTGGACCGGTTTCGGCGTTTTTGCGCCTCATCAGCACAAGGTAGATGCCACTCGTCCAAGAGCTCTGAGAGCATAATCCTGGACTAAAGACTACGTTGATACCACACTAATACATTAGCCTTAGTAAAGGAAATGTTAAGAGTGCGATATCAGCGACATCCCTACATCTAATCACAAACCAAAATTCTATATCGACAAAAAACCATCTCGGTTTTGTAGGTATTTACTTAATTACAGTTACCTGTAAATAATTGTCATATAAGTAAAGCGTGATCTAAAGACGTCAAAAAATAATAGTTCAATACTATTAAACGCTTTACAAAATTAGAAAAATTAATTTCCAAAGAGCAGACCGTCCACCAAGAAGCAACAACTACTTCTCGGGCTATATGCCCCGACAGACATTGAATTACACTTCTAAAGTAAACGGGGTTGGTATATCTGTTAAGATAGAACCAACCATTCTGGTTTGCGATCAGAAGGAATAACATCACTTGTGGACCGGTTTCGGCGTTTTTGCGCCTCATCAGCACATGGTAGATGCCACTCGTCCAAGAGCTCTGAGAGCATAATCCTGGACTAAAGACTACGTTGATATCACACTAATACATTAGCCTTAGTAAAGGAAATGTTAAGAGTGCGATATCAGCGACATCCCTACATCTAATCACAAACCAAAATTCTATATCGACAAAAAACCATCTCGGTTTTGTAGGTATTTACTTAATTACAGTTACCTGTAAATAATTGTCATATAAGTAAAGCGTGATCTAAAGACGTCAAAAAATAATAGTTCAATACTATTAAACGCTTTACAAAATTAGAAAAATTAATTTCCAAAGAGCAGATCGTCCACCAAGAAGCAACAACTACTTATCGGGCTATATGCCCCGACAGACATTGAATTACACTTTTAAAGTAAACGGGGTTGGTATATCTGTTAAGATAGAACCAACCATTCTGGTTTGCGATCAGAAGGAATAACATCACTTGTGGACCGGTTTCGGCGTTTTTGCGCCTCATCAGCACAAGGTAGATGCCACTCGTCCAAGAGCTCTGAGAGCATAATCCTGGACTAAAGACTACGTTGATACCACACTAATACATTAGCCTTAGTAAAGGAAATGTTAAGAGTGCGATATCAGCGACATCCCTACATCTAATCACAAACCAAAATTCTATATCGACAAAAAACCATCTCGGTTTTGTAGGTATTTACTTAATTACAGTTACCTGTAAATAATTGTCATATAAGTAAAGCGTGATCTAAAGACGTCAAAAAATAATAGTTCAATACTATTAAACGCTTTACAAAATTAGAAAAATTAATTTCCAAAGAGCAGACCGTCCACCAAGAAGCAACAACTACTTCTCGGGCTATATGCCCCGACAGACATTGAATGGTTGGTTCTATCTTATCAGATATACCAACACCGTTTACTTTAGAAGTGTAATTCAATGTCTGTCGGGGCATATAGCCCGAGAAGTAGTTGTTGCTTCTTGGTGGACGGTCTGCTCTTTGGAAATTAATTTTTCTAATTTTGTAAAGCGTTTAATAGTATTGAACTATTATTTTTTTTGACGTCTTTAGATCACGCTTTACTTATATGACAATTAATTACAGGTAACTGTAATTAAGTAAATACCTACAAAACCGAGATGGTTTTTTGTCGATATAGAATTTTGGTTTGTGATTAGATGTAGGGATGTCGCTGATATCGCACTCTTAACATTTCCTTTACTAAGGCTAATGTATTAGTGTGGTATCAACGTAGTCTTTAGTCCAGGATTATGCTCTCAGAGCTCTTGGACGAGTGGCATCTACCTTGTGCTGATGAGGCGCAAAAACGCCGAAACCGGTCCACAAGTGATGTTATTCCTTCTGATCGCAAACCAGAATGGTTGGTTCTATCTTAACAGATATACCAACCCCGTTTACTTTAGAAGTGTAATTCAATGTCTGTCGGGGCATATAGCCCGAGAAGTAGTTGTTGCTTCTTGGTGGACGGTCTGCTCTTTGGAAATTAATTTTTCTAATTTTGTAAAGCGTTTAATAGTATTGAACTATTATTTTTTGACGTCTTTAGATCACGCTTTACTTATATGACAATTATTTACAGGTAACTGTAATTGAGTAAATACCTACAAAACCGAGATGGTTTTTTGTCGATATAGAATTTTGGTTTGTGATTAGATGTAGGGATGTCGCTGATATCGCACTCTTAACATTTCCTTTACTAAGGCTAATGTATTAGTGTGGTATCAACGTAGTCTTTAGTCCAGGATTATGCTCTCAGAGCTCTTGGACGAGTGGCATCTACCTTGTGCTGATGAGGCGCAAAAACGCCGAAACCGGTCCACAAGTGATGTTATTCCTTCTGATCGCAAACCAGAATGGTTGGTTCTATCTTAACAGATATACCAACCCCGTTTACTTTAGAAGTGTAATTCAATGTCTGTCGGGGCATATAGCCCGAGAAGTAGTTGTTGCTTCTTGGTGGACGGTCTGCTCTTTGGAAATTAATTTTTCTAATTTTGTAAAGCGTTTAATAGTATTGAACTATTATTTTTTGACGTCTTTAGATCACGCTTTACTTATATGACAATTATTTACAGGTAACTGTAATTAAGTAAATACCTACAAAACCGAGATGGTTTTTTGTCGATATAGAATTTTGGTTTGTGATTAGATGTAGGGATGTCGCTGATATCGCACTCTTAACATTTCCTTTACTAAGGCTAATGTATTAGTGTGGTATCAACGTAGTCTTTAGTCCAGGATTATGCTCTCAGAGCTCTTGGACGAGTGGCATCTACCTTGTGCTGATGAGGCGCAAAAACGCCGAAACCGGTCCACAAGTGATGTTATTCCTTCTGATCGCAAACCAGAATGGTTGGTTCTATCTTAACAGATATACCAACCCCGTTTACTTTAGAAGTGTAATTCAATGTCTGTCGGGGCATATAGCCTGAGAAGTAGTTGTTGCTTCTTGGTGGACGGTTTGCTCTTTGGAAATTAATTTTTCTAATTTTGTAAAGCGTTTAATAGTATTGAACTATTATTTTTTGACGTCTTTAGATCACGCTTTACTTATATGACAATTATTTACAGGTAACTGTAATTAAGTGAATAACTTCAGTTTAGCTCTAAATTTCGAATCTTGCACAGTTGAAGAATGTCTTCAGGTGGACCTGTAGGAAGGACAAGAAAATCTACTCCCGCTTTTGAATTTTTAAATATTTATATTTTTTAAATGTTTTTATTGCACTTTCATATATTGACTTCATGAATCTTGTTATTGAAACTTTTTCTATTTCTAATTTTTATAGGTACCATTACTCATTTATTTATTTTTCATTATACCTCACCGAAAACGCTATCTTAACATGCCTATTAAGAGTACCGAAAATGACCTTTTCCCGTGCGGGCGCATTATTGATTTTAATAATATAGTTAGATTAGACGAAAATATGGCAAACGAAATAAACGTTTCTATGTTAAAATTATATGTTGATATGATTCCGAATTATGACGGAAATTCTACAACATTAATTAAGTTTTTATCACAATGTGATTTTTCAGTAGATTTATACTCTATAGTAGACGATCCGATTTTACAAAACTATTTAATAAAGCTCATTCAATAAAAATTAGTAAATAAAGCTCATTTATTAGTAGGTTCTAGAACCGAATTAAATACTTGGCAATTAATTAAAAATGCACCAAATCAATGCTTTGGTGATAAAAGAAGTTTGGAGTGCTTAGAACAAGTACTTTTGATGGCTCGTCCTCAAAGGAACGAAACCGCGTTACAATTTGCAGAAAGATTACAAGTATTAAATAGTCATTTAATTCATAAAATCAATAGTTTTAGTTACGGGCAAATGCATGCCCAAACCAAAGAAATCCATAGACGCCAATACGGGCAAATGACTTTAAGAACCTAATTAAGAAATCTTAAAGGTCAATTACAAGTAACTATACGTTTAAAAAATCCTAATGATATCGAAACAGCCATTTCTTATTTAATAGAGGAAGAAAACTTTTTGTATTCTCAAAATTATTCAAGAAATTATTCACTATGCAAAATAATAATAATAATCAAATTACATTCAATACACCATCATATAATCAATCACCTCAATCAGCTTATCGATATTCTGTAAATAATAATCAACGCCTCAATAATTTTTCTAACAATACGCATTATAATTCACGTTAAAACTATCAACCAAATTCTACTCCCAATTTTCAAACACCGAATTTTCAACGCCAATATGCACCCAACCATCAAATACCCCTTCAGCCCCAAAATATTAACTTCCCAAGCCAACCGATGAATATTCAACCTAGACCAATAAACAATAACTACCCTACTAACAGACAAGTTTTTGGTCCTCCAAAAATTGTTTTCAAGCCAACTGGTAAAAAACCTAATAACCCGGTCGAACCAATGTCAACCACATCCCGAAATACATTCAAACCTAGACAACCGTCAAGAAACTTCACTTTCGAAGAATTATACCAAATCAATCATGTCAAACCTGACACTCCGAATCCTGACGATAATTTTTCCAATATTCAGACAAATCATATTAGAACAAACGATGTACATAACGAAGAAAAAATGTGTGGTTATACTAATAACCAAAACTATCACCTAGAAGGTGACAAAGACCAAAATTTTTGGATAGCTCAACAAGAAAACTGGCAAACATAAACGAAATATTTTCCGATTCCTTTTCCACCGACCTACCCTATATAAAAATAAAATACCCGCCGATTAAATTGTTAGTAGATACAGGTTCAATGAATTCTCTTTTAAGTCCCGCTATAGCAGAAACATTTTTTTCACAAACAATTTATCACAATAAGGCTATTATCAAAACAGCCGTAGGAGAAAAAAAATCTAAATTCATGGCAGAAATACCCGCGTTTCCTGAATTCAATTCCGAAATAAAAATTAATTTTATCTTATACCAATTTCACAATCAGTTTGATGGACTGATTGGTTTAAACGACATTCGCCGACTAAATTTTTCTATAGATTTTCCCAATAATATTCTAAAAAACGAAGTAGCTGAAATTCCTTTGTTTTATAAAATTAATAGATCTAAATATACAATTTCTGTTGATTCTCATGAGACTATAGCTACACAAGTTCCCGTGAATCATGAAAATGGTGAGATTATAGTACCAGAAATGAGACTTGATAATCTTTACTTCCCCGAAACATTAACACATGCAAAACACGGCTTTGCTAAAACAGAGATAAGAAATGACACAGATGAAAGAATAACTTTTAGATTTAATGAACCTATAAAAGTTGTACATGTTACAGACAAAATTTTGCAAAATTTTATTAAAAATAACATATATAATAATATTTTTTAACCTCAAAACAAATTACGCTTAGACCATTTAAATATAGAAGAAAAAGAAGCTATAACAAAACTCTGCAAAGAATATAATGACGTTTTCCAAATGCCAAACGACAAACTAACATTTACCAATCAAGTAAAACACGAAATTAAGACTATTGACGAAATACCCGTTTATACTAAGACTTACAAATATCCATACGTTCACAAAGACGAAGTACAAAAACAAATTTCAAAAATGCTTACTGACGGAATAATTAGACCAGGTGACTCTCCCTGGAGCAGCCCCATTTGGATAGTTAGTAAAAAACCTGACGCAAGCGGTAATCAAAAATGGCGTATAATTGTCGATTATAGAAAGGTTATTGAAAAAACAATAGCAGATCGGTATCCTATGGTAAATATTAATGACGTTCTAGATAAATTAGGTAGATGTACTTATTTTTCAACCTTAGACTTATATTACGGTTTCCACCAAATTGAGATGGCCGAAAATTCTATTCAAAAAACCGCTTTAACATTAGATAATGGACATTATGAATATTTACGTTTTCCGTACGGATCACGTAATGCACCAAGTACTTTTCAACGGTTAATGGATAATGTATTGAAAAATCTACAAGGAAAAGTTGTTTTTGTTTACATGGACGACCTAATTATTTTTAGTTCTAGTTTAGAGGAACATATCCAAAATTTGAAATTAATTTTTCAAAGATTACGCGACACAAATTTAAAAATCCAACTAGACAAGTGTGAATTCCTTCGAAAGGAAGTCGAATTCTTAGGACATGTAATCACTCCCAACGGTATTAAACCGAACCCCGTTGCAATTGAAGCCATAAAAAACTTTCCAATACCTGAAACAGCTGAATAAGTAAAATCATTCTTACGTTTGTTAGGCTACAATCGAAGATTTATTAAAGACTTCGCTAAATTAACAAAACCATTTACTAAGTGTCTCAAAAAAGGAGCTAAAATCGAACATAATATAGAATTTACAGAAACTTTCGAACTATGCAAACAACTTCTTACAAACGACCCAATTCTACAATATCCCGACTTTACAAAGACTTGACTACTGACGCTTCGAATTTTGCAATTGGCGCTGTTCTCAGCCAAGGACCTATAGGACACGATTTACCTCTAGCTTACGCATCACGTACTCTAAATCCAGCCGAGACTAAATACAGTACAATCGAAAAAGAACTACTGGCGATAGTTTGGGCAGTAAAACATTTCAGACCATACCTATTCGGACGAAAATTTTATGTAGTCACCGACCACAAACCCTTAAAATGGTTATTCAATTTGAAAGAACCAAATTCAAAATTGGTTATATGGAGATTTCAACTAGAAGAATACGAATATGAAGTAATACACAAATCCGGATCATTGAACTTAAACGCAGACGCCCTAGCCCGAATAGAAATCAACGTAACCGAAAATGAATCAATAATAGGCAACCCAGGTGATATAGATTTCGACGTCGATAACTTTATACATAATTTAGTAGAAGAACAAAATTTAGAAAATATTATAAGTAACACTTCACTGACAAATACAGATATCGAAGAAATTACAGAAATAATACAACCCTACAAACTGAACCAAAATACAAGCATAATAACTGACGTAGAAAATGAAACAGAATCGGATGACGAAACAATACATACCTCCCATGAAAATCCAATACTTGCAATACCAATTACAGAACAATGCGTTAATTCATACAATAATCAAATAATAATTAAGCAAGGTAATTCAAACAAATTTCATGTAATAAATATAGTTCAAAAAAAACTAAAAAACACGCTTTTAAATAATATCGGACTAAAAAGTTCAATAATACTAGTATTTTTCGTTCATTATTGCTTTAAGCTGATTTTTTTTAAATTATTTTGAACTTTTCAGTCCAATATTATTTAAAAGCGTGTTTTTTAGTTTTTTTGAACTATATTTAATCTTCACTTTTCAGTTTAATATGCTATGAAAGCGGTTGCGTTACAAACAAACATACATACAAGTGAACCTTAATTAAAAAAAAAATGTCGTGGTCGGGATTAGAACCCACGACCGGTGAATCCGACGTCGTCGAAGATCCGCGCCTTAGCCCGCTCGGCCAACGAACGTACTTAAACTGTTTGGATATACTAATAGTTATAATATAAGCCACTTGCTAGGAAAGTTACAAACAAACTCACAAACTCACAAACCCACAAACTCACATACAGGTGAAGCTAATAAAAGCGTGTTCATAAAAAGTAAACATTTCATAAAAAAAAATAGAACCTCTGCTCACTTGACGAATAATACCGAAAATATCGAAAAAGAAATAATCTACTTGTTTAAAAATTATGTCGACCCCAATAAACTTTATTGTATTCACATAAAAAGTACTACCCTAGATTTAGTACCAGTATTAATTTCAACGCTACAAAATACTTTCAAAAATCATTCTTATAAACTAGTAATTGCAAGGAACGAGATAACATTATAATGTATCACCATGAGAAAAAAAAACGTGTCATACAGGCATAAATGAAACTTTAGAAGCCCTGGGAAACAAATATTACTGGCCTGACATGAAAAATAGTATAACACAGTATGTAAACAACTGTTCTATTTGCCAACAAGCTAAATACGACAGTCACCCACCTAAAATAAAATATTCCTCAATGCGAACCCCTTCAAAACCATTCGAAATGATACATATTGACGTATTTCGAATTAGAAAAACGAAATTTCTAACAATTTTTGACTCAAAATACGGACAAGCATATCTAATAGAATCTAACAACGCTGTAAATATAATAGAAGGTATAAATGAATTTATTAGTCATTTCAGTGTACCCTGTGGCATAACCTGCGACAATGGTGCAGAATTTAAATCCGAATTATTTAAAGAATTTTGTAAATTACACAAAATACAGTTACTTTTTACAACTCCCAGAAACTCTAATAGTAACAGTCCGGTAGAGAGATTTCATTCATCCTTATTAGAAAACGCTAGAATACTTTTACTACAACACCCACAAATGTCAATAAAATAAATAATACAAACTGCAATAATAGGATACAACTCGTCTATACATGATGAAATGCAAACCATTTGACGTAATTCTAGGAGATACAAAAGCTTTAGATCCCTCTGATTTAACTGACGAACACATAGTAAACGACTATATTAACGATAGGAAAACACGTCTAAATACTATTTACAAAGAAATTTATGACGAAACGATTACAAATAAAAAGAAAATTATTGAAAAACGTAACTTAAGCCGCGAAGAACCTAAAACTTACGAAAAAGGACAAAATATTTATATAAAAAATCGCGAAGTGCTTAGAAATAAATCAAAGCCCCGACATATCAAATCCACTGTAGCAGAAGACTTAAAAAAACAAAAAAGATGAAGGCATCAAAAAAAATAATTGTTCACAAATTAAAACTTAGAAAACCATTTACTAACGAAAGACGTTCTTTACAGGCAGACAAAAATACGAAACTACAGATCCTCCTAATATACACCTTCCTTCTACATCCCGTAGTTAGTGACATAGATATACTAGAATCAGATTCACCAATATTACCCTTAGAATTAGGAAAAACTAGGTTAATTAGTACTAAGCATACATTTTTACACTACGTAGAAACTAGTTGGATAATTAATCAATTAAGTATTATAGATACATTTTACAATAAAATATTAAGTATTTCAAATAACACAGTCATTGTCAAAGAAACACAAGAAATAAATAATTTGCTAGAACACACCAAATATATAATAGAAACCACAAAAATAAAGTAAATAATTTAACACCCTCTAAACGGAACAAGAGAGGATTATTTAATGGTATCGGCACAATGAGTAAATGGTTGTTCGGTACCTTAGATCATAACGACGATATCAAATATAATGAGAAAATAAAAATTTTAACAGAAAAACAAAATTCTATACAACACGAAATCAACCTTCAAACTTCTTTAAACAAACATCTGATAAATCATTATATTAAAACAATTTCAAATTTATATGAAAATCAAATGCAAATAAAAAATAAATTAAAATCTTTAATAGAAAAAATCGATAATATTACCGATGTTTTTTAAATTAATGGAACGTGTTCAATATCTACATTGAACCTACATTTCTTAGTTTCTGTATCTTTCCTCTGTTGAAATATGGGAAAATATCATTTTATTTATCTGCATAATGATCCTTGTATGTAACCAGGCCTATTTCAGAATAGCATTTCCATGGTAACTTTTTAGAGATAAGGTATTTATGACGATGTCTGCGTCAATACTTTATATCTTGTATGGGCGATGTGACATGCAATTTTTAGTAGAATGAGAGACACTTGGAAACTCTTATCTTTTCTCTTTATGGTTTATTTATTTCCGGAATTTTCCGAACTGTCCGGAATCTTGATAGCTATGTGGTCTGTATGCAGATGCTTTTATTTTGCAAAAGAAATGTTAAAAGTTCGAATATGTTTTGTGTTTTATGAGGGCGACATATAGACGAGCTAGCTTACTATCTTTTTTATGCGATTGTTATTGCTTTGTTTGTTATGAATAACAATATTACAGGAAAAGCTATTTTGTTGATTGACATATCTAGATAACTGTTTCCATCAAACAATAAAACTAAAATCAAAAACCGAAAGCATTTCAACGGCATAGATGGAATAAGTGGCAACATCAATTCCACCTACTGAACCAGTAACTAGTAACCCAGACTCATTTCATCGTGAATGCTGTTTCAAGTTTGACTGGCAATTGCTTGTTTCAAGAGTGTTAACCCGGGGAAGCTGGGAAATTTTTCTTAGATGGAATATTATGACGCTAATCGAAAACATCGACACCCAAACATTCTCCTGAAGTCTTGAATAAATTCCGCTGGAGCGACGCAGCTTGCAAGCATAGCATAGAGAACTCGAAATTGTAGTCTTTTACGCTGATGTCGCTTTTAGTTTTGCCCGCATAAAAAAATGGTGGAAATCAAAACTGTAGGAAGTTTTGTGCCCTATAACACGATGAGAGTAGATTTGAAAAAAAATGTCCTTATATATAAAGTATTGAACTATTTTTTAAATAAAATATCGGTCCAAATAGCGGTAGTGGTGAAAAAATATTGGTTTTCGGATTTTTCTCTAGAACATTCGAATTTACAATGATTTTTTGAGTAAAAAAATCTGAAGCCTTAGGTAAAGGATATTCAAGCCTTCACGAGCTAGGGAAATGAGAACTGACGCTCTATCTTAAATATCTGACCATATGATAGACGTAATTGTCAGTTTTATGTCAGAAATTAAAAAAAAAGCAGAATTTTAATACTAACACTTGCAATTTTCCCTTCCAAAAGATTATCATCCAATAATGTTTTTTTCAATTGTTCTATAACAATAGGGCTTTCTAATATATAAAAAGTTGTAGCAAAATTCCGAGGGTCGCGAACGTTACCGGACCTTGTCATAATTATTTGCAATGTTTTGCCGGTTGTCATGAAAAGCCCTGTATATTATGTAATACTACAAAAAGGGGCCATATTATTCTCCAATTACATACATTACATTACGAAGAATTACATCGTTGCTGTCATTCAAACAAACTGAATCCCTCTATTATTAGCAATTGTTCGAATTTCAATATAAATATTAATAAAAACAAGAATTAGAATGTTAGTTATATGACTAGATTCCATAAAGTAAGGGTCCAAACAGTAAATTCAATTAGAATGTTCCTAATTTTGTAGACGCCATTTTTAGTCCATTTAGATATTACAAAGAAACGTGTTTTATTGATTTGTTATACCTACCACACGGTTGCCGAAAAAAAATGTACGCAACACGCCCGGAAATTGACTTCCAGGACTCGCCTACGGCTCGTCTACTAGTAGTAAAAAACAGTACTTTCCGGACATACTAATTTATTGAGCTTAAACGGCAATTGTACAGTCGGTATCAATCTCTTGCATTTTTTAAGCCTCGATAGACAATAATGCGAGTGTAAGACTGAAAATCAGACTACTGACTTTTTTATCTCGATAAAACATCTTGAATAAAATTAGCTTTTCCTCAATTTTCTTTAAACCACAGTGTGAAAAATTTAGATAATCTTTCATTTCGCCAATTGTCAGTTTTTCAATTTCAGTACTCAAAACGCTAATTAAAGAACCATTTTTTGTAATGACTGCAATCTTGCAGTGATACCAAATGTTAAGATCGAATTCAAGATAGTGATGGTGATACAAATTGTTATTGGCTCAGTCCTCATCATGTCCTATTACTGGCTATCATCACTTATAAAACAAACTATGAAAAAGGCTATTTCAAACTCTAAGAAGATGTGCTATAAGTGGAATGCGGAAAAGGACCAAAACAATTTGCGGAAAGTGTGGTGTCCTGTCATATAAGAACTGTTTTGCTATACAATATCATGATTAAAAATTTGAATGTTCTGTAATAGTATATTTCATTACGAGTCCAGAAAATAGGCTTTTCCCGTGTGACAAATGACAAATAGAAATAAGATTAAGCTCGGCGTTGCCTTCGGGTTACTTGCAGCCTCGGCTAGTTTTTATACTGGGTGTGCGAGTATGTTCATATAACTCCTCCCCTATTTGGAAAAACAATACAACTGGGGGGTGAATTGTTTTGGTCAGCCTCGCCGTCTTGGACAGGGTTTTCTTTCTTGAAGTCTTCTTTTTTCGGATCCATAATATGAAAATTGAAATCACAATTATAGTTAAAATAAACAAAATAGGGATATTCCAAATGGAGGGGTGGGTTGAATTTGTTTCTATGGGCTCGATGGCTTCTGGTTCTATCAGGGCAATAATGCAGTTTTCTTTCGAAATTTCTTCTCGGAATTTGCAAAAATAGTTGTCCTCTAGGTCAGGACAGGGTTCTTCTCCAAATTGGTGGAATTCTGTACCAAGTACAAGGTAGGTTTTTTTTAGGAATGATTATGGTAAGGTGAACTAATGATATGGGAGGTCTTGAATTCATATGTGTCTATGATAGGTAAATGTATAGCACATATAATTTTGGAATCTGTAAAATCTATTTGAACACTCATGAATTGGTAATATGTGTAAAGATTTTTAAATTTGAAAATACTTTTTGTACCGTACGTACCTTTAGCATGTTCTATTAACAGTGACATTTGTTCTATATTTATAACTGAAGTGTGTAAGTTTTCTAGATTATCTACAAAATTAATCAAATTTTGGCATTTAAGATAATTTGCTCTAAAGAAATAAATATATAAATATAGATATGAATAATTGCAAAATAAAACAAAATTGTTTATTGATTTGTCTATGTGAAGTATGTCACCATATACTATTTATGTTAAAATTATAATTCCATATTTTATATAAATTTTTTTTCTACATTTACAAGATTTTAAACATTTTATGTATCACTTTTAATTAATTTTTACATGTAAGTAGTTCTATTTATTTTAAATTCTGTTATTTTCAATATGGTATATTTTTTAGTGCCCTGAAGAAGTGTCAAAACGACACGAAAGCTCGGCTTTTAGTAAATAAAAGATTTGATTGAACTTTTGACTGAAAATTCCCGTTACCTCTACCTATATATATGTACATATACATATGTATATATGTATATGTATACATAGTTCAATCAAATCTTTTATTTACTAAAAGCCGAGCTTTCGTGTCGTTTTGACACTTCTTCGGGGCACTAAAAAATATACCATATTGAAAATAACAGGATTTAAAATAAATAGAACTACTTACATGTAAAAATTAATTAAAAGTGATACATAAAATGTTTAAAATCTTGTAAATGTAGAAAAAAAATTTATATAAAATATGGAATTGTAATTTTAACATAAGTAGTATATGGTGACATACTTCACATAGACAAATCAATAAACAATTTTGTTTTATTTTGCAATTATTCATATCAATATTTATTTCTTTAGAGCAAAGTATCTTAAATGCCAAAATTTGATTAATTTTGTAGATAATCTAAAAAACTTACACACTTCAGTTATAAATATAGAACAAATGTCACTGTTAATAGAACATGCTAAAGGTACGTACGGTACAAAAAGTATTTTCAAATTTAAAAATCTTTACACATATTACCAATTCATGAGTGTTCAAATAGATTTTACAGATTCCAAAATTATATGTGCTATACATTTACCTATCATAGACACATATGAATTCAAGACCTCCCATATCATTAGTTCACCTTACCATAATCATTCCTAAAAAAACCTACCTTGTACTCGGTACAGAATTCCACCAATTTGGAGAAGAACCCTGTCCTGACCTAGAGGACAACTATTCAACTATTTTTGCAAATTCCGAGAAGAAATTTCGAAAGAAAACTGCATTATTGCCCTGATAGAACCAGAAGCCATCGAGCCCATAGAAACGAATTCAACCCACCCCTCCATTTGGAATATCCCTATTTTGTTTATTTTAACTATAATTGTGATTTCAATTTTCATATTATGGATCCGAAAAAAGAAGACTTCAAGAAAGAAAACCCTGTCCAAGACGGCGAAGCTGACCAAAATAATCCACCCCCCAGTTGTATTGTTTTTCCAAAAAGGGGAGGAGTTATATGAACATACTCGCACACCCAGTATAAAAACTAGCCGAGGCTGCAAGTAACCCGAAGGCAACGCCGAGCTTAATCTTATTTCTATTTGTCATTTGTCACACGGGAAAAGCCTATTTTCTGGACTCGTAATGAAATATACTATTACAGAACATTCAAATTTTTAATCATGATATTGTATAGCAAAACAGTTCTTATATGACAGGACACCACACTTTCCGCAAATTGTTTTGGTCCTTTTCCGCATTCCACTTATAGCACATCTTCTTAGAGTTTGAAATAGCCTTTTTCATAGTTTGTTTTATAAGTGATGATAGCCAGTAATAGGACATGATGAGGACTGAGCCAATAACAATTTGTATCACCATCACTATCTTGAATTCGATCTTAACATTTGGTATCACTGCAAGATTGCAGTCATTACAAAAAATGGTTCTTTAATTAGCGTTTTGAGTACTGAAATTGAAAAACTGACAATTGGCGAAATGAAAGATTATCTAAATTTTTCACACTGTGGTTTAAAGAAAATTGAGGAAAAGCTAATTTTATTCAAGATGTTTTATCGAGATAAAAAAAGTCAGTAGTCTGATTTTCAGTCTTACACTCGCATTATTGTCTATCGAGGCTTAAAAAATGCAAGAGATTGATACCGACGGTACAATTGCCGTTTAAGCTCAATAAATTAGTATGTCCGGAAAGTACTGTTTTTTACTACTAGTAGACGAGCCGTAGGCGAGTCCTGGAAGTCAATTTCCGGGCGTGTTGCGTACATTTTTTTTCGGCAACCGTGTGGTAGGTATAACAAATCAATAAAACACGTTTCTTTGTAATATCTAAATGGACTGAAAATGGCGTCAACAAAATTAGGAACATTCTAATTGAATTTACTGTTTGGACCCTTACTTTATGGAATCTAGTCATATAACTAACATTCTAATTCTCAATGTAGATATTGAACACGTTCCATTAATTTAAAAAACATAAACCCTAAGATAATTAATTTTTTTTTTTCATAGGCAAATGGGAAAGACCACTAGATTTCAAAAACCGTATAATCATGATCTCCATGCCTAAACACTACTACTACTACTACTACTACTACTACTACTACTACTACTACTACTAATTTAGTCAGGCGAACCTTGGCCAATGAAAACTCAAGCCAAGGTTCCGGCACTGAGGCCACTGGCGGGCTCATTGTGCCATTCCTGCTATTCATGCATCCATGAAGCCGAGTCCCTCGATGAAGAACCCAAACCTTTTCAGTGGATGCCTGCTTATGTCCCCGGGGGCCATAACAGGGACTCCGAGGATTCGTCTGCGTAGCACAGCCCAATGTGGACATACGAGGAGAACATGGTCCGACGTTTCGTCAGCCATGCCGCAACCCCTACATAGGGGACTTTCCTCTAAACCTAGATTACAGAGGTGTTTCCTCAGACAGCAATGCCCTGTTAGGAGTCCTGCTATCTTCTTTAACCTACTCCTTGGTAGTTCTAGAGCAGCTCTAGCATGTCCATCAGTCCATCCCCTCAATAGGAGCTTGGACTGCCTGAGACCCTGTAGAGCCTTCCAGTGAGCGAGGTGCTGATTTCGCAACCAGTTCCTGGTCTCCTCACGGATTGTTTGTTTTGTAGGGCCCAAGGTCGGGCCCGGGCCGTTAAAAGGGGTAGCCGCCCCTTCCACCCAGCGCATCAGCCTCTTCATTGCCTTCAAAACCAGAGTGGGCCGAAGTCAATTCTAGCCACACTGTGTTCCGCCTCGCTAGGTCAGCAAGGCGTTCACGACATTCAGCAGCAAGCCCTGAGTTGATGGTATATCCACTCAGGGCCTTGATTACCGCCTGACTGTCGGTGTACATGGTTCATCTGCGCACATTCCAAGATAGCGTATACCTCAGCCTGATATGCAGACACTCCCTTACCCAATGGAACACAGACTTGTGTCCTTGGGTTCGTGGAGTAAATTCCAGCCCCCGCCCCATCGCTGGAGCATGAGCCATCTGTGTACCAGACGATCCCATGAGGTTGTGAATTTCCCTCTCCCCCCCCCAGAATTCTCTATTCCGAATCTTCACCCTGGAGGGGGTTACGAAGGAGTACCTGCGCATGCAGACATCAGCTGCTCGAGCCAGAACAGGGACATCTCCCAGAAGCTTACTGACGTGACTGCACCCTCCCTCGTTTCGCACATATCCCAAACTTTTCAAGCGTAGGAATGCACTCCCAGCCTCAGCCTCGATCACATGGTGAAGAGGCCGAAGTCCAAGAATCACCTCTAGCAGTTGGTGTAGTTTTCATGCAGCCAGTTGCCCCCAAACCGACCACCCTTTGGGGGTGTGCCAGTTGCGACCTAGCCGTGGCCAGGGTTACCCTTGGCCACCAGACCAGAGCCGCGTATGTGAGCATCGGTAGCATGATCACTTTATAGAACCACAAGATCGTCTTGGGGGTTAGTCCCCATTTCGGACCAATGGCTCTCCTACAGGCCCAGTACGGGTTAGTCACCTTGCCTAGGCGACTATCAGGGTAGCCTTCCATGTCAGCGACTTCTCCAGGATCACTCCCAGATATTTCACTTGTTCAACCACTGGAAGTGGCACTCCACCAAGGTGCAGACCATCAGGTCCCATACCTTTCTTCTTGGTGAAAGCAAATACCTCAGCCTTGGCAGGATTAACTGCAAGTCGGTGGTCGTTGCACCACCTCTGTACCCTATTCAGGGCCCTTTGTATTAGGGCCCTGAGGACGGTGATATGCCTTCCAACAACAAGGACAACGATATCATCGGCATACCCAATTGCCAGACATCCCTCGCCGTTTTATAAGGATATTAATTCGTCGACTACTAGCTTCCACAATGTGGGCGAAAGGACGCTTCCTTGTGGACATCCCCTGTCGACGACCATTTTAGCCACATGTTCCTTCCATGCAGCCTCTACTGTACGGTTGCGTAGCATGTTCCCAAGCCAATGAATTACCACCATTGGCTCTATTCCATGATCTACTGCAGCTCTACATATTGATTCTACAGGGGTGCTGTCGAAAGCCCCCTGTATGTCCAAGAATGCGCCTAAGCACTACTATATAATTTAATTACAGTAAAACCTCTATTTGTGGACACCTCTATATAGCGGACACCTCTATGTAACGGACAAAAACACATGTCCGCAATGCTGCAGTGAGCATTTGTGTATAAACGACCTTCTCAATAGCGGACCCTCTATATAACGGACGCGGATATACAAATTAGTTAGCAAAATAATATGTTTCTTTAAAAATTACCCCCATGTACAGATTCCTCTCCAAATTTCAACGGAAGTTAAGAATTCGTAATCTAGTTACGTGTACGGATACCCTTATATATTTTTACAAAAGGTCAGGTATAAAAATGTTTCCGGTTGACTGGTTTCTTGTTTCTCACTAATCCTCTTCATGATAGGTAAGATCTTTATAATAAAATATGTACTTTTTACTGGATATTAGTCACCAATTTTATTGCACACACACGTGCTAGATGACCCCGTCCCTCCCAGGATGCATATCTCTAACCGAGATACATCTCTCTGGGGACGAGTTCCACCACACCCCTCATCTTATCCGCTGGGTCTCATCGTCATCGTCGTCGTTCGCGTTTTCCGCGTACCTAGCCAAATGGCTGCTGGCTGGGGTCGAGCTGTCTTCTTCTTGGCCGTGTAACCGCGGTGGTTATTTTTTCGGCGGACTTCTAACTTGTTTTCGGTCTTCTGTTGTGTGTGTGATTGCGCTGCCTCTACAAAGTGCGTCCTTAGCCGACGAACTGCGGCTGAAAGCGACCTTGTAGGGTGTTTCTTCTTTTCTTGAGATTTCTTACAAGTGACTTTAGGCCATTAGCTGAGCCTTGTCACCTGCTCGAGAATCTGTTGCTTCGTCGGTGTTGTTGTCGTCGTTGTTTTGTTAGTTGCAGCCTGGCCGTAGTTGACTCCTTTCTCCGTTATTTTTGGGGCTGTTTTCCTTGTCTTCAAGTTGTTTGGGGCCTGTGGGCATCCTCTGTAGTTCGAAGGATGTTCTCCCTGGCAGTTTCCTCACGTGGCTGGCTTGTTCTTCGGTCTTGGGCATTCGTTCGATCTGTGTGGTCCTCCGCACTTCACGCACTTAGTGCTTATGCTGCATGCCGTCCGTCCGTGGTGGAATCCTTGGAAGTTGTAACACTGCGGTTTTATTGCTCCTTAAATAATTTGGTCAGTCTTTTCAGTTGAAGTTTAGTTATTGTTCACACAACATGCAATGGAAAAAGAAAACGTTTATCTTCAAAGGATAAGATAAAAATTATCCATACGAGTGAGAAATGTAAATTAAGTGTTTTAGGAAACTAGTAGAAAAATATGGCGTTGGAAAAACACAGACAAGCGAGATTTTAAAAACCAAATGAACTTTTATAGTCTTTTGTTGACGGCTCTAGTGATGACGAGGTTAAACGGAAATTCCCTAAAACTGAGTGCCTTGCTGTGGATCAGATTATTTTTGAGTGGTTTTCCGAAGTACGAAATAAGAAGATTTCTTTGTCTGAGCCATTAATAATGGAAAAGTTACTAGAAGCTGCAAAAGAAATAAAGAGTGACATTTTTACAGCATCAAAAGGATGGTTGGGAAAATTTGGCAAGAGCCACAATATCACATTTGTGGTGAGTCTGCACACATCAATTTACAGGAGGTTAAAAACTGGAGAATCAAATTAACTAAAATCTTGGAAGACTATTCTGCAGAAGATGTTTACAATATTGACAAAACGGGATTATTTTATAGAGCATAACCTAAAATAACATCTGCTCTAAAAGATGACAACTGTGCTAGAAGAAAATCTGCTAATAACCGATGAACCATTTTATTTTGTACTAATATGGCTTGTGATAAAGAAGAAACTTTAGTAAAAGGTACCTATCGACTTTAATACCAACTAAAATGTGTTTGGATTTCAACGGATATTCTTCAATAGATGAAGCACTAACCACTGAAGATTCGGATTTTTCCATTTGTGAATGTGTTGAGGACTTCGTGGCGAACAGTGATGAACAATGTGATATTGAAGAAATGAGTGTCGAACTTCCTTTATAATAAAATTGTTAAACCTATCAATAACGGACAAAAAAAATTCCCCTCAATTGTCCGCTATTAAGAGGTTTTACTGTATACACTTTTGTTTGCTTTATTCTATCAATAATGTAATAAATTACATAATTTCCATTCCAAACATACAATTTTACGAGCCATTTATGAGGGCTGCTCTCATTGGTGTTTTGAAGTGTGACGTTCTAGCCCCCACACACCTATCGACCTTGAGCCGACCAATCATATAAGTTCTTGTTCTAACATAGTTAATCCGTATAACTGTGGATCCGTGAATGGCAAGAAGTCAATCAAATTTGAGGCTATTTTTCATTGTATTTGTCACTATTTGTATGGTGTTTTTGGGTTTTTAAGAAAAATTTTAAATGCCATACAAAAACGGTAACAATAACTACACAAACATACGACAAACGGATAAAACAAACAATATGCACAGCCAAAGACGACTAAGGTCACAGATGACAGACTAAAACGTCAATTACGCTGATGAGAGGGCTTCTGTGAACAAATGTCATATTCCATCACTACGGCGAATCCTGCAAAAACTGCGCTCATTCCCTTCACTGTAAAAAGCAAGCTTGAGACTCTAAAACTGCCAAGCCTCTTCAACGTGCAGATGTGTATAGGCCAGAAGGTCAAGTATATGGCAATAATTTTGGATACAAAACTAACATAGAATTCACGCCTACCTGACAAAACCAATGAAGGGAAAATGACCCTAATGATTCCCGAACGGGCGATGGAAAACACACTAATCGTACAAACGGATCGTACACTGGCTGTACTCAACTGAAATGATACCTATGGTCACCTATGGAGCCTTAGTTTGGTGGTCAAAAACAGATCAAACAAAAGCCGAACTGGAGTTATCAAAACTTCAGAGGCTTGCCTGTCTATGCATATCGGGTGCGATGAGAAGCAGCAGGTCTGCGGACAATTCTCAATCTTCAATGTTGAGGCGGAAGCGAGAATTGCTGCATACAGGAAGGAATGCAATGGGAATTGGCAAGAAGGAATTAACACGCATAGTAATTCCAGAGCGAGAATTGCTGCATACAGGAAGGAATGCAATGGGAATTGGCAAGAAGGAATTAACACGCATAGTAATTCCAGAATCACAGATATTATCACAAACTCGCTTCTTGAAATGAGAACATCTTTGCCACGGTTAACGACAACCAACAATACCATATCCAGCTAAACTGGGATGAGTTGGAAACATGAAGTCAGGAGAGAACGTTGGTGTGGTACACAGACGGATCTAAAACTGACATAGGAATAGGAGCTGGGGTCACGGTGCTTGACTCAGGTGCAATGTCCATGAATCGTTAAAGAACCTTGCATCCGTATTACAAATGATCATCGAAAGGGGGTATAGGGGCCAAAAGATCCGTATACTCTCAACACTGGATTCAGGCTTCATTGGAGTCTTGAGAACAGATCTGGACTGGTCTAGGACTGCCTTCAAAAACTCTTAACCCTGGCAAACCATAATATTAACACTTGAGTGGGTCATAGGTCACAAGGGTATTGTAGGCAATGAAACGGCAGACTCCCTAGCAAAGCTACGCTCTGAAACTACAATCCTGAACCAGTATTTGGAATATCGAAAACTGTTGCACGTGAATCGGTGGATTCAAACTAAGCATTAGACGTACTGGAATCACGTGCCAAAGCAGGAACACAGACAAACTACTCGTCATTTAGGTCGCTGAATGACGAAATGTTAAACCCCAGCAGGGGCCAGATAAGTAAAATGACGGGATAACTCACCGGTACCTGTACCCTAAGGAAGCACTTGTATACAATTGGCATAAATAGGAAGAAACCTATCTGTCGGTAAGCATGGAAGAGGAGGAAACAGCCTCACATTATCTTTCGAATGTATAGCACTGTCTCATTGAGGATATAGACTCCTAGGGCCAGAGTACCCAAGGGAGGATTTCTCCAAGAAGGACTCAGTGAAAAGTCTGTTGAGCCAGATAAGGGCTACTGTTCTCTTCTTATAAACGGTACAACCAATAGCACAAAAAGGCCGAAAGGCTGAGGTGCCGAGGTCTCAAAGCCTCTGACTGGTGGCCAAGCCAATCAATCAGTCACCACGGTATTGCCGTATCAAAATGGTCAAACTTGTTGTTGAGATCAAAGAAGAATACAAACAAAATATAAGCATTCCAACAAATTACTTTGTTGTGAAATGACATTTTAATCATTAATTGATACGTTGTAGGGAAAAACCAGCATATGTATACAAAAACCAGTGATGGGTAACTTTGACAACACTGCTCTATGGTTTCCACAGAGGATATATAATAGAAACAGACAGAGACAGATAATGTTAGGGGTTAGTACGTTATACCACCGCATACTTGTTTCGGACATTTCTTAGTTTTAAATTAATATTTTGATTTCAAAATGCCAGGAAATCTATTTGATACGATTTTGATACAAAATATTATCTGCACACTGAAACTACATCATTATTTATTGATTGAAATATGTTTGAATGTATTTCATCTCTTGGTGGTCTTCCCCTTTGTTATGCATCAGAAGTACTACCTAGACCAAGTCCAAGTACTAGTAGCCCGGGGAAGTAAGGTCGAAAAATCTACCTAACATCAAATTTTCCGAGCTGGAATATTATGTCTCTTTGCCCGAGAGAATCCGAAAATTTCCCGCTAGCTATCTAAAATTTACCTGCAGGTCCGTAACTACAGTAACGAGTGTTAAAATTGCGCATACGTAATTTTGACATATGCCAAATTTTAAAATTCGTTGAAATGTCGCGATTTGGACAAGATTCTTTAAGTTCTATTCAAGAAAAAGTAACCGAAAGTAAACCCAAAAATACAATACTGAACGATAAATATACAAATACATTCAAACAAAAACGGAACATAGGGATTTTAAGCATTGTATCAGAACTGCTTTTGAACTAGTCGACCAACATGCAGCTTCAACAGATTAAAAACACGATTATTACAATCGTTTATTTGGACACCTATAACATATCGTACAATTCCCACCGCTCCGTATTCTCAACTGTAGGCGGTCCTTGATTAGCGTCAGACAATCAGTGAACAGCAGTCGATAGGTGAGAGTGTTCAAGCCCATAACTTTGTTTCAAATTAAAGAATCCTATTTTGTTTTATTTACGAATTTATTTTTATTTTGCAAGCCGTTATGGCCAAAAGAAATCAAAACATATTATCTTAACTCGAAACATTAAATGTTAAAGAGAATTTAACAATTAATTTTCGATTTACTACCCCCATCAAATAATTATTCAATACTGAATCGCAGTTCGCACTTCGGACACACCTCGTACATAACTAACAAATTTTGGAAGGAGAAGGGTCGGGATTTTTTACAGTGATTCTGAATCCAGCTGTCCAGATCAATACTTGATATTCATTGAAGTGAACTTATAGAAATGTTTTGTTGGTGGACTATTTAGATCGGCGAATACACTAAATCCCTATGTTCCGTAAGTATTTGAATGTATCTGTATATGGAGACAGTTTATGGATTTTACTAAAGATATAAATTTTAGTTTACACGAAAACACTTACCGACGCTCGCAAATATTCTTACTGACTGGGGCTATTGCATGAAAAAGAAAAACGGCGAGGATTACAAAGACTTTACTGTGAAGACTACTTGGAATGTAACGTCAAAATTATTAATGGAAAAATACCAGGACAAATATAATATTAAATTTAATCCCTTCACTGATACGGAATTTAAGACTGCCCGTGAGGCAAAAAATGCAAAAAGACGCAGTTGCAAACAAACCCCCAGAAAAGAAAACAAAGCGCTGTATCACTAAAATACGAAGAGTTCCAAGCCATGGTACAAAAATGTGATGAAGAAACGCCTGATGGTTTACAAAAGAAATTATTTTTTTCTTTATCGTACGAATTAGCATGGCGAGGAGGAGAGGGAGTAAAATGTTTGACTTCCTATTTCATACAAGACATTAATAACGCAGGGGAAAAAACTGGCAGAATGGAATACAACCCAATATTCGACAAAACAACGCAAGGTGGGAATAAACCTTGCGCTACATCCAAGTGGTTGGTTAAAAACATAGTTAACCCGGATTTGTGTCCAGTATGGTTGTTTAGAAAATTCTTGGAAAAGAGAAAATACATAAATATTCCGAGATTGTTCTTAACTGTTAATACCTCCTGGAAATTGGGCAAGTGGTACCTACAAGAACATCCCTGTCGGAAAAAACATGATCACCCAGCTTCAACGGAAGCAAAAAATCAGGTTTGGCGACAGAAAAATTGAAAATCACCAATCATTCATTGCGTGCAACAGCTGTTTCAAAATTAGCAAAGAAGGGGGTTGATAAAAATACGTTGATAAAAATTACTGGCCATTCAAATCCGAAGGCCATAAAGCCATATCTACAACTAGACGAGGAACACCATTTAAAAATAGTAGAAAATATGAGAGACAATGATAGAGCTAATCTTAATACAGAAACTAATATAGCTAATGTGCCTACAATAAGTTCTTTGAGTTCTAATTCAATCGCACATACATCAACAAGTAGTGCAGCGGGCTCCAAAAATAGTAATTTTTACAATTGTGCTTTCCACTGAAATTCATGCAATTTTTAGTTTCTACAATTTCTGTTTCATTTTAGTTTGTTCATGTTCATATACCTAATTGTTGTTTAAATAAAAATTCCAAACTAACGTACTTCCATTTCTTCTACTCGAGATATATTCTACCGAATTACACTCGTGCATCAAAATAAATCTGATAATTTTTCATTCAAGCATGTTGTCAGTAAAAACTGCATTCGGTTATTTTCATGTTTTGGCGAAAGAGCCCGACTCCGAAGGAGCTCTTTTAACAACATGCTTTCATGAAAAATTATCGGTAATTTTGATGCACTTGTGTAATTACTTCCAAAAACATATCGATTTCTCATGATTTTCCTGAACTCTAGAATAAACTCCTCTGGAGCTTGAGACGCAGCTTGCAAGCACAACGTAAAGCACTCAAAATTGGAGTCTTTTACGACTGAACAAGTCGTATTCTTTTTTCGCAATATTTAAAAACCTAGAATATTTATTTGTTTCATGGGTAAGTACAGTCAAAAATAAATTATGACATTGAAATGTCACAGAGGTCGCTGGCTCAAATGTCACTGTTTCCGTTTTTCTTAAATTCTTTTTTGGATGTTTTAACACTAATATTTATTATAGTTTGGTAGAATAATATAATAAAGACGATGGGTGAGTCAAAAACTAGAAGTATTCTATATTAGTTACTACCACGGCTATTTTAAAAGATATTTTTGTATCTTTGGTTGCCTAGGCAAAAATCGTTTTTTAATAGAAAATCGTTCATTAATATACCTCAAAAACCGACGGTCGACGGAAAATAAACAGCGATTGAGAAAAATAGTTATTTAATAAACTAGTTTGTTAATTAAGGCGATTAATAAACGAGCGATAGCGAGTGAGTGCCTTTAATAGTTGAGTTTATTAATCGCCCATTAACAAATGAGTTGATTACAATATTTTTTCGTTGACCGTAAACTCCACAAAGACTATCAGGAGATAATAATCCCAATTCCATACCAATGACGTAGAATGTCATAATGATATTGGCATATTGTCTATATCAAAATGTCATCAAAACATCAAAATCGTGCGTTAATGAAATGGAGTGCGTTAATGACGTCCATTAACGCATCCTTTTTTCAAATAAAATAATTCATTAATATCGAAATTAATAGACGGTCAACAAAAAAATATATTTATATATATCGACAGTTTGTGTATCCGCCATTTTGAATACTCAGAATTTGAAAACACCAACTCTTTCAGGAACATTTCCTAAAATATATATTTCTTCATATTATCACCTTGATTTTGCCATTTTAATTTTATTTCCCGCTTAAATGAACAAAATTTTGAATTGCTTAACAATTTTTGAGAAATTATGGGAAGAAAAACTTTTTTTCTTAAATCGTCTTCTATCATGTTATAAAGCGATAGATTTTTTACAATTTGGATGTCCACATTTTTTTAGTGCGAGCAAAACTAAAGTTCTCTGCGTAGAAGACTCCAATTTTGACTGCTCTACGCTGTGCTTGCAAGCTGCGTCGCAAGCTCCAGCGGAATTTATTCGAGAATTTGGGAAGTGTTTTCAATCAGGGACATAATATTCCATCTCGGAAAAATTAGACGTTTGTGTCCTCACTTTTCCGAACTATAGTACTACCATCGCATATCACATTTTCATAGAATCTAGATTTAAAACGCCATTGTTAATTCAGTTAACTTGATATGTTAGTTATTCAATAGTAAATCATATCAATCCAAGTAGTAACGAACAAAAACCTCCGAGCTGGCCAGAGAAGACAGGGCTTCTGGTAAATCGGTTTTTCGAATTTGTTTGTAGTAGTTTAGTAAGTGCGTTAGACTAATCAATCACCTTCAAACTAATCGTGGATTTAACATAACGCAGTTACAGCTGTATGTACCCACCTTTCACTAACAAAATCATACCGTTCCAGGCTCGTCTTTTGGAAAATTTCAGCCCTCAACCATACAATTTATCCCACGTTTTCTCAACTTTTCAATAGATTTATTTTGTGGCAACCACCACGGCTTCCTAAATATTTTGCTTAATGAAACATAACCACCATTTTAATCCTGCTGATGATTCAATCCTATACCAGGGTTGATAGTATTTACCTGCAGAGGTCTCCATTTATTCACCCTATAACCTTACCTTTGAAAATAAGTCAAGAAATTAAATTTTGGAAAATATTGAGATGATTATCAATTTTCTGGATTTTCTGAAAAAATAAAATTTGTTTTATTAATATTGGAGACGAAAAATCATTCATTTGGTATTTGACGTTGTTGTATCTAGAAGATAAAATACTAAACGATGTTAAATTTATGGTGGCTGAAAATGTATTCTTGATCTCGGAAGGCCCATGTTTTATATTTTTTATGACAAGTAATAAAACCTTTTATTGGAAAAATGTTCCACCTCAATGTACACAATTTTTATGAGACACATAAAAAACCCAATAAAATTGGACAAGAGAATTTTAATTTACGGAAATGAAACACCAATTGAGATTTTTGAAGTTTAATTTATGTGAAAAATCTTGATAACAATGATAACAAAAGAAGCGATAGAAGGAAAGAATAGAAGTATACAAGTATTTCTGCAGTTGTGATAAAATCGTTGTTTGGCATCTATTATTTTCGAAGAAGAATACGTTCGTTCTGAACAACACTTCAAGAGTGAAAATTGAGTGAAAGGAAGGTACAGGGTTACCCATTAGAAGTTACCTTCTCAACATTGTAATTTCTCAGTTTTATAAAAAAATGTGAGACTGCGACCAAATTTTGAGATTTATAAGCCTGGAACTCTACTTGATAGCACAAGTTTCATTATATGGCAAAACTACACAATTTAAAAATAAATGTAGTAATTCATTTCTTAGTAGAAATATTTACTATGAAGGAATATCAAAAATGTCTTAACCAGGCTACCCAAAATCTTTTTGCTACGAAAATGATTGTAATGCATTTTAAATTATTTGTCTGGTTAAACGTCTCTTCAGGGTTTTAAAAGCAGTTTGTTATTCTTCATCCCAATGAAAAGTTCTTGTTTCTTCTGTGAGTCGAGTTAGTGGCTTGGCAATATCTCCAAACTTCTTTATGTACCTTCTATGGTATGTGCTAAGTCCAATAAAACTCCTAGCCTGATGTTTGTCGGTTGGTTATGGCCGAAGCTCGATGGAAGCAATTTTCTCTGGATCCACCCCACACCTGACACCAGTGTAATGTGTTTGTTATTTATTGAAATAGTTTCTACGGGTGGCATAAAATACTCACTACTATGGCTAATTACTATTTATTTATAGAAACACACACAATTAATTTATATACACACATCACTCAATGTCTACTAATTTATTAACACTCGGTATAATAGTTCTAATTTATTTTCACCACTTGAATATTACTCTATTTATCTCCACTATTTCATTCACTTCCCGATTACTAAGTTTGTTTACTAACTGTCTACTCACTCAAAAACTCGCGTATATACAGGGTGTCCCAGGAATGAGAGGCCAAAACTTGGGAATGAGTAGGTGGTGTTAAAATAATGTCAGTATTTCATAAATTTTTAATGTTATTTCGATATTGACATATCATCATCAGAATGATAATTATCAATATCCTTTCATAATTTTCATAATTTTTTCATTGAATAGTGGAATTAATTAGAAACAGTTAGTTTCATTTATAACATTAATATGAGTAGATTCCACAAAGTAAGGGTCCAAACAGTAAATTCAATCATAAATTTTTTTTCTACGGACCTCCTTTGTTGAGTTATAGGGCTTCAAAGCTAGAAATTAAAAATACATTTTTATTCATAACTAAAAAACTATGATTTCGAACTTGATGAAAATTTGGTGGATTGTCAAGTACATCAATTTTATTATTTTGTCCATACCAGTAAGTATTTTGATGTTGC
Source organism: Lochmaea crataegi (assembly GCA_947563755.1). Classification (NCBI taxonomy): domain Eukaryota; kingdom Metazoa; phylum Arthropoda; class Insecta; order Coleoptera; family Chrysomelidae; genus Lochmaea; species Lochmaea crataegi. The sequence goes on from OX387426.1 coordinate 27,147,614, forward strand.
AGAAAGTCAGGATCGGACTTGGCTCACCGGATAAAAGGACAGAACATTTAAAGTGGCAAGGCAACAAACTTTAAAATACTGTCAGTTTATTCTCCAGCTATTTTTCTGAAAAAAGGTACCGTGTGTCCAAATCGATAACATCAGTGTTTTCCGAGAAATATGAAATTTCGTAATACACCGCAGAGCACATTCAGATCATTATTTAGGGTTATAACTAAGTATGCTGCCGTCAATTATTTGTCATATGCATTAACCATCCTCAAAAAAATGTTATTTTTTCAAGTAGGAAGCTGTCAATGTATGTATCATATGCATATACAAATTGACTCATAATTTTCATAAAAACGTATATTGAGAGTAAGAATTATCCAGAGTAACATCTCTACCATTGTATAAAGATAGGATATCTTCATACAATGCCTCTACACATTTATTGAGCCTACGAATAATGTTTCGTTGTACTTGAAACTACATCCTTGATTGTTCTTTATAGCATCGCAATGGAAATGAATTCGATCCAGGAATGTGGCTTTTCCTACGAGGTAAACATACTATTTTTCCCCAAATCGTTTAAAATTCGACAGATAGTAATTAATTTTGAAAAAATTCACAAATAAATGGTGCTTTTAAACTCGTAATAAAATTACTTGGGTTACTATGGAAACGTATTAAGGTTGAATTGTGAAACTTGACACATATAAATTTAATTGCTGGTGTTCTCGAAAGTGAAATGAAAAGTGATGATGAATTTTCCATTTCTGGAACTCCTCCAGAGCTGGTTGGGGCAGTGAATACTGCTTCATTAGAATTATTGCCAAAGAAACCAAGAAAAAAGTACGAATATGCATATAAACGTTTTATGGACTATTGTAAAAGTAAAGACACGAGTTCTCTCTCAGAAAATATTGTAACGGTATACCTCCTAGACCTTTGTTGAAAGATGAAATTTTCAACATTATGAGCCAATTATTCAATGTTGAAGTCAACTCTCGCAATTAAATATACTGATGATATATCTACCTATTCAAGACTTCGTGCTTTATTGAAACGGCAAGCTCAAAGTTATAGGGCAAATCAATCTAGGATTTTAACGAAGGCAGAAATTGGAAAACTCATTCAGGAAGCTCCAGATGAAGAAAATTTAATGATTAAGGTAATTTACAAGGTTTTAATTTCTATTTAGATTACACATTTATTTATTTTTTAGGTGGCTTTAATATTTGGTATTTCTGGGGCCTGTAGAATGGATGAGTTAGTCCGAATGAATCTACACGATGTAGAAGACCTAGAATCTAAGCTTTTAATTAGCATACCTGATTCGAAGACCAACAAACCAAGATCATTTGTAATTAATCAGATGTACTTGAATGTTTATCGAAAGTATGTTTCGTTAAGACCAGAAAATATGAACAGTGACTGATTTTTCTTTCGAATATCAAAGCGGAAAGGGTTATGGACAAGTGGTAGGAATTCATCAATTTAGAAAAATGCCTAAAAATAGCTTCTACTTATTTGAACTTGGTAAATCCGACAGTATATACAGGTCACTGCTATCGTCGGTCTTCTGCAACAATATTGGTTGAATCTGGTGTCGACATAACTAGTTTAAAGAGGCATGGTGGATGGAAGTCATCAAACATTGCTGAAGGATATACCGAACAATCTCTTAACAATAAGATTGAGTTGGGAAATAAAATTTTCACAGTACAAAATATTCAACAAAATAACCATACCACCCCGCATGTTGTCCAAAATGTTTCTCATAGTTCTATTAATGTTTCTCCAATGTTTAATGATTGTACTAACTGTCAAATAACTGTAAATATAACAAATCAATCTTAAAACGTATTCTGCAATGTATTGATGTTTTCAAAATATAAATTAATTCCTTATAAACAATGTGCTTTCAATGATTTATGTAGAACAACAACTCTAAGGAAGTGAATAGGAAATCTTGACTTTTTCTTTAAGAATTTTTGTCTGGAATGTCAAAATTTCCTAGTGGTTTGCGGAAAAAAATATTAACCACAGCTTGAAGCTTTGTTACGCTGACAGTTTCGTCTTGACAGTCTCGGAAACTGTTAACATGACAAATATCTCTGACGTATCAAATACGTCATTGACAAATATAAAATTGTCGTCAATTCGAACATAATTATACTTTAATCTTTTTTCTAATTACTCCTACTTTTAAATTTTCTATGTTCTATTTTTAGATAAAATAAATTATTTTTGGTCTATTATTGGGGACTATTTATTTGTAGGTACATTTAATGACCTATATAGTCATTAATGCATAATATTCATCTAACAATGTACTGCCTTATTCAAAGTCACAGCATTGGTAACTATTAAATACTCTACTAACAAGTAGCCACTAGCATGTTACTAAATGTGTCATATTCATAGTCCGTACTTCAGTAGCTTCTAGTTAATATTATGTTAGCAGAAAACTATACATGGCAAAATCTCAAATTTTCATTTTGACATGTTGTGACGAACTTCATTTTTATTAACATATCATAGGAAATGTCATGCTCATTTGGTTCTTGTGTATTTTGTGCGGTTTGTTATTTGGTAAAATGAGAGATCCAAACCAGATAAACGTTAACAAAGAATTAGTTAGGGTGCAAGCTGAAATGGTAAAATAACGGAATCCAAAAGTGTATTTGAAGCGACAAAATCGCTTGGAGAATTTATTATCAAATTTAACCAAGAACAGATAAGAAATGTTGTAAATGATGACTGCCTTCCAATATCTGCTGCCACGCAAGTCTTCAAATTATTATAAGCAAGTAACAAAAGTTTTATTATAAGATAATAAGCTATTTTTAAATTCGACAATGCCAGTGCCTGTATGAAATGATGGGAAGTACTGAATGCAATGTGCATGAATTGTGAGTTAGAAAAAGTCTACAAGGAGGATGGAGATGACAAAAATATATCGAGTAGTCAGTTTACTGACAAAAGTATAAGAAACGATGAAATAAAACAATTTAATTTGTTTGAATCTTCATTATAATTTGAACTAACGTTCAATTTAAACTTGTGACGCGTTTTGCTAACATAGTAGCTTTATCAAACGAGTAAGAGTAACGAGTAGAGTATAATATTATCTCAAGTTATATTGGATATAATAATAATAGAAGGAAGAATTGCAAATACATTCATATGTGCAATCTTGCTATAAAAGATCCCCGATTTGTGAATCGAAAATAAAATGTTTTATTGATAAAAATTGGTTATCGTCATTTATAATACCTGATACCATTGTATAAAGATAGTTATACAATGCTGATGCAAAGATGTGTATCAACAAAGTAGAGAAATGCCAAACAATTCATGTATACAAAAAATAAATTATTATTCCGATAATTCATGTCTTTTTCCCACAAGACCATTGTTTCAACAGGAGGTAGTTTAGTGTTGTTGGTTTTGGTGTTTCTCTTGTAGAAATCTTAATTATTAGAGCAATTTGTTGTTGTTGCATTGAAACATTGATGACAATAAACATACGCAATCCATCCACATCCATTCTCACATGAGAACTTGTAATTATATGTACACTGTATTTAAAATTAATATTTATATTATTTAAAAGCATTATTAATTGAAATAGCTTAATCGGGCACAAAATTCACCTATTGTCAAAAAAACGCAGTTTATGTCATAATCGGTACGCACATAAACATGCCCAGACACCATGCTGAATATAAGGCTGGTAGTATTTTTTCGTAATTCCATACTGTTATTTTGATTTAACGGTATTCAGATGACAATTGAAAAGTTAATGTTAACAGCCTCCGTCCGTTAAGATTTTTTAACGGCCGGCGGCCATCAAGAAATCCCTTGTTCAAACATTTTTTTCAAAACTTTATTCTGCTTACAATAACAATAATTATAATAATACTAACTATTTATAAATTTGAAAAGTAATTTGAAAATTGCTATTATTTGAAATTTCTATTCCATCGATGAGAGATTTACCTTCTATAACGCCAGTATTTGAACTTGTTGTCGGTGTGGCCTCATTACTATAAAATAGTTATCTCGTTATCTTCATTCTCTTATTCTCTTTGAAACAGTATGAAATTACGAAAAGTCTTGAACGACTCACGGCCGATACGCAAATAAAGGATTCGGTTATAATACAATATTAAACCTCATCCGTTATTTGCTACATATCGGCCTTGTAACGTTAATGAATATACCGGTTGTCATATATAATAAATCATCAGCTTCGACTGTTTATATCTGTCAAATTTCATATTTGCCACAAGAACAGTTTTCAAGATATTGGACTGTCTTAGGACACCCGATATAATGGAATTGTTGTGCTGTAACCAAAAGTTTACGTAGACAAGGGCGTCAAAATTAAGTTTATTTTCTCATCTTCGATCACAAGAAATATCTTCACGCCACAGTGATGCATCTGGTCGGTCAAAGTTATGAAATTATCATTGAAATGGGATAATCATATTGGCACTTGAATTTCAGGAAAAATATTCAGTGCAAAGTTCATGGCAGTGCTCTTTATATTAAACGATGAAATAAAAGAATTGAATTTGTTTAAATCTTTATTTTATTTTGAACTAACGTTCAAATTAAATTAGTGACGCGTTTCGCTACACAGTCGCTTTTTCAAACTAGTGAAGATATATTGAAAAACTTTTAATTTATATAGTGCCTTAATACGGAATTCTAAGATATTGACAAAAGTATTATAATTTATTTAAATGGGGATAAGTACAAAAAGTGCCTTCATACGGAATTCTATGAATATTACGAAGGTATTGAAAAAGAGTACCTGGAACATTTATTCACAACCATCACATCTTCTAGGTAATAAGGTTTAATAAGGGGGAATGATTGATATATATTTGGTCGTTAAGCAGATTACCTGAATTAGCAGGTAATCTGCTGTGATGTGATGGTTGTGAATAAATGTTCCAGGTACTCTTTTTCAATACCTTTGTAATATTCATAGAATTCCGTATGAAGACACTTTTTGTACTTAGCCCTATTTAAATATATTATAATACTGTTGTCAATATCTTAGAATTCCGTATTTAGGCACTTTTTGTACTTATCCCCATTTAAATATATTATAATACTTTTGTCAATATCTTAGAACTCCGTATTAAGGCACTATATAAATTAAAAGTTTTTCATTGTATCTTCACTAGTTTGAAAAAGCTACTGTGTAGCGAAACGCGTCACTAATTTAATTTGAACGTTAGTTCAAAATAAAATGAAGATTTAAACAAATTAAATTGTTTTATTTCATCGTTTAGTATGGATCTTCATCAAGTAAAAGACTCATCTATCCAACTCTTTATATTGAATAAATCTAATTAGAATGAACGGTTCTACATATATGTGCGCGAAGAGCAGGTACCATGGGAAAATTACTTTTGTTGCAATTGCAATTTTTTAATGCAATATTTTGCAGTAGGTCTTGATGCGTTATGGATAGTCTGATTTAAAATTTTCAAACGGTATTGAGAAGTATTTATAGATGAAGAGCAGCAGAACGTATATTTTCGATTTGTAATAAAATGTTACGAAAATGGTCAAAAACGCCCAAGAACACCGCCTAAAATGACTGGTTACGCCGCGCGCCAGCACGATCGCATATCTATATAGTATGCCTCTCCACGATCTCCGCTGCCCTTTTCTACTCCGTTACTTTCTGGAGCTTGGTCATTTTCGACCGTATTTCCTAGCGTTTTTGACCTACTTCGCAGCATTTGATCACAAATTGAAATTAAACGTTTTGTTGCTCTATATCTGTATTTTCTAAAAAAGTTTTGAAACTCAAAATCATCTAGACCTACTGCAAAATATTGCATTCAAAAATTGTAATTGTAATTGCAAGAAAAGTAATTGTCCCATGGTACCTGCTTTCCGCGCACATAAACTACGTACGAAGGACTTCTTTCCTACGAAGTTTCAACGATATAACTTGAAAAACGGCAAAGATATGAATTTTCAAAAAAATGACGAATTTTCCAGTTTTTCCGAATTTTCTTCGCTCTCTATTTGATTTTGTGAAATGGGACGGAAGTGTGTGACAGGAAGCCAGTGAAGCGCTCGCTATTTGATTTGACCAATGAGCTCGAGCGGTGGTAAATTTCGCCGTCAGATGGTAGCAACGAATTTACCGAGAGGTCGGTATTGTCAGCCAATAGTTTATGCATCAGCTGTGCACTTAAGCTACAGTGTTGTGTATAAAGTTTGTTGTTATATGAACTAATTTATATGCGTAAAATATTTTAATAATTTTATTCACTGTTGTTAATGAGTGTTTGGAAAAAAATGCAGATCATTCATAAGAAATGCAAGTGAGTAATAATAATTATTCAAATAAATATTTTACTGTTTTGCTCTATCCAATTTTGGGGTTAATTTCTGTCACTGTTTATTAGAGAAGATTCCGTATTTTTTAAAATGATGAACTCAAGTTCGAAAAGAACACATAACGAAATGTGGTACTGTTATTGACGGAGTTTTTTAACGGTTTTTAAATACGTTGAAATCACAAGTATACGTCTCATATTTCAGTTATCATAAGTCTATTGTCTCCGCTCTTCCCCCAAATTGAACAAAAATAAAAAATGTATTTAATAAAAAATTGTATCAAACCTAGTTTTATAGCTATTAATATAACGAGATTATTATGCGATTTATAATAGTCGAGGACATTACTAGGTGACATGAAAGTGGCTTTTTTAATTGGAATTGGAGGAGCCTGTCGAACCAATGAATTAGCGAAGATGACCACGGAAGATGTTGACGTTTTAGAGGACAAGCTGATTGTTACTATTCTTGACTCAAAAACCCACAAGAAACGGATTTTCGCTAAAGTATCTGACGGCAAAGTAAATCCTGTGCTTTTATTCAAAAAGTACGCAATATTAAGGCCAGTCCATTCATTTCTTCTCTAAAATACCTCAAAACATAGCTGAGTATCTCTCACTTGAAAATCCTAATATGTATACTGGTCGGTGGCGAAGGTTGCTAGAGGGTATTTAGAAGAAAATGTGACCAAAAAAGTTTCCATTGCTCGCAAAATTCAAATCGGCGATGTTTCCGGCAGTGAATTAGGCACTGGGGAACCGCACTAAATCGAGTGCTTGCTCGGTTATTAATCAGGCTTCAGAGAACATACCTATGATCGTGGACGCTAAAGGCAAAGGTGTATCCATCAAATTTGAAAACTGTCAAAATATTGTTTTACATGTTCATGAAAACTAGTTCTAATATTATTTGGTATCTAACGTATTATGCTTCCGTAACTAACGTATTAAATTATGGAAACTAATGTATTATGAGTAACTAAGGATTTATGTAGGTATTGGTACGTTTATGATGTTTATAATTATTAATAGCAGCCCATCTGAAAGCCTCTACTGAGAAGCTGATGAACCCCCACTATGGATTAGAAGACAATATTTGCTTCTATCCTACGCAGCCTCAGTCTCTTCAAACCGTCTCAATCCTGTCTATTCTCTGTTCACATCAACTGCCAGCCCTCTTAACAATCCTTCACCAATAATTAAACCTATCGCTCTTATATTAGCTTCATTAACAAATAACATTAACCTCTCACTCAGAAACCCCATTCCTTTTTCTCCATCCCCTTCCTGGATTATGCACCCTCCTCAGGTCAATACTTATTTATCCAAATTTAATAAACACGAAACATCTAAAAAGCTCATGATTAAATTATTTTTTGAAATCATTCATAACAATCAAATAAAAAACAATCAATAAAAAAGTTGCCATTTGTACAGACTCTCTAGCGTCTATCCTATCTATCCAAGAATTATTTACTGAACATCCCATTGTCCAAGAAATCCATCACTCTTATCACCATATTTATTCCCTAAACACCACAGTCACCATTATATGGATACCCTCACACATTGGTATACCTGGAAATTAAGTGGCCGATCAGCATGCCAAAACAGCGTCAACTACTGCCACAATTACTTCTCATATCCAAATTTGCAAGGATGTTGAGGCAGAAGCAAAAAGAATCGTTAGATACATGTGGCAAACTCATTGGAGCTCCACCAAGACTTCCCTACTATCTATTTAGCCTATTCTCAACACACCTCTATATACTGACCCCACTGGACTCTCTAGACAAGATGTATCAATACTACATAGACTTCCAATAGGTCACACCAAACTCACACACAGCTACTTAATGACCGCAAGCAACTGACCTTCCTGTCAAAGCTGCCAGTGCCCACTTAGTGTTAGACACATCCTGGTTGATTGTCGCCAATTTAGCACAAGAAGACGACAACATAATATCAAATGCCAGCTGCAAGACATCCTAGGGGACCCAAACCAAATCGAGACAACACTGAAATTCTTAAAAGATATATCACTCTAATATAAACTTTAAACTATGTTTTTAACTATCTGTAATAACTATACTGTTTTTCTGTAATCGCCCTGTGCAAGTGGCCATAGTTGCCGAGCACGTCAATTGAATAGAAAAAAAATAAAAATTATTAATAAAGATTGCATATAAAAATGTCTTAATTTTCAATGATACGATGAATTATATAAAATACAATTTTCATTAAAAAAGTGATTCTTCGTTACCAAAAATTATTTCAAATAATACCTGAATAACTTTTTTTGAGATTTGATCTCAATGTTGCTTATTACCGAGTTGATATGTCAAATGTAACATATCATATGCGACTACTGTAAGGCTCGCTCGCTGTTTCTCCTTTGTTATCTACATTCTAGAAGATTGGTCGGCTTGATTTATAGTTTGAGAATATAATCCTGACGGAATATGCTATATATCCAGCTCTAATATGACTGGAGGAAATCATCTACCTAGTACGAAAAGTGGCGCATCTAAGTGGATTTTGGATTATTTGAACTTTGTCGAAGTTCACGTGAAGTTTCCCGTAAACGTTTTATGTAAAAAAGCAATTCAATGTCTATTGGGCCATGCAACCAGAGAAGTAGTTGTTTCTACTTCGACAAACGTTTTTTCAAACCACAGTTATTATTTTGAATAAATAAATTACTTATTTTGAAAATTCACAAAGCATTGTTTGATTATTATTGGGTGCTAGTAAGTTATGGATTATTGTCTGAATTTTTCATAGTTTTCCCCCAGAAGAAACGATGAGTGAAGTTATACGCTAGCATAACTGAATTTACTTTTGTTACTGGCCTACATTATTTTTAGAGAAAATAAATAAAAGTCCGAAGACAATTTTCTTATTTTCCAATAAATCTTATTTAGGAGCCTTTAGGGGGATATTTTGATTTGACCCTGCTATATTTCACGAATCAGTTCCCCTTTGTAAGATCAATCCTGATATTCGTACATAAATTTTAATTTTGGTTTTCAAATGGCCATATCGGATGCTTAGACGTGGCTAGAACTATAAAAAAATTCGTAGATTTTTTTATAACCAAGTGTCCAAATTAAGAAAGTATGGCAATTGTTGAAAATATTTGTGGATATTTATAAGTGACGTCCTGTTGTATAGTTTTCAAGTCCATGCTATGGTCATATTAAAAAAAATTAGCTTGAATTGGACACTTTCTTATACTGCATTCCAAGATATTTCGTTTTGACTTGAATATTCAAGACCAAATTCCACAGCAGGTAGTTCACAGGTAGATACCAAAGTATCGTACTCGTTTCTTCGAAAAGCGAAAAGATGATGCCTAATAGTATGATTATCTTACAACCGAAATATTTGGCTGGTAAAATAATATTTTAGACTAATTTTTTGATTCATTTAATTATTCTATTATTTATTTCTGTTTCGGAAGATATATTTCCGAATTTTAATTTTTCAAATTAAATGTAATTTTCAAGATGAATGATTGACCACCTTATCTTTAAATATTTTAATCTGATTGTGTAAATATAAAAAGAGCTTTCACTGCTTGTTTTCCTTTGTCTGACCTGTACGGCACGCACCTACTTCATTTCCAATGCCCTTTTTATATTTACTTAATGGGGTTAAAATATTTATAGATAAAATATAAAGTAGGGATTTCGGGATTATTATTTTTAATATTGTCTAAGAATTTTGGTTTGCAATAAACATTTCACTCGACAGATTCGGGATGGAACTTAATATTCTTTGAATTTAGCCAATTCTGTAAATCTTTTTTCAACCAGTTGGTTGTGGGCAATTTTTCTAAAAGTCTCGAGTGATAACTTGTATTATCCATTTGAGGAAGAAGGCTTATCATTTGTTCGAACCATTCTTTGAAGACATTAGCATCCATGTCCTCATGGTAATCACCGGTACGAGTGGATTCAAAAGTCAATAAACCACCTTCAACAAAACCGTTTGAACTGCTGATGTGAACTATTGTCAGTCTGCGCCCCTTTTCTGATGGTGGATTTAAACCAGTAGATAAATTATTTAGAAAAGCCTGTCTTCGACTTGTAACAGTTTCATCTTGCCAAAATTTATTTGGTGTATGTCCGTCGTTGATCCATTTTTCATCTAAATAAAATATATTTCTTCTTTGGTTTCTCTTTCTTTTATAGTCCTTAGGTAATTTCTTCTCCATACTATAATATCGCTTCTTTCTCTTGAAATAGACTTTCTGAGATGCATTTTCCAGCGAAAACCTGTTTTTTCTAAAAGTTTCCATAGTGTGCTTCGACTCATTTCAGGGTAATCCTTATCATCTCGAACCGTGGTAGGAACTTTGTCTACCGTCGGAAATTCTTTTCTAAGGAAGAACGCATGCACTTTCTTTCGAAGTCTTTATTTCAAATGATTTTCCATCTGAAATTTTGGTTTTCGTGACCTTCTTCAATAACTCTGTAAATCGTAGATTTCCCAACACCAAGCGTACTACTAACTTATTTCACATTGTCAACACTTTTACATAAATGTTGGTCTGTACATGATTTAAAACAATCAAATATTAATGTTTTTTCATTAACTGTTAAAGGACCAATTTTTTGGCGTTTACGTGGCCCTACCTAGAAGTCACAATGGACTCCACACTGCACCTTGCGAGTTGCAGCCAAACGACTTTTAGTGAACTGTTAAGAATACACAACTTGGTCCTCCTTGCTAAATGGAAAAACCTACAATCGCATTTTCGGTGAAATTTGTTGGGAAGGTATTTATCTACTTATAATTCGATTACTGTAAGAGATTATTGGAATTAAAATGAAACAAAATTTTAAACCTTTATTGAAAATAATCTTATGATACGGCTATGTAATCTTCAATACACAGGGCTTTTCACCTGTCCAAACCTTTTTTAATTGTTCTGTACAGCTTATGGTTATAAAAGACCAATAAAAGACCGAAAACTTGCATTAGCTCAGGTACATTTATGAAAATTATAGGAAATATTTAGATTATTATGTAATAATATTTAAAATTACCGTACTAAGTTTTGCACCTGCATCTGCTTAGCTTTGATCATCACACTGGCGACAGCGGCTTTACTTTATAACATTGAGATCAAAGAGCCGAAGGGGAGTTGGACTACTAGTCTTTGTTAATGTACGGTGGCTATACTAGCGCTATCTTTATTTCTCATTTCGACGGACACTTTTGATATACAGAGTTCGTCCTCCTTATACCTAGTCTCCATGCTTTGAAGGATCAAATACTCTGAGTCTACATTTTATATACTACAACCATTGGGCGCGTTTACCATTTGTTTCACCAATGCTTAGTGGCTGGATGAGAGTGAAAGCGATGGTTCGCATAGACAAGGATAGTCTCCTACCTCTGTAACAAAATACTCCATATAAAAACGGAAGATCCAACAAATGATATCAGTTGTCTTCATCATTTAGAAAATCTTCGTCGGTGATTATGGGAGGCGTTTATTGATGATAACAGTCCAAATGATACTCTGTTCGGATAGAATTTTTGAGACAGTTCGAAATTATTATTACAATTCAAGTTGATTATTAATTGAATCTAGTAATGTCAAGAAGTAGTATTTATGTGACTGGCAGGGCCTGGGTTGGAGGCCAGGTGGTGACAGTTGTAGAGAAAGTGACAGTTACTGAACAATGAAAAAATGTAATGTTTTGGTTCTTTAAAGTAAATAGTATGATTAATTAATAAATATATGTTTTATTTATAACACTCAAAATATGACACGGCGCTGCGATAATCGTGTTTAAGCACTTATGTGCTTCAAACAATAAAAAAATAATAATAGCCGACATGGAAAAGTTAACCTCTATAATAAAAAGCCGGTCGGTACAAAAATAAAACGAGAAATGGAAAACTTAAAGACTCCGAGTGAGTTGAGCTTAGAAGGTAATGTAGCATTAAATTTCGGAAGATGGAAACAAAGAATCCTAATATATATGGAAGCCTCAGGTATTAGTTCAAATAAAGATATTAGTGAAGAAAGAAAAGTAGCAATTTTGCTTCACACTATTGGGCCAGAAGCTCAAGATATTTTTGAGACTTTGGAGGTTAGAGATACTCAGAAACAGGACTGGAAAGAAATAATAAATATACTAGAACCATTGTATAAAGATAGGCATAGTAAGTTAATCTTACGAGGATATCATTTGACGAGGTGGACGCCACCAATAGATGGCAGTGGGGAGTTGGCGTCCACGGCACGTCTTTTCTTACTGTACGTCGTAGCTTGAATTACGAATTTCCTTAGCTTTGGTCGCTGAATTACCCCAATAACAGATGGCGCCAAAATTATTCAGAATGTTATATACATCCATAAGAGCTGTGTTGCAAAGTTTCTTATTTTGGGTACCGATAGCAAAGTTGCAATTTGAAGTTCATTATTAATATTGTATTGTGTTCGTTGAGTCATTGTTGTGTTTCGTTGGCTGTGCATTTGGATTATTGTTTTATTTGAGAATCTCTGAATGTTGATATATATTTCATTTCTAGGGTAAGTAGACATTATTACAATTAATATACCTATCTCTTCTTTTAGTAAAACCAGAAAATCTATAAACTAAGAATTTTGGATACTGATTTGTTGCAGTAGTAAAATGGACCAATCAGCTTTTAAAAATTATTAATTTAACAGTAAATTCTTAATTAAGTGGAGCTTAGTTAATCACCGTAAATAATGTTACAAATTAGTTTCTAGGATTCAAATTTTAATTCTTAATTTTTATAAGTATTCTTAGCTCAGTTGCGTTTATACATCAATACCTATCTTGGTTAATAAGTATATCTAAATTATATTAACAGGGCGTTAAGTGTATAAATGCTACAGCGTACAATTTCCAAAAACTGTATATTTAGCGACCTATACCACTTACTAAAATGTATTAATATAACAAATAATCACTTTTATCAATCAGCTCGTTGTGAGCTCAGTCAGTAGAGAATTAATAAATTCTATAAATTTATTATAATATGAATGTCGACATTTTTACCTGATTATAATTTAAATCTTCTTTTCGATATTTCAGAAATGGCTGGAAATAAGTGTGTTTATTTCAAGTGTGGACTAAGTAAGAGATCAGATCCTTCAATTAAAATGTACCAATTTCCTGTAAATGACCCTACCAGATGTCAGAAATGGATCATACACTCGGGTGAGTTATCCTTCCGACGATTATTTTTCATAGAAGAGTAAAAAATAGTGAATTTGAATAAATAAAAGTGTGTATGCAAATTTCTAAAACTAAACATAAGTATTTGATTATCGTCAAATAAAAGACAATTCGTCCAATAGTTTTTTCTGATAATGAGCTTATTTGTTTTATGGTTGCATTGTATGTTATACGAGTACAAGAATTTAACTAGTACAAATTCCATATCCGTTAAATCTTAAATTTATCAAAAGTACTTGAATCCTGCCTAAATTTAAATTTTGAAACTACCTTTATGGTAAAGTAACAGAATAAAAAATTATTGAAAATATTTCAAACTTTATAGGTAAACACAACTAACAGAATACAAAGGGTTGGACATTTATAATATTCCACGAAAATTGAAATAATTGTAAATAGTAATTTTTGTTATTTATTTTATGTTTATGAACTAAGCACGTAATAATAAGGGGGACTATACCGTGTTGTACCACGACTACCTGTGGTAATCCATTTCCGCCTTTAATGGGGATTATACTGACCATCGAGGTGGATCATTGATTAATTTATCGAGAAGGGCAAGGAAAATCATTGATGAAGCCATTTTTTTAACACTGTATAGCTTCTTCAATGATTTTCCTTGCCCTTCTCGATAAAAACTACAACTATAAAATTGTTAAGGTCATTAGTCTTTATTTTTAAATCGTTAATCCTCCCAGGAAATTCGGTGATACCACTCGACGGTAGGATTATACCTACCTGATATCTTGTGGTACAACTCGGCGATCCCGATAATAAGGTATAGTGGATCTGTGTGTTCATAATTGGGAGCTACCCCGTCAATAAGATAAAAATTTTACCTGTTCAAATGTATACAGACTGTTTCTTATATCATATATATTATACAATATTCTTGGCCGTAATAGATTGACAAAATGGTAACTATTATGGAGAACATTATTATTTGTTGAAAAATTTACAACGATTTCCTCCATTCTCGAGTTACTGGGAGAACTAAAAAGGCTGCTTTTGGTTTTTTCAGAATAGAATTTTCAAATAAAAAAAAATATCAAACTACAGCAAAGTTTTATTTGAACACGAATTTACATATAGACATCTACCTACAACAAATCTTCGATACGACGTTTCGTGTCTTCACGAGGGTAACATAATTTTTTTTTAAATAGGGATATGCCTATTTATTGTAATTATTAGTCAATGTTAAATATTCAAATCACACTTCCGATTTTTATGACATTTTATCTCAAATAAGTAATATCATTAATGAGAACAATTATTAAATACGTTCCTGTCGTAGTTATTTTATAAATTTGTTTTGATTTTTCCAAAAAAATGTACCGAAAGCCTTACTTTGGACCTTACCTAGTGTTTTGATATAAAATAAGATTTTCTTTTAACAAATATAATGTCCCTCCATAATACAGTTACCTTTTTGCCCATTTAATTGTCTTAGTATCTATTAAGGTTTAGAATATAGTAATGCTACCATATTATGATAATAGAAACAGCCTGTATAAAACTACGGAACAAATTAATTATTTTTAAAAAATGAAACATTTAAAAAAATCCTCAAGAAAATCAATTTTTATTTTCAACTGTAGTAGTTTGTGTGTTTATAACGTTATGACTTTATTAAATATGACGCCCTTGATAGATTTTTTAATGGTATATATATTTTTTATTTCAATTTAATAGGAGATGATTTCAAAAATATATGACTCATGCACAGATGTGTGAATAAAATCATTTTGTTAAATTAGTAGGAGCAGTAATGTAGGTAGATATATATAATTCAACAATGAGCACACTTTTAAGTTTTATATCATATTATTGTGTGCTCAATCCAATAAGTATAAATAGATAACACAATAAATACTATTTTCAATGATAATAATTTTCGGCAGTCTATTGTGAAACATTCAAGACCGGTCCTTAGTATTGGCAAAGATTACAAAATATATATAAGATAGTTCACTTGAAGGCGGTCTGATTCTTCTTAGTGTTTTAAACGATCGCCGCACTCATAAATTAGAATTAGAAGAGTATATTTTATTCCAAGCTATACAGGGGTAACTTGAGAAATATATATTCAAATAGGATGATTTATTAAAGGTTTTTTTTATATAATGTTTTTAGATGTTAATTATTTCGAAAAAAGTTCAGGATATGAATTTGAAAAGGAAAGTTTAGGTATAAGTAAAAAAATACATCAAAATTTTTAAAATGAATCAATTGACAGATTTTATTCAACATTTTAGTAATTTTGTGATGCTTATTGATGATCTAGCGGTTATTTATACAGAATATCACAAATTAAATTATACATACTTATTGGCCACCAGAATAATAGGGCCACTAAAACAATTTTGATCTTTAAATTAGACACTCCGTATTTTTTAGATTCACAAGGTTAAAACAGTAAAAACATATTATGCAGCTGCAGGATATATTTATTAATAAATTAGATATGTGAATTTTCAAATTTCTATGAATACCCAGTATCTATGAGTACTAAATAACTAACTAATTTATTATTATCAAATATCTTTGTTACAATAGTTTAAAGAAGTTGAATTCCGTATTTGATAATAACTAATTTATTACCCACCTCTCAACGTCTTTGGGACAACGATAAAAGGATATTTCTGGTTTTCCCACCTTGCTGGAACAACCCATCACAGCACAACTCACAGGCATTTTAAAACCACAATTATAATATTATTAATGTTACTTTTGGAAGACAGGAGTTAAAATAATGCGAACAAGAAATTTTACTTCCGGAACGTTTCCCGAAAGACTAAATGAAATTCTTATACAAAGTTCCTAGAGATTGTAGGCACAATTGCTTCTCTATATTTTTATCTTTGTTTACATTATAAGAACTTAATACCAAGAACTTTTTCAAAACTATTGTAACAAAGATTTGATAATAAAAAATTAGTTAGTTATTTAGTACTTATAGGTACTGGGTATTCATAGAAATTTGAAAATTAACATATCTAATTTATTGATAAATATATCCTGCAGCTGCATAATATGTTTTAACCTTGTGAATCCAAAAAATTAATGATCAAAATTGTTTTAGTGGTCCTATTATTCTGGTGGCCAGTGAGTATATATAATTGAATTTGTGATATTCTGTATAAATAACCGCTAGATCATCTATTACTAAAATGTTGAATGAAATCTGTCAATTGATTCATTTTAAAAATTTTGATGTATTTTTTACTTATACCTAAACTTTCCTTTTCAAATTCATATCCTGAACATTTTTCGAAATAATTAACATTTAAAAACATTATATAAAAAAACCTTTAATATATCATCCTATTACTTTGAATATATATTTCTCAAGTTACCCCTGTATAGCTTGGAATAAAATATACTTTTCTAATGCCCTGGTACCTAGCGGTGTAGTTATTTACAACAAAAGCGAGCCGTAAATATAATTTATGAGTGCGGCGATCGTTTAAAACACTAAGAAGAATCAGACCGCCTTCAAGTGAAATATTATAGTTATTTTGTAATCTTTGGTAGTAGTTCATAGAATAAATTTTTTTCTTTGATATGAAGAATTTTTCTTTTATCGGGCTTATCCAGATTTTCACGTTGACCGGTAACTTTCAACACCAGGCAAATAAATGTAATATTTATATTAAATTCAGATTCAAATATCTTTTGTA
This sequence comes from Lochmaea crataegi, assembly GCA_947563755.1. Taxonomy (NCBI): domain Eukaryota; kingdom Metazoa; phylum Arthropoda; class Insecta; order Coleoptera; family Chrysomelidae; genus Lochmaea; species Lochmaea crataegi. The sequence goes on from OX387426.1 coordinate 27,164,885, forward strand.
GGTATATATTTGTTATTTTTTTTATTTCCGGTTTTGTTACGATTCTTGTGAATGGTCTTTTGTTTGATTTTAAAAATCCTTATTAAACCTGGGTACCTACCTACCAAGAAATATCAATGATGAGTAGTTGTTTTTGGGAATGATACACAGGTATGGGATTAGTTTAATACAATTCGGGAAATTCCAAACAAAGGTTTTACTGTAGTTGTTTTTAGTTATGCTCGTTACAGAAATGAAATAAAATCAAGTTTTTTAAACACAAAAAAATACTTACTTCACCATAACCATTACAATAAAATATATATGTTAACATTCATATTCATTATTTCAGGTAATGCTGTTTTGGCAGACCTAAGCCAGAAATCGCTAAGAAATAAGCTGATTTGTGGCAAACATTTCAGTGAAAATTCCACACCTCTAATTTTTAACCAATCAAAACGTGTTTTTTTGACAGATCACCATATGGCAACGGATGAATTTTAGTGAAAATTTTTTCCTCCTGCGTACCCAACAGCGAATTATACTAGAAATTTTCTTGATAACACACAGTTCCTATCATAGCCCAAACGAGTCGGGTACTGGTTATAAAAAAAATAATTTACGAAAAACCAAAAAAAATTAGAACGTGAATAATGTGATGCGCTCCGTAGCAGCACCCTGTATATCAAAGTTTGCAAAAAACATTTTACGAATTTGAAATAGTTTTAAAACTACAATAAATAGTTTACTTAATTTTGGCCATTCGAATTTCCCACCAACAATTTGTACTTGTTTTGATGTTTTTGTGTATTAAGTACCTAACTGAAGAAAGAAATCTTATCATCTTCAAGTGATTAAATTATGAAAATCAATAATTTTTAAACGATTGAATTGTTACTGCTTGGATTTGTGTATGTTGTCGTAGCTGTCGTAGTGCACGAGGTATATATACAGGACCGTCCTACTTGTAGTTTCTGATCATTTTTTAAAACGCGCTGGGCACTTAAGGTTTATAATTATTATAATTTTTGAATCAATAATTTTATAAGAAGTGTAGTTATTATTTACCTAATTTAATATTTTTGTTCGATATTTTCTAATAAATTCATTTATCAAAACTTTAGATGTTTTATTTTATTATCAAATATGTCGAATGCAATGACCTCACTTGGGAGGTAAGTACCTATGAAGATACTTTCCATGCGTCTAGCGACGGTAACCACTGACCAAAAATAAGTTGGACTTACGTCAAGAGTCTAAATTTCAATAATGGTTAACTTATTGCAAATAAAACTATTAGCCACCAATGTAGTGTAGACTGATCACTGAATATAAAACACAAAAAATGTTTACCATATCAGATTTTTGGACTGTGCCGAATTCCGCAAAAACCTACCTGAGCGTTTAATCCTAGGTCGAGTTCCTCAAAAAGTCGTGCTAGGATTAGAATACGGCTAACAGCTAAATGCCAGTTTTTTAACACTGTATACATTCTTCAATGATTTTTCTTGCCCTTCTCGATAAATTACGAGAGCTTCTGTGTACCTGAATACTCTATTTTTGGAAATCACTAAATCATATGGTCCCACTTGCTAATGATACGATAATCCCTCTTTCGAGTAGTTTCAAGTAGTTTTGCGGAATTCGACCCTAGCCAGATTTTTCTATTCAGAGCAAAAATCCGTGATTCACACTCACACTACCGACCTCCGACCTGTTAAAACCTTCAATGCATCTACCTTTAGAATAATAAGCCGCAAATAGATCGACGACGGCATTTCTTCATGAAAGGCCATATTGCACAATTGCAGAATTCTACAATGTCATTAATTTAATTATTAGGACGATATTATATTGTATTATGACATATTTAGTAAATTTCATCTTATTATTTTTAATGTATTAGTATAGTTAGCACTTTTCTGAAGTTATTGTTTTTGATTTTATATATTTCTTGAGTTCCTACATATCAATACAGTAAGAAAGCGAAACAAAATCAAAAATATTTTTACCAGAATGGAAAGCGTAAAATGAATAAATTTTCAACTGAAAGCCTAAAAAAGCATACAAAATAGCCGAGACTTATTTTTTCGTCTCATTAAGAGATCATCAAAATACGAATGTTTAAAAAAATATCCTTTGAATTAATTTACATTCACGAACGAAGTTCAGAAATCGCAAATTTACATTATTTCAGTCACCCAATGAAAGTATATATTTAAAGTACCTTTGTACGAGGATTCTTCTTTTTATCCCATGTTTTATAAAGTGATAAACAGATTAATGATAGAGCTATACGAACTCATTGCATGAAAATCACTATTTTATACACTGAAATTGGTGACAAATAATGGTACTGAGATTAAGTTTATTTTCGGATCAAGATGAATACCTGCTATAACATTATTATGAACATCATATTTCAAAATACGAAAATACGCGCTATCTATCTATTATAGATTCCCATCAAATAGGTAATTTGTGTAACTTTCGTAATAAAAAGTGAAATCGGCAACAGTGTATCGTCGGCCTTGGTCATCATTTTATTGTTCGAAATTCGACGATAAAGAAAACTTCACATTTAGTAGGGAACTTTTCAAAAATAATTTAGTTATTGAAAAAAGTGCAGTTTATTTCAGAGGGCAGTAAGTTTCGGGTCATTTTTATGAAGAAAGAGCGTAAAAGTAACTAGATGGCGTGCAAAATTGCCTCAAACGGTTTTAACATTGTTACTGTCTTACTATGCCTATCTTTATACAATGCTAGAACTCCACTTTGCTCCTATATCAAATGAAACGGTGAGCAGACTCATATTGAATACTCGTAATCAACTAGAAGGTGAAACATTTGACACGTTCTTTACAGAACTTAAAAAATTGAGTAATAATTGTAATTTTGAAACTTTATGTGACAGTCTAATTCGGAATAGAATTGTATGTAGAACTCGGGATCACAGAGTCAGAGATAGATTGTTGCGCGGACCTAACCTAGATTTAAGAAAGTGCAAAGACATTTGCAAAGCGGCTGAACTAGCAGAAGCACAAAATAAGAAGCTTGAAGAAGACGAAAAGGGCGTAAATGCAATAAAGAAAAAAATTTGTCAATCAGAGAATAAAAAACAGTACAACGCGAATACGCAGAAAAAGCGTATTTGCCAAAAATGTGGTACAAGGCATGAGTTTCGAAAATGTCCTGCATATGGCAAAACATGCGGAAATTGTAAAATGTTCAACCATTTTGTGAAAATGTGTTTCAATAACAAAGAAAAAGGCAAAAAGACAAGGAAAACACATGTAATAAAAAAAGAAAGTGACTCAGAAGATGAGGATAAAGAAAAAGAATTATTTATTGGACAAATTAAAGTACAAATGGAAAATAATATCAAACAAGTTGGATCAATCAACAGAAATAGTTGGATACAGAAAGTTTTAATAAATAATCATGAAGTAAAAGTAAACCTTTTCTGCTAATTATTGATTACTTTTCAAAGTACATTGAAATGAAAGAACTGACTCGCGAAACTCAGTTCACACATCATTTTATTAATTACAAATTATTTAAAGATTTTGAAAAAAGTTGGAATTTTAAACATGTGACGTCTAGTCCCCGTTATCCAAAATCTAACGGGATGGTAGAAAGAAACGCGCAAACCTTCAAAAATTTGATGAAAAAAGCTGAACATTCAGGAACAGATTTATTTATGGCCTTAATTGAGTACACCTATTGATTCAGTTAATAATAAGTCACCCAATGAGCTTGTTTTCGGGAGAAATGTAAATGCCTTTCTACCTACCCCTGAAACTTTTTATACGAACACAGATGACAACTTAAAAACAGTAAAATCACATCTTCAAAAGAGACAAGAGAATTACAAACATTATTATGATTTAAAAAATCATAGTAAACCACTCGATTTTGTTAAAGATGAAGTTGTTTATATTCAGACCCCTCTTTCCCAGTGGGCACTTTGTGCGAGTGCCCAGGGCCCCGCGATCGATAAGGGCCCCCCTCAGATCAAATACAAAGTCCCTAGTTCCTGTCAGATCACCTAAATATTGGTTAATTTATTACCAAAAAACTTATCCTAAATTACTAACTACAATACCAACTTACTAGCTTTTACATGCGCGGAGAAATTCTACTCTCGCCCAAAAATTAGACTTTCCGACTTCAGCATGCTTAGATAAATCTAAATATATAATGGTATACTAAGCACACACACATTCTAAAGAAAAATCATCAGAAGTAAACTCATCAGTGCGACTCGCTCCATTTAAATTAAGTGAACGAAGCGAAGCATGAAGCTCCAGGTTTGAATTAACCAATTAATTTGATTGAGAAATTACATAGAAAATTGAAACAAAATGTGTTTTACTTTATATTTAAGGAAAAGGTGGAATGGAATCCCATACAAGTTTGGCCCTGGTTTGAATATCGATGTCCAAGAATAATTTATGCCACATTAGTTAGGTATATAAATGCAAAGAAAGAAACCCGGAATCTGACTACAAGGACCTATCTCAAAGAGCAAAACGCAGAAGTTCTCGCCAGAGTTTTTTTGATGGCTCTGCGCTGTCAGTCCAACTGAATGGAAGAGAGAAATTTAAAATAGAAACCTTTCTTCCCATAATTGATACCCTCAGCGTTCATTTAAAACAGCGATTAAGTTCGTATAAGAATATCAGTAAACGTTTTGATTTATTTTTTCGCTTGAAAACTCTGAATTCGGAAGAGGAGACAAAGTTGCAAATAATTTGCTGAATTTTATTATGAAGATGTTAATGAGAAAGAGTTAGAAATAGAATGTTTGCATTCAACAGAATACTTGAAAATTGTTGACAGTGAAAATAAGGTTTGTATATTAAAAATATATCAACTTTTGGAAGAAAACAAAATTGAAGAGACATTTCCAAATGTAGAAATCGCATTGAGAATCTTTTTAAGCATTATGGTAACTAACTGCAGTGGGGAACGCTCCTTCTCCAAATTAAAAAGAATTAAAAATGAATTAAGAAGTACACTGCTTCAAGAGAGATTAACCAGTTTGTCGCTGATGTCCATAAAATCTGATGTGCTAAAAAGCATAGATTTTGAAGAAGTGATTAACGATTTAGTCCATCTAAAATCTAGAATGGCTCCTCTTCAAATAACATAGATTTTTAAGCACTAACCTGTAAATGCTAAAAGAGTTACTTTTGTGGAATATATTACATTTATCTATTCGTTTCATGTGATTGTTAATAAAAATAAATATTCAACCTTGTTTATCTACTTTCTTTGTCTATTCTAACAAAATAGTGTTCTGTCAAAGTCATAGGGGACCCATTATCCTAATATGCCCAGGGCCTCCAATAGGATAAAGACGGCCCTGTTTATATTAAAGATAATGTCAATAACATGACACCTGCAAAAATAATGGGTAAAGCTGACAGACCTAGAAGTTACAAATTGCAACTCTCTAGCGGTAATATGGTAGAGAGAAACATATTTAATATATAGAGCTTCACCTGAAGAACGTTTGGACAATCCCTTGAATCAAGATTTGGATCATGAAACAAGGAGTGAAAAATCATTAATTACTACTCCTGATGAATCAAGTAACTTATCCACTGAAAATAACTCTAATGCAGAACTTAGCAATGAAGGCGAGTCTCTTGATAAATGCGTTACTTCCAGGTCTGGACGCAAAGTTAAGACCCCTTCATATTTTAGAGAACTACTATGTTAACTAAATGTTATAATGTTGTATTTTTATTTTTATTTTGCTGTGAAAAAAGGGGATGTCAAGAAGTGGTATTTATGTGACTGGCAGGGCCTGGGTTGGAGGCCAGGTGGTGACAGTTTTAGAGAAAGTGACAGTTAATGAACAATGGAAAAATGTAATGTTTTGGTTCTTAAAAGTAAATAGTATTTTCAATTAATAAATATATATTTTATTTATAATACTCAAAACATGACAAGTAACTTTTTGTTTCATACATTTTACATGTGAATAATGGAAAAAGGAGAAAGGGGTACTACTCCAACTATATTTTTAGGGTCGTTTCGATAAATCGAGGTTCGTGAAACAAAGTTGATGAGTATCTACCAAACTCGATATATCAAAATCGTGATCCCGACCAATAACCAGGAAAAGTTAGGTTTTGCTATGTAAATAATGAAATAAGGTTGGGATAGCGCACTGCAGTGAGCTTGCACAAATAACGATAAGCAGTTACCTCAATATTATTTCCCTTATTCAGTACATCAACTGAAAATGCGTTTATGTCACAATTACTGCTTGAGCCTAGGAAAGTTCTGATTGTAGTATTACTATGACTCTAGCCCCAGGACTATGACGTATTTGTTAAGTTCTCTAAGTGACGTTTACAGTGATTTTGACATGTTTGTAATATTCTCATTCAACATTAAATTTGTGATTAATAAAGCTTCAGTTATTTAAGAGGTTTTCATTACAATTTATTAATCACAATTTTTCAAATGGATCGCTTCCTTAAACCGGATAAATTTGACAATGATCCACATTCGCCTACCGCCACTCAGGAATTGAATTACTGGTTGAAAAGTGAATATTTTGCCGCTTCCTTTCAAGATCTTGATGATGTTAGTAAGCTCGGAATTCTTATAAATCATATATCTCATAGTGTATACCAATTGATAACCGAAAGTGATACTTATGAATCAGCAATGAATATTTTGAATGCAACTGTGAATTTATGGCTGTAGACATATGTTCGTGATGAATTTATCCGAGGTATAAACTCCCACCAGATTCGTCTAAGACTTTTAGAATTCAGCACATTGACGCTTGATGGGACCATCGAAAGAGCTCGTGCTCTAGAATCAGCAAAAACTCAATCCGTCTCCTACTCACTGGGTAAGGCAAACCTAAATGCAACCTCAACCAAAGATGAAAAAAATGTATAATGGACTCAGAAAACCTAGCAACTATTCGTACTATCAAAAATGCTATTTTTGAGGGTATTCTCGCCACAAATCACGTCAACAGTGTCCTGTAATTAATGCGGAATGTAATAACTGCAAAAAGATTGGACATTGGGCTACCGAATACAGATCTTTTAGAAAATTTCCGAAGATTAAATCCTCAGCACTAATCGCTTTTTCCTCATCAGCTCTAGATAAGGCTACAATAACCGTTAAAGTTAATAATATACCTACTCACGCTTTAATCGACTCGGGAAGTTCAGAGACTTTTATATCAAAGCAATTTGCTGATAGCCCCTGCCTGATCTTGAACAAATAGTGTCAAAAGTTTCTCAGAACTCGTTTTTCAGTACTGTAGACTTTGAAAGTACCTATCATCAAATTCCATTGGGAGAAAAGGAGGACTTTTTACTGCTTTCGAGGCTTGTGGTCGACTTTACCAGTTTTGCCGCCTTGCATTTGGTCTCACTGATGGAGTCCCTTGTTTTCAACGTGTAATTGATGACGTAATTTCAAAAGAAAAATTGGAGAAAACATACGCTTACCTCAACGATGTGACAGTTTGTGGAAAGGATAAAGAAGAACACGACCGAAACCTCCAACGATTTATGGAAGCAGTAAATAAATTCAGTTTTACAATAAATCAGAAGAAAAGCAGTTATGCTCCAACATCAATAAATCTGCTCGGATATAAAATAGAAAACAATACTATTTCACCTGATCCTGATCGTCTAAAGACTTTGCTCAGTTTACCCCCACCGAAAAGCCCCAAAGGAATCGAACATATTATTGGAATGTGGGATTTCCAGGCTCAGCACATGACAACAGGGTAGATATTTTTTAATATTTGTTTTGTTCATCAAATATGAGATCATATAGAGTTTTTACACGACTGGAAATTATGAGGATAAGCTGCTCTTTTCCCAAGGCATATAGATGAAATATATTATTGTTTAGAATTATTCTATTAGCATTTAATTTTTCTAGGTGCTTAAGAATTCTGCGATTTTTGTTGATGACACTGAACATAATAATATCAGAAAATATTTAATTTTAATTAATGAATATCATTTAGTTGGTGATAAGACATACCCATTGCTGGAATGGGTGATGACTCCTGATAGGTAAGTCAATATATTACCTACTTTGAATTATTCATAAAAAAAATATAAGCCTATTGAATATTTCAACTTTTATTGACATATATTTTGTTTATGAATTATAAGCCAAGTGGCAAGATTTGTTAAAAAAATTCAAATTATTTTTGCAAATCTCAATACATTAATTACATGAATTACTACTTTGATGCACTTTTTATAATCATTGCAGAAATCCCATCACTTTACAGCAAACCAGGTACAATATTAAGCACAGCCAGACCCGATTAGTAATAGAACATTTGTTTGGACTCTTAAAGGGCAGATGGCGGATACTTAAGTATATAAATACAAATAGTGTTGAGAAAGCAGTAAAAATCATTGCTGTTTGCTGCATACTTCACAATTTTTGCTATGTTAATACAGATTATTGGGAAGCAAATGAAGTAGAAGAAAATGCTGAAGTTGGTGATGATATAAATCAAGTTATGGAAAATAATAACGAACTCAACAAAAGAGAAACAATATATTTGTTTTGAATTGAAAATATATATATATATATAAATATATATATATAATACTTTGACATGTTTTCCTTATATTAGCACCCTAAATAAAAATATTCAAATAAGTAAAAGAAAGTAAGGGAAGACATGAAATTTTGTTATGCCAACTTATGATAAATTTATTTTCCAATTTTCTTAGGTACTTGAACTTTTCAAAACAGTCTTAAGAAACAGTATAAATCGTTCTACAATAAAAAAACAGTCTTAAGAAACAGTATAAATCGTTCTACTTAAAAAAAACAGTCTTAAGAAACAGTATAAATCATTCTACAACTAAAAAACAATCCTCAGTTTAAAACAATATACAACTTACAACAACAACAGAAAAATGGGGGTACTTGACCCACAAATAAAAAAAAACTAGAAAAAATGGTGCTAAACTTTTTTTCTCTTAATCCTCAAATATAGACTAGTTATCTCACAAAAAACAAAGATATTGCAACCAAAAAACATGGCAATATTGTAGTCAAAACAAAAACTATAAGAACGTAGCATAAAACAGTATAATAATAAATAAATTAGTCACTTTCACTGCTATCTCTCTTCCTTTTTTATCTTGATTGTTTTTATCTCGTTTTTTATTCAATGCAGAAATGAGTGACATCACTTGCTCATGTCTTTTCTGCGATTCATCTCTCTTTAATTCTAACATTGTTTGAAATTCCATGTTTTGCCTTTGCTCTGCTCTCTCTGCCCAATTATAAAAATTCTCCAAAATTTTCTTTTTATTTGGAGTTACTCTTCTAACACATTTTTTGAATCTATTTGTTGTAGATGTAGGTGTTTTACTTCCTGAGTTCAATATTATATTTTCTGAGGTCCCAGAATTTGAGGTGGATGATGAACATGAAGGCAAGGAAAATTCATCAGATTTGGAAGTTGAGGGAATTGTATTCTCCTTATCTCTACTAACAGCATTCTTGCAACGAGGTTCTTTTATTATTCAATGAGTCAATTAAGAAAGCTGGATTTGCCTTGTCCTTATCGCCTAGGATTTCATCAATCTCTTAAAATGGAGGTTTTTCGATTTTACCTAAAAAAATAAAATTTGAAAATGCTTGCAAAGCATGCAAAAATATGAATACCTTCTCCAGTGCTCCGTTTCTTAACCTTATATTTTATGTAGGAACTTTGGAGGTCTACAAATTTTTGACGACATTTCCCTCGGCTCTCTACTCCTACCCCAACAAAAAAACCAGCTTCATTCATGTTCTGAGCTATTTCTAACCAGAGTGAATTCTTGACTGTACATTTATCAGAAAATTTCTGATTTAATTTTTTTCTTAGAGCAACAAAATATGTTGTGGCCACTTTATCAGCCTCTGTCTGAGTTCTGGAGGTAGTCCAAACTTTGTTTTTAATATAGGTTCCCCATTCGATGTTTTTGTATTCAGTACTTTTGATGAAAACGAAGATGGAATGTCTTCATCAGAAATTGTACTTTGTTGATTCTGTTCTATTGCTATTGGTTGTTGAAGATATTGCTGCGCAAATACATCATCTAAAATAGTTAAACATTCAGAATGCAATAATGAATTTGTTTTTCATCGTCAGAAAAATTGAAAATAGAACTTTTCTCAACGGAATCATTTTAGCTTACCATTCAATTTGTGTGCTGTGTCTTTGTCCACTGTAAGCAGAAATTTTCCCAGAATCTCTTGTATCATATTATCGTTTTCCATTTCTTTTTTAATTCTTTGTAGGATTATTGGGTAGCAATATCAGTGATCACAACACAAACACAAAAGAAACTGAGGTTGATACATTTCGTTATTTCTGACACTTTACCGTCTTGAAACGGTCTAGGAGACGCTTTTAAAACGTTTTCAACCAGAATCAAGTGTGACGTCACAAATGGTTCAAGAAAATGGAGTGTTTCAAAACTGTTTCAAACAGTTTCTCGCAACAAAATGCCATTAGAACCGGAGTTTCAACCGCTTTCTTATGAAGATCAAGAACAAGCAGATGATATTCTACAAGGTGAAAGACCTGGAGACCCATCTGCTCATGAAAGTAGTTCAGACTCTCCTACCTCCGAAGATTGTTCTATCCCTAATAACTCTTCTCAAGATAATACTCTTCATCGTCCAACCAGGGAACATCGACTGCCTGAACGATTCAAGGACTACAACATGAATTATTGAAGGGTGGAAGAATGTAGTATTACTATGGCTCTAGCCCCAGTACTATGACGATTTGTTAAGTTGTCTAAATGACGTTTTCAGAAATTTTGACGTGTTTGTAATATTCGCATTCAACATTAGTTTTGTGATTAATAAAGCCTCAGTTATAAGAGTTACACCGATAACTCTCTAAAGTTAATTATATCGATACAATTTTATTTCAATAGAGGAGCTCAGTTCAAGGTCAGTGTGGCCTACAAAAAGTGATTTCTATGACAATAACGACAGGTAATGCCTACCATTCGAAACATAGGATTTTTGCAGAATTTTTATAATTGCGAACATACATTGCTTTATTAAAACAATTAATCCTATTAGTCCTATTTAAATTTAAATTATATTTTTACAACTACAAACCCGGCATAAACTTGTTGCAGGTACCTAATCATTTCTAGTGTAAAGTTCATGGTCTATGTACTCGTAATTGTCAAAGAATAAAACTTCTCTTAGTTTACGAGAAAGAATACATCAGAAAGTTAACTTCCGGAGAAACTAAGTGAAGATGCATCAAAAATAAATGTAAAGCCAATTTTCATACTTTAGGTGAGTGAAAAAGTCGTGTTAATAACAAACCTGAGTATCATCATCACTAACAAATGTGTTGCAAAGACAAGTCTTAGGTCATTGTTTGAAGAGAAAAGCCGAAAGTGATATAACAGAAAAATCTTCAAAATGAACTTCAACCAAAAACCAACAAAAAATTAAAGAGTATTGTGATTATGTAAAAATCTAATTTCTATCTACCAGAAGAAATAGTAGTAAATTTTAAGATATCTGTTTATATTGCAGTGTTAGCAATTTATCCAAATGTTAACATTACAGGGTATCCATTCCACTTAACTCAAGCATGGAACAGAAAAATTCAAAATCTAGGTTTATCAAAAGAATACCAAGACAAAAATTCTGAGACTGGGAAGTGGCATCATTATTGTTTTTGTCTTTTATCTTTGGAACCAAAGGACGTTGACGATTTTCATTTTTTTGAGCTCCACGAAGATAAGCCAGTAAATGAAGTGAGACTTGAAAAATTTGCTTATAGCGTTCTCGAAAATTATTTGACACATAACCAATGCTTGCGAATCATTTCATTTCCATTTCAATGCATCCATGTACCAAACGCATCCTTCTTTATTTATTTTTGTAGACGCACTTCTTAAAGTACAAACCGAAATCTATATTGAATGCAACAGTGTTAAAGAAATTTATAAATTTAAAAATATAGCCACTAAGAAACGTCATAACTTTGTTAATTCTAAAATTATAGAATATAAAAAAGTAAGTTTTTCTACAACTGCTATGAATAGTGACGTATTTCTCATACCTTACTCAATTTCTAAACCAAATATTGCTCATACTGTGAGAAATACTATTTCTCACGGCACTTTGCCCACGCCACATACATTTATATGAAGAATCAAATGAAATCGACAAAAACTAAGTAGGCAACTGTCATCTTTAAATACCTACTTAGTTGTCACAAAACTGTCAGATTAATTAATATAACGAAGAATTTAGTGAAAAGACATGGCGTTTCGGGTCTGAACTTAGAAAATTGTCCAAATTTCACCATCTGCTATAATTTTAAATAAAATCAGTTAACAGTTTAGAGATAGGATACTTTAGTGTTATTTTTGTTTTGCTAACCATAAAAATAAATATTAAGTTACTTTACTTGTATTCTTTAAATTTGTGCAGTTGTAGAAAAAGTATAGTGTGCAACATGTGGAGAAAGTACTTTTCTCACTCGTGTGTTTGCGGAACTCGCCCTTCGGGCTCGTGCCACAAACCTCCACACTCGTGAGAAAAGATGAACTTTCCCCACTTGTTGCACAATATACTATTTCCAAACTGCAATATATATGTTAAAATAATATAGCAATAATATGCAATTAATTAAAATAGGACAGTGTGAATATAATCTTGAATATGCTGCTCCTATGTACCTAAATGTATTATGTATATGTATTTTGAATTAATAAATTTTGTTTTAATATTACGTCAGTCTATTTCTTGCAAGCAGAAGAAGGTATTGTTATTCATGTGCCGAGTTTAAACATTTCAAAAGTGAATATTTTAATCTCTGTGCCGAACTTGACTATTTTTACTTCGTATACCTGAGACATGTTCCGAGTTTGTATTACCCCAATGAAATAAGTGAAATGGTCACTTGCCAAAAGTTTCTAGAATTATTGGCCACCGATGCGTTGAGAATTCAGCTGAAATGTAATTTCATATTTTAAGATTTACGCTTCGGGGGCGAATTCATTGTTTTAATGAAGCAATATAGATGTTAGCAATGATAAAAAATCTGAAAAAAATCTTGTGTTTTGAATGGTAAACATTAACTGTCATTCTTGTCACAAAAACCACTTTTTGTTGGTCACACTGACCTTACACTGAACTCCTCTTTTGTTGCACTTGCTAATGACCCTGTAAAAATATTAACCCGGTGTACATATCGATTTTCAATCGAAATTTCATAGTTTCTACGCAAACGTAATTATTTTCCCATTTATTTTATCAACCCCTATATCACCCTTCTTGCGACTTGGTGCATGCACAATATTTGTTCGAAATGATACTGCCATTCTGGCATATTCTTCTAATTGAGGGGGAGAATTTAATGTCATTAAAGATAAAAGTGTTCATTTTGGAGTTTATCATGTTATGCCAAATTGGTTTATATCATAACGTTGTGAATATTCGAAATTTGGGGTGGAAATAACTTTAATTGAGAAGTCGTTTGCCGGGACATCTTCAGACATTTGCGTTTTCGGATGAAACGAAAAAAAAAACAATTAAAATGTGACATACCCAGGATCCCTGTCTCATGTTCAGCGCGGTTTTGGAAATTGATTGTATCTACATTTCTTGTCACGTTTTTTGAGCTGTAGCAGAATTTCAGTTTCTAATTTTGGTAATTTTATATTTCCTTTCTTCTAATGGTCCTTGATGTGATTTACGCCGAATTATGATAGATTGAAATATACCACAAGATTATTCGTATATTCGGAGAACTACTCCGATATGGGCACGTCGTAAATTAATATCAATTGACAACGAAACTTGAATTTTCAGAGTTATTTTTGAATTGTCTCAAACATTCTATCCGAATATATGTTGATATAGCTTGAAAATTTGTATCGTTCGCAGCAATCAAAGAAGGCAAAAAATATTATTTATCGAGAAGGGCAAGGAAAATGATTGAAGAAGCTTACATTGTTGAAAAAATGGGACTGGTTCTCTTTAATTTTTTTTTTAAATCTAATCATATTTCAATCAATCAAGCTCGCGTTTGAACTTGTTACATTCCACAGTCTATAGATATTTAGCACATGTTTGGTCGTCGCAACTTCAATTTCACAAAAAGCGAATGGGAAAAAATGTCCAATCTAGATAGTCCTTATTTTTGTCATATTCTGGAAAATATTTCATGTAGTTAAATTAGAAATGGAACAACAATGAATCATCCTATACAAAGATTTCCATATTACATAATTCGTTCAACTTCCTCTTGTTTGGAATCAAATAATTCCAATTAAAATTATTCAAGGCCGCTAGGCAATCCAGATTACGTGACATAATATGGCCGTCCAGGGTAAACAATTTAGACAAGCACGTCAGATATTCAGTTTTGTATTGTCTATTTAATGGTAAACAATAATCAAGAATGTTTTCGCCGATTTTATTAGTATTTTTTAGATATGTATACGTTGTGGTTCGACTTTGTGTTCCTTTGAGAAACTCTATTGGATTTGAGAAATGAATGAACTTCTAGAAATGGATATAAATAGTTATTTGGTATTTTCACACAGTTTTTGCACCAAAGAACAGATGAAGGCTTTCAAAAGTTCAAATAATTTGAATTTGGCTTTGTGCTGAAAGTAGGATCTACTTTAGTCAATGAAGATTTTGTTTTAGTAGGAAAGGTAAAACTTCAGATTTTTTTTTGAATGTTATATTAGAAATATCCTGTATTTGAAAAAAAAAGTACCGAAGAAACCCTACAACATGTAGAGGAAGATTCCATGGATGCATAATAATAGCTAGGTCAAGAGGTAGTTCAAAATTTTATTGCGAGCATACCCTCATTCCATGCAAAAAATTGACGAGCTAGAGAAGCTTGTAATGATGTTGACGCTAGACCAATGATATGCAGTATGATTATGTACGCAAATAGCAATATTTTCATAGAAAATATATTACTATCATAGCAACTTTCCAAAAAAATGGTATTCTGATCATCATGTTTAGCAATATATCATGAACTGTCAATTTTAAAGATATCTTGTTATTTACCTGGCTATCTCAGCAACCTCATTTTGGTAATTGCTAAAGCTTTTTAAAAATGATTAAATCCACTTTTTTTCATCAATACTTTTTTCTGGAATTTGAGAATATTGAAAATAGATTAATTGTGAACGAATCTTATTTTGAAAGGTTATTTATATAAATAATTTGTAGAGAGACTATTGAATTGAGGTTTGGCAAATTAGGGATAACAACCTTAGGTATACTGTGATCTGATAACGCATTGGCAATTTTTCTGAATGCTCTTGCCCAAATGACGAGCCAAATGATAACTGACAAGTGCCATTATTTTCTTCCATGCTTAATTATTATAAACAGTCATATACTTATAGCTTTTAAAATACCTAAGCAATTAAAACAACGTCGAGAAAAGCAATAAATCAAAATGAAATCACTATTAAGAACCACGTGTTGTGCAGAAAACGCTTTTTTATCTCAGGGCGACTGTCAGATGACGTAACGTGGACTTGTCCTATACAACGAATAATCCAGATTTCTAGAACAATGTACAGGTTAAATTCGGTTAAAGTAAAAATAAATCGTATTCTTTTTTTATTGAATGCCGGAATACAGTGTTGCCAGTAGTTACATTCCAGCTACTGGCAATAACATTGCTATTGACAAAACCATGAACCATTCTTGCTATGAACGTAGGAACAGAAAACACAATTTCTTGACCCCATTGCTGTATGTAGTGTATGTTATATATATATTGTAATGTTTTTGTTATTTATTTAAATAGTTTTTACTTGTGGGTAAAATTATACACACTACTATGGCTAATTACTATTCATTTATTTAAAGAAACTTGATTTATATACACACTTTACCTAATGTCTACTAATTTATTTACACTCGGTATAATAGTTATAATTTATTTTTACCACTTAAATATTACACTATTTATCTTCACTATTCAATTCACTGTCCGATTACTGAGAACTTCCGTAAACTGTCTGTGAACTAACTCGTTACTGTCCGTTGCTCTAATTCTCTCGAACTAACTGTTTCAATAATTCCCCACGCACTCAAAAACCCGCGTATATATAGTCCTTCTCAACTCTAGAAAATTCCAGTACCTTCCGCGCACGTCCTATGCACAAACAAAGCGAATGTTCTCGAAAGGAGCGCAGCCACCAAAATTTACAGTCGAGGGACAGGACCGGCTTTGAGTTGGTGACCTCGCAACAATATGATAGGAATTTTTTGGGGCTGTGGCAATATTACCAGAGTATACTCTTTTAAGAATTTATTTCTGAGCTTTCGAATATCATAGTATTAATCTTCAAAGACTTAAAACAGTATATAGACTTAAATAAATTATATAGCAGATAAAATCAAATATTACTTATAATATATAATTTATTTAACTTTATATACTGTTTTTAGTCTTTGAAAATGAATACTATGATATTCGAAAGCTCGAGAATAGATTCTTAAAAAAGTACACTCTGGTATCATTGCCACATCCCCACAAAAATTCTTTTTATACAAATAGTTGGCAAATATTTCTTCTTATATATATTGTAGATATGACAGATGATGAAGTTATGTGTTTATTATTTAAAAAGGAAAGAATAATTGTATTAACCGAATGAAAATGTATAGATATGACAGATATGGAGGTTTTTATCAATTATTTAAAAAATAAGATAAAGCCAATTCCGAATATTAACGCAAAATTTAGGATAAACCAATTGAAAGATTTTAATTTGAAAAGAGAAGAAAAATTGAGTTATGCTGCGAGATAAATAAATAGAATGAATTTTCTAAAATTATTAATAAAGTCAGACATATTTGGAAAAATATTATAAATCAAATAAATTAACTAAAATATTAAATAATAGAATATTAAAACGGCAAAATTAACTTCAGACGTATAAAGATTTGAATGGGATTGGAGTAGAACATAACATATGGTATAATAATATTTGGAATTGGAGATATTGAACAGAATATAAATCATTGATAAAGAGCTTTATAGTATGAATATTTAGAGTTGTAACAAGAGAAACAAATTATCGAGGAAAGTAGCTTTCAATTTTTCAAATTCGGAAAAATTTTAGTCATCAAAATTCGGAATACAAATTAATTTACAATAGTGGGGGGATAGACATTGACAAAATTTCGATAATATTTTGGACATTTCAGAAAATTCAAATTTAAAAATTAAATAATTGGAGTGGGAATAATATAATAATAATATTAATAATTATTCTTCATAATAATTCTTCATACATAATTAAATAGATACATTTCATATAAAAGTTATGTAATGAAATTCATATTGTACTAATATAATTGAGTTTAAAAAATTTTATTGGACAATTTTATCAAAATAAAAGGAATTATTTGAACCACGATCTGAGAGGAGTTTTGGCAGCGGCATATTATTATTATTCTAAAGAATTTGACCAAATTAAAAATCAATATAATTGGCGCCCAACGTGTGGCATTCAAAATAATAGTAAATAATAGTTTATGGGGATTTTAATAGAAAATTATTTTTGGAAAATTTCATTTTATTTTAATATATCTGGAAGTTACCCATAAAATCATTAGGTGAATAACAATACTATTTAAATATAAGTAAAAGCATTATGGACAGAACGGAAGAACCAACCCATGGAAAATACAGAAATGATAATAATATATAATGTGAAGGGAGAAGAAAGAAAATTAGACAAAGATATTCTAGAGAATACATCGGAGGAGATGGTAGATGTAACAAATGTGGTAGAGTCCAGACAGATGAGCAAAGAAGTTAATATAATGGATATGCTGAATAGGTTGATGAAAAAAATGGAACAAGGACAAGATGAATTACAAAACAAATTGGAACAAGCACAAAATGATAGGATACAAATGCAAAATGATATGAAACAAGGAAAAAAAATGGAACAAGGACTAAACAGAAGAGAAAAGAAATTACAGGATATGGAGACAGAAAAAGTTGGAGAGAAATACAAAACTTCAAATCATGAATAATTGTGAGCAAATTAGAGAAAAGCTGGTAAATGAACGAGAAAAATTCGAGATTGAAGAAATAGAAGAGATGGGTAGAGAGGTAGTTCAAAGACATGACGAAATACAAAAGCAGATAAAAGAAAATTAGGAAGAAATTAGCAAGCCCAATGATTATTGGGAAGAGAATATTAACAATATACAGAGTGAAACAAAGAAAATTGATGAAAAGTTGGTAGAGCATACACGATTAATGAGAAATAATATAGAAAGTGTGAAAAGTCAAATACAAAGTAATAAGAATGAAATAAAATCATTTGAACAAAAGGTGGAAGAAAATCTCAAAACAGTCAAATAGATAAACAAGAATGTTTGGAAACGATTAAAAAACTGGAGGAGGCGAAACACAAGCTAGTTAAGGAGAAGGATATATGTATGGTAGAGTGGGAGAAGAGAAAAGGTGAAAATAGAACAATTATATCGTGTCATGGAGGAAGCAATAATCATAAATTTGATGGAACGGTATAAAAAGTATCCTATGCCCGTCTCCTGGTTCTAAGCTAGAAAGTATGCTTACACCTAGCGGGGATAACTGATCGATTAATAGTTGATCAGATATCGACCGGCGAGGGCGGAAGATCAAATTGAATTGAGGAAAAAATCATAATTAAAGGAAATCGTACTACAATTATTATATTCGATTGCCATCTTGCAACCCTATTGCGGATCTGAGGATAAAATAAAAAAAAATAAAAATCGCGATGGAAAAATAGGTGTTGATCGTATAAGGGTGAAAATTACGAGTAATATGAAATTTTTTATTGTCATGACAAAATAAAAATAAAAATCTTGCTAAAAAAAATTAAAGTTTATAATTCAAATAAAAAAAAGGGGTTGATCGTAGAGGGGTGAAAATTTAGGGTTCTATGTATTTTTGAATGCTGTATCATAATAAAATAAAAACAAAAAATATTGTCTGAAAAACAAAAAAAAATTAAGGGGTGGACCACTCTTAACATTTAGGGGGAGGGAAAATAGATGTTGATCGACCGATTCGCCGACCTACCCGTAATGCACACAAAATTTCATGAGAATCGGTTGGGCCATTTGGGAGGAGTTTAATTACAAACACCGTGACACGAGAATTTTATAAATTAGAGATATAAATTATTTGAGATTTTTCAAATTAAACGAGTTCATTCAATCATAGCCATGTGAATTTATTATTTTTTTAACTTAGGCGAAGATAATGTAAAAGTAGCTATAACTCCGAAATTATGGCATTTAGGTATGGGGAACATTATATGCAAAATATTCAGTAGTTCTGAAGGATTTCAAAGGGCGAAAAATATACAGGGTGATACATTTGAATTAACAAACTTTATCATTATTCCGGAAAAAGGAAAGATCTAACAACAATGTTAATACCCCCATAATATCGGCCATATCACAAGATCCTAGCACACCAAAATCTATAAAAATCTTGCGATTCGTTTCCCTGATAAATAAGGCGTTCCATTCTTAGAACTCAATCAAGTATATAAACTCCCCATAATTAATCATGTTCTGATTTTAGTTTGCCAAGCCTGTGAAAGTAAAGCTTCAGAACTTATTGTATTCAATTAAAATGTACATATTACTGAAGGTATATCAAACCTAGGAATTGTATACAATCCACAGGAAATGTGCACAATAGCCAGTTGATTTGGGAAATGTATAAAATAATTTGTCAAAGTTCCTTAACACATGGATTTTCCAGGTAATCTTTGAATTTTCTCTATGCATATTCTATAATTGCTAAATAGTAATGGAATTGGAACATTGGCATTAAATTTTGAATTATATCATAGAATTAGTGGATAATGAGAAAAATAGAACACAAATAAATTTGGAACTGAGATTATTTTCTATGAAAAATTTTTAATTAGTCGACAATATAAGATGTAAAGTTCTTAAGTTTCAGAAATTGATTGATTCGCGTACAAACAGGCGCGTCGGAAAAAATTAAAATAAAATAGTGAATTGAAACAAATGTCTCTGTACTGGTTCATATATCAACATCTCCAACTGAACACACTAATCAACAATAATGAGTAAGTTCAAAAGCTAAGTCCCGACTAGCCCGTCTGGGGGCGGGCTCAGAAGAATACCCCCAGGGGATAGCCCACCTGTCGTAAAAGGCGACTAATAGGTTAGATTCCCAGGAATCTAGAGGAGTAAACCTCGATAAAAAACCAGCGACATAGGGAAGGCAGCTATGTTGTGGTGTAGTGTAGGCAACGGAAGCCACTGCGTCCGGAGGCAACCGTGAGAAAAAGCCTAGAGGAGTAAACCTCGATAAAACAATCCGTAATCTACGTTGTTAGCTACCGTGGCAATGGATGAATGGCTGCGCGAAAGTCAGTCAGAAACGGTGCCTCCGGGATACCTGGTGACCTCCCGGAGTAACCAGCCTTACCACCACAAGCGGGGCTCTGTGGTGGTGGACATTCAATTCTCTAGCTACTCGTGGGATGGAATATGGACAAAGAAGAAAGAAAAATAGAACAGGAGGTTATGGATGAAGAAAGGCAAGGAAATGGAATTTTTGGTAAGTCGACGAAGGTAAAACGAACGCCTGATAAGGCGGGGGAGACGAGAGGGAGGAGTGATACTGGAGTAAAGAGAAAGGAGGTATCGCCTCTGGAGGACAAGGAACAGAAGAGGAAACTGAAGGAGAAAGGAAAGAAGGAAATGGAGGATTGGGAGGAAGCAGAGAAGGAGAGTGTAGAGAGATTGAAGGATATGGTAAGGCGACTGGAGGAGAAGGTGGAAAGGCTGGAGGAAGAGGAGGCAGCGGCAGAGGGGCGGGTCAAGGAATTGGAGAGGTTGAGGGGAAAGGACGATAGCAACGGGATAATGCAAACACGATGGGAGGTGGGGCAAAGAGACTGGGAAGGATGGCTGGAGGTTAGAGATAGGGACTGGGATGGTAAAAAGGGGGAGGGAATAGAGGTGAAGGTGGGAAATCCAATATTAGGGGATGAAAAGGTAAAGGTGGTATGGGTGACCAAGGAAGACAGTGGAATGGAGAAGGGAATACAGAGGATGTTTAGGGATAGGTACCCGATGCTAGGGGGAAAAGGAGAGGAAATGGAGTGGGTCAAGGAGGTACGCACTACGGAAAGGAATGGGGTAAGGGTGAAGACGGAGGAGTTGATCTGTCGGATGGAGGGAGATTGTAGGGATGAGAAAAAGGTGTTTGAGCTGATGAGTCGACTGTTTGGGGTAGTGGGGAGCGGGGACAGCATTGGACTCCACAGGCTTGAGCAGGTAAAGGTGGAGGTGCTGAAGAAGATGGTGGCGTGGGTGAGAGGTGGCGGAGAGGTGGCGGAGGTAACAATCTATACAGATGGGGAGAAGGAAAAGGAGGGTAGAAATGGGGCGATAATCCTGAAGGATATCGGGGAAGTCGATCAGGAGGGGATCGAGAGGATTAAGAAGGGGTTGAGGGAGATGACAGGGGAGTGGGTGGATAGACTCAGAGTCTCAAGAAATAGGGAGGTGGTAATAGAGGCAAAGAAGGGGGTTGAGGTGAGGGGAATTCTGGGGGAGGTAGGAAGGGTAACAGGAGCTAGGGTGGTCGAAGCGGGGAGGGGAACAAAAACCATTAAAATGGTAGGGATAGAACCGTGGATGGAAGATGAAAAGGTGAGGGGTAAAATAGAGAATTTGATTGGGAAAGGGACAACGGTGATTAAAGTGGTAAGGGAGAGGAACGGGATGAAAATGGCGGTGGTGAGGGCGGAATGGGAAAAAGCGGTAGCCTTTTTGAAAAAAAAGGAGATTAGATTGGGGTGGAACAGGGTAAATATTATAGAGGGTAGAGAGGATGACAGATGCTTTGGATGTGGGATAAAGGGCCATAAAGTAACAGGGTGTAAGGTGAAGGTAGTCAAGGAGAGGAGTAAGTGTTGGCTTTGTAAGAGCGAGGATCACATGGCGAGAGACTGTCGGCAGGCTTTCCTTTGTAGGGTATGTGGGGAAAGGGGACACAGGCCAGGGGAGATAGAATGTAGTAGGGGAAGGGAAGAAGTAGAAGGAGACGATGGAAAAGGTGAAGGAAAAAATGGGAGGGACCCTCTGGACCCCTCAGAGGGGACGAGTCTGGTCAAATAGGAGGAAGGGGACAGCATTGCGCGGGAAGGAGGAATGTAGGGGATGTATGGAGAGTGTTACAGATAAATTTAGGGAAATGCAGGATAGCGCATGATATATTGGATGAAGTGATTTTTAGGAGGGAAGTGGATGTAGTGTGTGGATCCGAGGTGAATGCTAGATATGTGGGGAAGCAGGGATGGATTATGGACGATACAGGAGAAGCAGGAATAAGAGTGGTGGGGGATGGATTAAGAGCGGATGAAGTGAGGAAGGGAAATGGATGGGTGGTAGTGCGAATGGGAGACATGGTGGTGTATAGTGTGTATATAAGCCCAAATGTCAGCCTGGAAGAATGTGAGAGCAGCATGACAGGATTAGAGGACGATCTGAGGGTGTCAAAAGGAAAAAGGAGGATCATAAGGAGAATGGTGGCAGGGGACTTCAATGCGAAGAATACTATATGGGGGGGAAAGAAAACGGACAGGAGAGGGGAGATCCTTGAGGAAGTGTTAACATCCAACGGGTTGGTGGTGCTGAATGATGGACTACTGCCCACCTTCGTGAGGGGTGACGGGGGTTCATCATTCATTGATATAACAGCATGTGATGAATGGCTGTGGGAAAGAGTGTTTAGTTGGGGGGTGCTGGAGGATGAGGAAAGCTTGAGCTTACATAGGTATGTGGAGACGGATATAAGGAAAGAGAGAAAGGATTTAGTGGAAGAGTGGGAATGGAAGTGGACGAAAGCCGAGGCAGAGAGAATGAGGAAGAAAGTAAGAGAAGAGATAGGAAGGGGACTTGGACATGATGCAGATGAATTGTACAATGTGATACAGGGCTGCAAAAGAGAGGGAAAGAGGGGCAATAGGCGTGAGCGGAGGGCCAATTACTGGTGGAATGAGGAAATAGAGGAGCTGTGGGGGGAGTGTAAGAAAGAACGAAGACGGATGCTGAGAGGAAGAGGAAGGATAGAGGGAAGAGGGAGATATAAAGAGAAGAAGAAGGAACTGGAGCGTAGAGTGGAGAGGGAAAAAAGAGGGAAGTGGGAAGAGTTACTGGGGGAATTGGAAAACAATCCATGGGGAAAGGCGTATGAGATAGCGGTGAAGAGGATGGGTGGAAATAGAAACGAGGTTCTAGAGGAGGATTGGGAGAAGGAGATCATAGAGAAATTGTTCAAAGGGGGAGAAGGAGGAGTGGGTCGCAGAATTCAGGAAATCCAAGATACAAGGGGGGTAGTGAAAATGAGGGGGATAAGGCCGGTAGAGAAGTGGGAGGTAGAAGATTGGGGGAGAAATATTAAAGTGAGAAAAGCCCCAGGGATAGATGGCCTGAGGGGTGATATGGTGAAGAGGCTGTTGGATGACAATAGGGAGTACTTCTGGGAACTATTCAACAGGGTGCTGAGGGAGGAGGAGTTCCCGGAAGGATGGAAGGTAGCCAGGGTGATACTGATGAAGAAGGCGGGTAGAGAGGGGAAGCGGGCGGGGGACTATAGGCCTATCAGCCTGCTGTGTGGTATGGGTAAATTGATGGAGGGGATAATAAGGGATAGGATTGAGGAGGAAGTTGGTAGGAATGGGGGTTTTAGGGTAAACCAGCATGGGTTCACGAAGGGGAAATCTTGCATCTCGGCACTGAGCAAGGTGATGGGTTTGGTGGAAAGAGCTAGGGAGGGCAGCTGGAGGAAGAAGAAATTGGCCCTACTCGTGTTCTTCGACGTCGGGAACGCGTTCAACAGTGTCAGCAAACGGGCAGTGTTGAGCGCGTTGCTGCGGCTTGGAGTGGAGCAGGGGTTGGTTAACCTGGTGGAGGACTACCTGACGGGGCGTGTGCTTGTAGACTCCAGAGGGAGGAGATATGAGATGGAGGCTGGAGTGCCTCAGGGCTCGGTTCTTGGACCGACGCTCTGGAAGTGTGTGTTTGATGAGGTTTGTGGGATAGTATGTGAAGAGGGATGTGAGATTACGGTGTATGCGGATGATGTGTGTCTGGTATGTACGGCAAAGGGAGAGGCGGAGATAGAAAGAAAGGCGGAGAGAATGTGCAGGAAGATTGTGGAGAAGATAGAGCGGTGCGGACTGGAAGTGGCGGAAGAGAAGACGGTGGGGTTGCTAGTGAAGGGACGGAGCAGGGCAAGGGAAGTGGGGGTGATGGTTAAGGGAAGGATAATTCGCATGGAGGAGTCTGTGAAATACCTAGGGGTGTGGTTGGATAGCCAATTATCCTTCAAAACCCATATGGTAAAGGCGGCAGAGAAGGGTAAAGTGAGGGCAGCATGGCTGGGGAGATTGATGTGTAATGTGAAAGGGCCGGGAGAGTGGAAGAGGAGGGTAATTGGTAGGACGGTAGAGCAGAGTATGCTGTACGGTGCGGAGGTGTGGGGTGAAAGAGCGGGGGTGAATGCGAGGGTTAGGCCACTTCTGCGGGTGCAGAGAGGGATACTGCTGAGGGTGGTGCAGGGGTACAGGACAGTGGGTGGACTGGCAGCAGCGGTGCTGGCAAGGTCCTACCCATTGGACGTGCTGGCTAGAGCTAGGAGCAAACGCTGGAGGGGTGCGACCAAAGAAGAGGTACGGGAATGGATGGAGGAGGAAATGGAGAGAAGGTGGGAGGAGTATGAGGGCGCGCTAAAAGGAGCGATTGGGAATAGGAGAGATTGGATGGACCGGAAATTCGGGGAGGTGAACTACTTCTTGACACAAGTGCTCACTGGACATGGGTCGAGAGTAGGGTACCTCCACAAGATTGGGAAACGAGAGACTGGTGTGTGCGAGAGGTGTGAAGTGGAGGATGATGTGGGACATGTGTTTAGATGCTGGAGGAACGAGGAAGTGCTGAAGAAGTTGGAGAGGAAACTAGGGGAGGCGGTGTACTGGGAAAACATGGTGGAGATAATGTTGAGGGGGGAGGAGGAATGGATGGAGGTGAGTGGAGTAGTAGAGAGCATGGTAAGGGGGAGAGAAGGACTCGATATGGCATGAGAGGCAGGAGTGATAGGAGGGAGAAGATGACAGTGCGAGCGGAGAGTGTGCGAGGGACCGCCGCCTGTCTCGAAGTATGCTAGGGTAGTGATTCCGAGGCGGGGGTAACGGCGAGTTTGAGGTGGGTTTGGTTGGTAGGCATCTCCTTGGGGATGAGTCCAACACTGTTTGGGTCCTGGACCCATTCGAACATGAGTTTCCCATCGCGGCCCGAAAAAAAAAAAAAAAGTCCCGACTACTGTGAAAAGTATGAAACAAGAAATTATTCTCATCTGGAATTTTTATCTACAAAGTATTCAACGTTTATCCTCTATTAAATAAATAACTTACACGTGATATGTTATGATATAATTGAAACATATTTATAGTGGTGTTTACCATTACAATAGGAATCAGCTCTCGTGGACCAATAACATATTAATACTGTCGTTTTCTATGTTATTTTGTATCCCTAGACGATACAATGAATAACCAATTTCGCGTTGGTTAACACTTGTTCATTTTTTTTTCGGGCCGAGATGGGAAACTCATGTTCGAATGGGTCCAGGACCCAAACAGTGTTGGACTCATCCCCAAGGAGATGCCTACCAACTAAACCCACCTCAAACTCGTCGTTACCCCCGCCTCGGAATCACTACCCTAGCATACTTCTAGACGGGCGGCGGTCCCTCGCACACTCTCCGCTCACACCGTCGTCTTCTCCCTAACTTTCACTCCCACCTCTCATGCCATATCGAGTCGTTCTCTCCGCCTGACCATGCTCTCTACTACGCCACTTACCTCCATCCATTCCTCCTTCCCCCTCAACATTATCTCCACCATATTCTCCCAATACACCGCCTCCCCTAGTATTCCTCTCCAACTTCTTCAGCACTTCCTCGTTCCTCCAGCATCTAAACACATGCCCACATCATCCTCTACTCCACACCTCTCGCACACTCCAGTTTCTCTTTTTCCAATCTTATGGAGGTACGCCTCTCTCGACCCATGTCCAGTGAACACCTGTGTCAAGAAGTAGTTCACCCTCCCCGAACTCTTGTTCATTTAGGTCGGGACACACACATAACCTCACTGTAATCCTATCCGAGTTTCGGCTAAGTGTTGTGGGAGAAAAGCGTAATGCTTAAGTGCTCGGTCGTGATGCGGTGATGTTTCAACTAATGTTATTACATAACATTGTGCTGGGTCCACCGAGCGATCATCTACACTCTGATCGAGCACGGCGCGGCTACGTGTGTCCCGTGTGAACATAGTAGGTTCGTTCCAACTGGCGATATAACCGTTCTAGGAATCGTCCGCGCAAGTGCTGTATTTCTTTCGCGTTCAGCTGATTATAGTATCGTCTTGGGGA
>OX387426.1:27791604-27951604 GCA_947563755.1 Lochmaea crataegi
TATATCTTCAATGTAAGCTGTGAAACATGCAACAACTGAAAAAAAGCAGAAACTTCATTTGTGAATAAAGTTAAAATTGACCTAGAGGCATAATATAACCAAATATACTCCAAAATTACATTTAATTAGATTTTTTTGTTTAAGAACTATTGCCAGTTTGAATAAAACTATTGTATAATCCGTGAAGGAAGGAAAAGCTACCTCATTTAACAGTATGTTAGGTGAGTGAGGTTAGGAAACAGAAATAAAAAATTTTGTGAGTAAGGAATCCGTTTTTGTCCTCGTCTTCGAAAATATGATATGTTTTGCCAAAAACATTTCTCTTCGGCATGGAATTTTAGAATTTTATTTATCTTCGAATATTTTCTATCACCTTTGGTAACTGAAAACACTCTTGTTTCCTCAAATTCAATTCACGTGTTCGTTTTAAATCAGCTGCACTACCAACCACTATTGCAATAATTTTTAACAACGCACACCTTGCCCATTTTTAATTTTGAACAATTTTAATTTTTCTAGTTCTTTGAGTTTTCATTATTCGTAATGTTTACAATTTATTTACTGCTATTCATAAAAACTATGGTTAGATGGTATTAGGCTATTCGCAGCCTGTCAAACAAAATTCAATATGGTATCTTAGGGCAAAAAACATATGGTTTTAGACTTTTGGTGTACAGCAGAGTGTTTATTTTGGAGAAAGGTGATTTTATTTGGCTTTAATGTGGATTTTGGACCAACTTTTGGCAAGTAAACTTTTGAAAGCCTTCTTCCTGCTCTTTGGTGCAAAAACTGTGTGAAAATACCAATAACTACTTATATCCGTATCTAGGAGCTCATCCATTTCTCAAATGTTGGTAAAATCAAATGAAGGTTTTCAAAGAAACACAAAGTCAAAGCACAGCTCATACATATATAAAACATACCAAAGACATCGACGAAAAAATTCTTGAACACTGTTTACCATTGACTATACAATACAAAACTGACCAGCTGTCCAAAATGTTTGCATTGGACGGCCATATTAGGTCATGTGATTTGGATTGCCTACTTGGATTTGTAATGGCGACGCCGCGGTGAAAAAACAAACTGCTTGGATATACGATTTTGAGGACAGGTTTTGCCAATTTTTCCGTATGAATTCGATCTCTTTATCTAGCCTCCATGAAGTAGATAATCAATAATATTTTGTAAGCCTAAAACTGCAAAAATTTGTTGTCAAATTTTAAGGTCCATTCACAGTAGATCCTAGATAAATTTGAAATAACATATTTTTGATATGACACTCCTTCAATATTGATTGCCTCGTTGTCGAATTTTTTGTTAGTGTCAGATAGGGATCAGAATTTTTCCGTTAGTGTCAGATAGGGACCAGAATTTTATAAAAACTCAATTGATAACGGTAGCTGGAACGCTACCGAAGCGTTGAAATAAAAAACATAAAAAAGATTGTGGTTTGATTTCCCAAAATAAATAGCAAAAAGAATAAATTTACCACAAGGAACATATAGAAGATACATTTTAATTATAAGCAGTTAGTTCTAGATTCGCTTATTGCAATAGTCAGTCATATCCAGGTAAATAACTATTCACATAAGAGGAGTTAACCCACTGAAATTTTGGTGTGAGAGTCAGTCCCTTCAGGAGATAACCGCATTTTGCTCCGAATACATGAACAGCGTAATTTCTCCTATTTGGTGATGGTCTGGTAGTACATTGCAGTAATTCTTTTTATTTGAAAAGGGATATATTTGTTGTAATAAATTGATACTACAAATTTCAGTAAAAGCCTGGATAATTCCAATTGTTCTAAAAATATTATATAAATGAGATAATTAAGTTTTGTTTATAATATTGTTATGGTTATAATAAGAAATTTCATTTGAAATGTGATATTATATAATTATTTTAACTAAACAAATAACTCACTAACTAAAAAAGAGGTATACTGAGATTTTCTCAAAGAACAATACAAACTAAAAAATAGTCTCAAGCTTATGTAACAAATACATTATTTGAGTCTTACAATATGTTGATTTCCTAAGACGATTTAAAATGCACAAGTGGTGTTTAGAGTAAATTGCTCCCCAGCTTATGTAACAAATACATTATTTTAGTCTTAAAATAAATATACCACAGGAACATACAAATGTCTACATCAGTTTCCCTATTCCCTCCCTCTTCCCTTTTCCCTCCCATTTTTCTGATAGTTATCCTTCTCAAAAATATCCACTTTGCATTAATCATTTATTATTTATAAATTGTAGTTTAGCACTTATTTTTAATTTGTGGATAATTTTATTTTTTTATATTGGGCATAATTAATTTTTTCTATAATCTTGGCAATTAAGAATTTCTTACGATACGTGGAATCCCGCACATGGATAACGCTGCTTTTTGAATCGCTGACTAAAATCCCAATGCAAAATTTGCGTTATTCGTTTTTTGCCGAGTATTTATCTCTCAAAATTAACAACCGAACTGTCTAAATCTAAATAAAATACCTCTTTAGCTCTTAAAAACTACACATCAGTGCACTTCATGTCCGTTCGAATTTAAAGTAAACTCTATAGCCCGCGTAAGCATAAATAAATGCAATATTTTCTCAACAAAGAATTAATAAAATGAAAAATTGAATTTTGAAAATGTTCATATTATGCCCCGGGCGTTATTCAATGCTCTCGGGACAGAACTATTTCAGTCGTATTAGCTGCACAGCTGAAAAATTAATATTTGCCGTCAATACTGCACCAAACCGTTGTATATTATTCAAGGCATGAAAATGTAAACATTGCGGACAGGAAACAAGAAACAATATATTGCATCGTGAAAAGGGAATGAAAAATACCATCCCCTGAAGGACTAAAACTTTAATTGAAATGCCCTTGGCGCTGCTATGTCTTTGACTGCGACTTTCTGACTCGATGGCAGTTTACTGGGGTTGCTGCATCCCCTTTGTTTGGAAGTTACACACGTGCGAGTTTCAATTCCCCGACGGGGAAGTTGCAAAAGGTAAGTTTTACAACACGGAAGGAGTTGGGAAGTTCGTAATTAGTGGGCCCTTTATAGTTGATGTGAGGCAAAAGCGTGAGGCACTTCCGCGTTAAATTCACTAATTTTTGTCTACGATTTAAGCCACAGACAATTAAATCTTATTAACAACAGGATGTAACTACTAATTTAGAAAATAGATCGTAGGCTGTTGCCAAAATACAGGAGTAATTTAAGTTCGAGATTCTGAATAATTTAGTAATTTTATTTAATCGATATTCACGTGTGCTAACTAATGGACATTTGCAGCTTTCCTGCTAGCATTCTTGGGCATTATTTACATTTTTCGAAGTACTGTATTCAAGCTGTCCAGAAACTTTCCTGTCAGACGCCAACTACCGATGCTATATGTGATTTCAGGGTAAATTAACCTCCTGAGGGAGCTAGCGCTCTTTGCTTTCATTGCTATCACAAGTATTCAACGTGGGAGGGGTAAAGGATAAGTATCAAAGCAAACTCGAAAAATTTTGAATTGGCACAGATAACCGAAAAATCTATAAAAATTGATAGAAATAATGTCATCAGTATTTAAAATTAGCTGGAAAAAAGTTTGGTATTTTCACAGAACTGAACATGAAATATATACTCCTCAATAACGACTTTTATTTTTCCAAATCCCTATTAACAGTGGTCAGGACATGATGAAGGGAGGGGGAGGAGAGTATTATAAATTCACTATATCTTCCACTGATTATTTTATGGAATAGAACTAAGCCTGTTCGAGCAGAAATAACAGCAACTATAAATATTGGTAATACTCTGATAAAACATTTATTTATGGTAACCGATATTAAAGATTAATTCATCCTTGGTATGGATATTATGCAAAATAAATTTATCATAGACCTTCAAAATAAAATTCTAGTAATTGGAAATGAAGAGACAATCCTAAATTCGGAAGAAGAGACTTCTCAGATAAAGGTTATAGTGGACAAAGATACAGAAGTTCCCGAAAATTCTGAAGGAATCATCTAGGCGAGACTTAGCCAAAAACCAAAAGATCTACATTTGGCCATTGTGGGAATTGAGGAACTAGTGAATGAAGAAATTCTGGTAGCTCGATGTCTCGTCAATGTAGATCAACCAATTCCTGTTAGAGTTGCTAATTTATCGAAGAAACCGGTGAAAAGCATAATCAAGTGCGAAAGTAGGTCCAAAGACAAGACCACCACCACAAGGGACTCAGTTAACGCCAGCCTCATGAAATAACTAGTTAAAAATTATGACCACCCAACAACTGAAGAATTAAAAAAAATTAACAACTTTATCCATGACAACTGCGACATTTTTGAGATGGGAAAATCTACAGGATGCACCAGTCTAGTACAGCATAGAATTTATACAGGAGATGCAAGACCAATTCGTCAAATGCCATGGAGATTACCATCTGCTGAACGAAAAGAAGTAGAAAATATGATAGAAGACATGATGGATGCAAATATTATTGAAGAAGCTTCTGATCCTTGGTGTTCACCCGCAGTCCTGGTAACTAAGTATTCGCTTTTGTGTAGACTATCAAAGACTAAATCAGGTTACACAAAAAGATAGTTCTCCACTGCCAATAATAGACGATACACTAGATACTCTATCAGGTGCGAAGTGGTTCTCCACCCTAGACTTGAAGAGTGGATACTGGCTAGTAGAAGTACACCCCGATGATCGAGAGAAAACAGCTTTTTCCACTGGAAGCGGTCTCTACCAGTTCCAGGTTCTCCCATTCGGACTCTGTAATGCTCCGGCCACATTTGAACGACTGATGGAGATGGTTTTAAGAGGATTAACATGGAAAACCTGTCTAGTATATATTGATGGTATAATGATCATGTCGGAAACTTTTGATGAATATTTGAAAAATGTTGAAGGAGTTAAGGTAAGGTTAAGGTTAAGGTTAAGGTTAAGGTTAAGGTTAAGGTTAAGGTTAAGGTTAAGGTTAAGGTTAAGGTTAAGGTTAAGGTTAAGGTTAAGGTTAAGGTTAAGGTTAAGGTTAAGGTTAAGGTTAAGGTTAAGGTTAAGGTTAAGGTTAAGGTTAAGGTTAAGGTTAAGGTTAAGGTTAAGGTTAAGGTTAAGGTTAAGGTTAAGGTTAAGGTTAAGGTTAAGGTTAAGGTTAAGGTTAAGGTTAAGGTTAAGGTTAAGGTTAAGGTTAAGGTTAAGGTTAAGGTTAAGGTTAAGGTTAAGGTTAAGGTTAAGGTTAAGGTTAAGGTTAAGGTTAAGGTTAAGGTTAAGGTTAAGGTTAAGGTTAAGGTTAAGGTTAAGGTTAAGGTTAAGGTTAAGGTTAAGGTTAAGGTTAAGGTTAAGGTTAAGGTTAAGGTTAAGGTTAAGGTTAAGGTTAAGGTTAAGGTTAAGGTTAAGGTTAAGGTTAAGGTTAAGGTTAAGGTTAAGGTTAAGGTTAAGGTTAAGGTTAAGGTTAAGGTTAAGGTTAAGGTTAAGGTTAAGGTTAAGGTTAAGGTTAAGGTTGAGGTTGAGGTTAAGGTTAAGGTTGAGGTTAAGGTTAAGGTTAAGGTTAAGGTTGAGGTTGAGGTTGAGGTTGAGGTTAAGGTTGAGGTTAAGGTTAAGGTTAAGGTTAAGGTTTAGGTTGAGGTTGAGGTTGAGGTTGAGGTTGAGGTTGAGGTTGAGGTTGAGGTTGAGGTTGAGGTTGAGGTTGAGGTTGAGGTTGAGGTTGAGGTTGAGGTTGAGGTTGAGGTTGAGGTTGAGGTTGAGGTTGAGGTTGAGGTTGAGGTTGAGGTTGAGGCTGAGGTTGAGGTTGAGGTTGAGGCTGAGGTTGAGGTTGAGGTTGAGGTTGAGGTTGAGGTTGAGGTTGAGGTTGAGGTTGAGGTTGAGGTTGAGGTTGAGGTTGAGGTTGAGGTTGAGGTTGAGGTTGAGGTTGAGGTTGAGGTTGAGGTTGAGGTTGAGGTTGAGGTTGAGGTTGAGGTTGAGGTTGAGGTTGAGGTTGAGGTTGAGGTTGAGGTTGAGGTTGAGGTTGAGGTTGAGGTTGAGGTTGAGGTTGAGGTTGAGGTTGAGGTTGAGGTTGAGGTTGAGGTTGAGGTTGAGGTTGAGGTTGAGGTTGAGGTTGAGGTTGAGGTTGAGGTTGAGGTTGAGGTTGAGGTTGAGGTTGAGGTTGAGGTTGAGGTTGAGGTTGAGGTTGAGGTTGAGGTTGAGGTTGAGGTTGAGGTTGAGGTTGAGGTTGAGGTTGAGGTTGAGGTTGAGGTTGAGGTTGAGGTTGAGGTTGAGGTTGAGGTTGAGGTTGAGGTTGAGGTTGAGGTTGAGGTTGAGGTTGAGGTTGAGGTTGAGGTTGAGGTTGAGGTTGAGGTTGAGGTTGAGGTTGAGGTTGAGGTTGAGGTTGAGGTTAAGGTTAAAAGGTTAAGGAATGCCAATTTAAAACTGAATCTCAAGAAGTGTTACTGCTCCAGAGGCATATTATCTGGGACATATCGTTTCCGCGTAAGGAATTAAAACCGATCCGAAAAAAATTGTAGCTATTAAAAACTGTCCTGAACCAAGGGACAAAAAGGAAATATGGAGTTTTCTTGAAGTCTGTTCATATTAACGAAAATTTGTCAAGGACTTTGGTCGAATTCCTAAACCTCTTCATCGACCAACTGAGAACAACAATGAACTTGACTGGACGCCGGATTGTCAAAGTGCTTTCATATAGTTTGAGAAACGATCAACCACAGAACCAATTTTACCCTACCCACGAGAGAAAGGAAAATTTATTTAGGATTGTGATACATCCCAACACGGCATAGGCGCCGTGCTATCGCAAGAACAAGAAGGCGAAGAAAAAGTGATTGCATGTTTTATTAAAACCTTGGGGAAGGTTTAGAAAAATTATTGCGCCACCAGAAAAAAACTTTTGGCTATTATCGAAGCCCTTGAACACTTCCATACTTTTCTTTATAGTAGAAGTTTTGTTATAAGAAGTGATTGTAGCGCTTTGCAGTGGTTAATGAATTAGAAAGAATACAGCAATATAACTTTGTAATAGTGCACCGAAAAGGACGTCTTCTGATTAGAACCGCCGGTACTGTGAAAGGCCTGAAGAAAAGGAGAACCCAGTGAAAAAAGTTAGTCTAAGTTAGATAACCACAATCAAACCAGAAAATGATGATAATCAGAATCCCCTTGAAATCTCTCGAAAAAGTCAAAAGAAAGACAATGACTTGAAAGTTATAAGATAATGGCTTAAAAATGGAGTCAGACCTACTTAGCAAGAGGTAGCCAGATATAGTGGAAGCTAGAAAGAGTTCTGGGCTCAGTGGGATTCACTGTATCTTTATGATGGCCTATTACAGCGAAGATGGGAAAGCCCCGATAAAGTACGTATAGTTCATCAATTGGTAATACCAATATCACAAATCAGAAGTGTGTTAGAAAAACTTCTTGGTAGCCACTCAGGAGGACATTTTGGTATCAAAGTAACACTGGAACGAGTTCGGGAAAGATATTATTGGGTCAACTGTCGAAGGGACGTAGAGGATTGGTGCAAGAAATGTGATCTGTGCAATAGTAGAAATGGTCCTAAAACAAGAAGCCGAGGAAAAATGGCACAGTATCTTTCCGGAGGGCCACTTGAAAGACTTGCAATTGATATTCTTGGTCCACTTCCTTTCACAGAAAAAGGAAACAAATACCTGATAGTTGTAATGGATTATTTTTCCAAATGGCCTGAAATAGCACCTCTTCCTAATCAAGAAGCGACGACAGTAGCAGAGGCTTTTGTAACCAACGTTATTGCGAGACACGGAGTCCCTCTGGAATTACAGTCTGATCAAGGACGAAATTTTGAATCCGAATTATGTCAAGAGTTGATAAAGACATTACAGATTAAGAAAACACGCACTACGCCTCTCCATCCACAGTCCGATGGAATGGTAGAAAGACATCATAAAACTATTTTCCAATATATTTCAATGTTTGTCTCTGAAAACCAAAAAGACTTGGACACTTCAGTTCCTCTATTTCTGCTAGCCTATAGAAGTACTGAACAAGAACCAACCGGTTATAGTCCATCTATGCTAGTCACTGGCAAAGAAATGAAGCCTCCCCATGATCTTCTTTTCGGAAGACTTCCACCTTATCAAGAAACGGAAGAACGTACAGCTCCTATGTACATAGAAAGCTTGGAAGGAAAATTGGAGAGGGTCCACAATTTTGCTCATGAACGTTCGAAGCTCTGAAGAAACGATAGCGTGAAAGCTAGACTTGTATACTTGACTTGTATACTACAAACACAAGTTTCTCGAGAGGTGACCCCGTATGGCTGTTCAATCCCACGCGCAGAAAAGGTTTGTGCCAAAAACTGCAACAAAAGGGGGAAGGCCCCTACACCGTTCTCAAGAAAATCAACGACCCAGTCTACCGCATCCAAGGAGTAAGCCCAAGGTGATCCATGTCGAGAGGGTAGCCCCTTACCGCGTGCCCGATCCACCCTGTTGGCTTCAACCAGACCCCAGCAGTAAGATTATTCGAGACGAATAACTAGAAAAGAGGAAGCAATGTTACGTTGGACCTGTACTGAGGATATGTAGAGGTCCATGAAGGAAAAAAGGAAGACATACATCTAGAATCATCTAGAACTGTCATCGAAAAGTCTAGAATGTCATCGAAAAGTCAAGAACTGTCTGGAACAGGTGAATAGTATAAAAGGCGGGACAATTGACATTAGAAGTTTTAAAAATTTGAGTTCTGTATTCTGCTAGTAAGACGTTATTTGTATTGAATTGTGAAAGTTAAAGTCGAATAAATAAAGAAAGTTCAAGAAGTCGTAAGTAGTAACAATATTAACACAGATGATTACTATGTTTTAGCCTATTTCAAATGAAACTAACTGTTTATAATTAATTCCACTATTTAATGAAAAATTAATTGAACATTGGAAATTCTAAAAAATTATTGATTATCATTTCTATATTTGCATATCAACGTCAGAATGACAGAAGTTACATTTTATTTGATGTCTACTTTGATGTTGATTAGTTTGGTTAGACAAAATAGTGAGTGACCTATCTTGAGATTGACTTAATATATATGATTAGAATAAAGAAGAAGATATGATATTACAAATATTAAGGCTAGGGTATTATCAGCCCTATGCGAATATCCTGGATATCTTTTTCCAATTTGAGATCAGTATAACTATGCAATGATATAGGAAACCAAGGAAAACTGTATCTGCTGATCTTTAAAATTGTTACTCAAGATGGCAATCTAATGGTGGAGAGCTCCCTAGATTTATATTGATCATTGACAACTTCAAATTTTGGGTCTCTTAAGTGTCTTCTAATTTCTAATTCTTCGAGGAAATCTAGTTCTTATCACAAATATGCAGTACTTATAGTATTGAAAAATTGGAAATTACAAGACACTTAAGAGACCCACAATATAAAGTTAATGAACATATCAATTTAGGGAGTTCTCCACTATTAAATTGTCTTCTTAAGTAACAATTGTAAAGATCAGCAGATATATTTTTCCTCGGTTTCCTATATCGTTGCACAGTTATACTGATCTTAAATGAAAAAAAGATATCCAGGATATCCTCATAGGGCTAATAATACATACCTACATAATAATACATATACGGAGTGGCAAAAGGGGAGAGGTATTTATATACCCAAGATATGGAGACTAAATGACATGACGCCCAAATCATACCGTCCAATCAGTCTAGTGTCCTTCCTGCTTGAAACGTTGGAGAGACTAATAGTTTTATCAACAAACCCTCTCAATGAGCGACAATACGCGTATTAGCCAGGCAAGTCAACAGACTTAGCACAGGATGATCTCAACAGGCTACTAACTAAATCCCTAGAAGACAAAGAGATAGCCATGACAACTTTTGTAGACATTGAGGGTGCTTTCAATAATACATCTACACTGTCAATTACCAAAGCTCTAGAAAAAAAAAAGGGGGTGCCACTCCTGTGTCGGTGGATAAACGCCAGTTTGGAAAAAGGGTAATCATATCATCCATTGGCGATACCACCGTCACAGCAAGAGCAGGCAGGGGTTGCCAGCTAGGAAAGGTGTTATCACCATTACTATGGGCTATCCTGGTAGACGAACTACTGAAGAGGCTGACATCCAAAGGCATGTATTGCGTAGGGTATGCCGATGATCTCGCGATTATTCTAAAAGGCAAATTCGCAGGTACAGTCTCGGAGCAGACACAAACTGCCCTAAACATAACCAACAAATGGTGCCAAGAGGAGGAACTAACTGTAAACCCTCTCAAAACCACAATAGTTGTTTTCACCAAGGAGAAAGTACTGAGAGAACTGAAGTCACCATTTCTTAATAGGGTGGGAATTCCAATTGCCCAAGAGGCAAAATATTTGGAAGTCATTTTTGACCACAAGTTGACATGGAATCAACACCTACAGAAAATAATACAAAAAGGTACGATAGCCCTCAATCTGTGCAGAAGAATGTGCGTAAAGAACTGAGGGCTACAACGAAAAATGATTATATGGCTATATACAAAAGTCATCAGACCCATGATAGCATATGGCTTGGTGGTATGGACTGGGGTGATCCAAAAGCTGAGTGGCATCCAAAGGCAAGCTTGCCTGGCTTCCACGGAAGCCATGAGGACAACCCCAACAGCCGCAGAAGAAGTCTTGCAGAACCTGCCGCCACTCCATGTCTACATACAAGGCGAAGCCAGGTCAATCAATAATAGATTGACCAGAGGGCAAGCACCCATTAGTAGGCTACACGGTAAGGTGTATAACGAGCTATACAATGAGCTGGAAATCGACACCATAATGGGAATGCCATCGGACGAGATGATTCCCGAGTATAGCTTCGGGAAAAACTTCAAAACAGCCATAACAGGCAGAGAGGCATTGAAGGAAGGACCTCCAATTAATGCAGAAATGGCCTGCTACACAGATGGCTCAAAAACCGAGGAAGGTGAAGGAGCAGGAATATATATAGCCAAGCCAAAGATAAGAGTCTCACTGAGCTTAGGTAAACATGTGACGATATTCCAGGCAGAAGTTGCAGCAATACAGCACTGTGCAGGAGAGCTATTAAGGCAAGAGTTTGAGGAAAAGACCATTGCCATATACTCCGACAGCCAAGCGGCTATAAAAGCAATCAGCTCCATGCAGATAAATTCCAAACTTGTTTGGGACTGCTTGGAGACGTTACAAGAGCTGGGAATTCATAATAGATTGTCCGTAGCCTGGGTACCAGGCCACTCAGATCACAAGGGCAATGAAGAGGCAGACTCACTAGCCCGAGAAGGGGCACGTTGTACTCCCATTGGCCCAGAACCTTTCTGTGGCATGGCGAAGGCGCTGCAAAAAACAAATAGCAGCACTTGGATAAAAAATCAGTCTCGAGAATGGTGGAACAAAGCGCCAAAAATAAGGCAGGCCAAAGAGTTCATCAAGAAACCCTCGCCAAAATTCACGGAGTATCTACTGAGCCAGAATAGGAAAACAATCAGGATCCTGGTTGGGCTCCTGACAGGGCATTGTAGACTTAACAAACATATGCATAACATCGGATTAGCAGAAATAACCATATGTAGGTTTTGCCAAGAAGTTGAGGAAACCCCAGTACACATTCTGTGCTACTGCGAAGGCCAGACTAGGCTGAGGTTTTCAACGATAGGGGAGGAAAAACCACAACCTTCCCAATTTATGGAGGACCTGAGGTTTGCCATCCGTCTAGTAATAAGACAAGGAACTCTAGAATAACAGGAGGGCATACACAATAGATCTGCAAAGGTCGTAGTGGAGAGGCTCTTGGAAGCACTTGAGCCCCATATTTATCTATCTATCTAATAATACATAAGCTTTAATATTTGTAATATAATATCTTCTTCTTTTTGCTATTTATATATATTAAGTCAATCCAAGATAGGTCACTCACTATTTGGTCTGGCCAAAATATTAAACATAAAGTAGGGATCACATAAAATGTAACTTCTGTCATTCTGACGATGATACACAAATATCGAAATAATTATCAATATTTTTTTAGAATTTTCATGAATTTCTCATTAAATATTGGAATTAATTAAAAACAGTTAGTTTCATTTAAAATGGTAATACGAGTAGATTCCAAACAGTAAATTATTTTTTAGCCATTTCATTCCAAGTGATATAATGGTTGGGCTTTGTGAAAAAAAATGTCTTAAAGCAGTAGCAGATCCTGTATCCAATCTGGTCGACGGCAACTAACATTTAATCCTCGAGTAATAAATAAATCTAATAAAATTATTTCTACTATTACTCGAAAATTTATATATAAATATTCGGTCAATTTAAACCCTTCCTGGCGACCTTTGCTGTGTGTGTTGCTATGTTTGTTTTGGAATAAAAGAATCGACTTAGATGTTGGTTACAAAGTGTGTTGTCTGAATAGCGGGTTATTCATCTAGTCTCTTTAATTATCGAAGTGTGATACTATCTAGCAGAAATAGGCCGACGTTGAATAATAACCAAGTAAGATAAATTCAAAATGAAACGTAATTATTTTTTTTTCGTTAACTAAATTACAAAGAATCTTGTGTATAAACACGATGCAAAACGTTCATTTTGCAACAAGCTATATAAATAGCCATTTCGATATAAAAACTTATGTTTACTGTCAGTTTGTGCTATATAAAACCCTCAGATGTAAATAAAGAATAATTTAAACCACAATAATTTGACATTTTTTTGGTTGATACTTCCGCCATGGCCTGTGGCCAATGATGATTTGATATTTAGACATTTCTTGATTCTTCATTGGCCACGACAACTGCGAGTAGTGCAATACGTTTTTTACGTGATATTAGTTCAAAAAATCTGAACACGGCCCTTTCTAACGCACTCCCAATTTATTAGCTTTTAGTGGTGTGATTGAGGTTTCTTAAAATGCTCCTCCTAGTTTTAAAACAAGGTATAGTGAAAATAATAATTGTCCCTGAAATCCCTGAAATAGCGATTTGGTATTATTATTTGTAAGATTTATGGAAAAGATGCAAAAGCTATGGATTGAGACATACTCTTAAGACCAGTGGTGAATTTCTTAGTTTCAATTGGAAACTAAAATGAGCTTAGTGTACCGGGTGGCCGGATAAGAATTCAAAGTGCTGTCTCTCGGAAACTATCCGTCGTAGAGATTTGCGGTAAAAAATGTTATAACTAAAGTGGTCAAAAGAAAATCCTGGAAATTATTTTCAGGTTTCCAATATGGCCGAGAGGAGGCGTAGCCGCCATCAAAATTTTTTAAAGTGTAAACTTAACAAAAAAATATATGATTTTTAAAACTAAGCTCTACTTGAGTATTTTTTGCATGGAGACTAGATAAGGAAAACGAACTTAAGTATACGGGAAAATTGACAAAATCTGTTCTTAAAATCGTCTATCTAAGCAGTTTGTTTTTTCACCGCGACGGCGCCACTGCTACTCCCATACCATTGCAAAACAGTAACCATAGTTTTTATATATGACAGTTGTCAAATAGTGAATATTACTTATGACAAAAACTCGAAGTAAAAACTAGAAATATTAAAATAACGTTGGGTGTACGTTGTTAAGCATTATTGCAATAGTGGTTGGTAGTGAAGCATATTTAAAATGAAGACGTGAATTTAATTTGATTCCAGAAAACTAGAGATTTTTCAGTTACCAAAGGTTATCAAAAATATTCAAAGAAAAATAAAGAAGGTGAGAACATTTATTATGATGGATTAAAATTATATACAATACTTTTGAGAAGTCTAGAAAAAGCATTACACATAAAATACTTTACTTCTGCCGATGACATCATTCTGTTCTATACAAGTACAATTTCTTACCCACAGAATGTTTTATTCCTATTTCCTAACCTCACTCTCCTCACACGCGAACCACGAACTCAAGGTTTATGATTCGCTGTTTGTAGTATATAGTTACTTTTACTTAAATTGCTACTATGGATTTTTGTCATGTTTATTTTTAGTCGTCAATATTGTTTATTAAAACCTATCGCAAAGTTTCATTAATTTTTTTACAGTTTAAAAAACAAAATTCTGTGAAGAGTGAAGATGGATCGTTTGCTTCGTCCTGAGAAATTTAACACTGATCCAAACTCTCCCACGGCTTCGAAAGAATGGAAACATTGGATCCATACATTTCAAAATTTTTTGACATCTGCTGTCACCTTGACAGAAGAATCCTCTGAGGCAAGTTCTATAAAATTAAATATCCTTATCAATTACATTGGTACTAATGTATACGAACACATATCTGAGTGATTCATATCTTATGAGGAGGCACTGAACATCCTGGGAAAAATTTATATTAAAGAAGTGAATCAAATATACTCTCGACACGTACTTGCAACTCGAAAGCAGCAACATGGTGAAACTATTGATGTGTACGCTTTAAATTCTCTTAGTAAAGACTGTTCGTTTAAATATGTTACCGCCGACGAATATCGCAACGAGTATATTCGACATTCTTTTATTCGTGGCTTAATATCTCCACATATAAGACAATGACTACTTGAAAATAAAACATTAATTCTACATCAAACTCTCAGTCAAGCGAAATCTTTAGAAGCGGCTCAGCTTCACTCAAGTGCCTACGAAGAACTATCTTGTCCACCTTCATTAAATGCTTCTACATCTGACCATCCGTCAGATTATAAGCAAGAAATTGAGGACCCTCAACTAAGTGCTACACAAACTCGCCTCAAATCCACTAATCTGTGCTTTTTTTGTGGTCATAGCTGGCATCCTCGAATTAAATGTCCTGCGAATGACTCTGTTTGCTCTGCCTGTAAGAAAAAAGGACACTGGGCCTCCGTATGTCAATCATCCAAAATAAAACGGTCCAACAGAGATACTATTACATCTGCTATAGGAAATTCAATTATAGCCGCTTTTCATCCTAGTCTATCTAAGTCTACAATTAAAATTTTAGTCGATGGTGTTCATGTTGATGCTTTGGTAGATACTGGTAGTTCAGAGAGCTTTATAAGTTCTAACATCGTTCGATCCAGAAATATTAAAACTTTTCCTCTCAAAGGCTTCGTCTCTATGGCCTCTTCTTTATTAACTTCTAAAATACTAGGATATTCTACAGTCAACCTTAAATTCTATGGACACAACCATACTAAGGTGAAGCTATCAATTCTTGACAATCTATGTGCCGATGTTATATTAGGTCATGATATTTTAAGTAAACACTCGTCTTAGAGTTGAAGTTAGGTGGGAATAGATCTCCTCTTCGTATTTCTAGTTTAGCGGCTGCTAAAGTTCCCGAAGCCAGTCTTTTCGAAAATATGTCTCCTGATTGTCGACCTATTGCTACCAAATCCAGAAGATATTCACAGACAGATGAAAAATTTACCAAATTTGAAATCAAAAATCTTCTACAGGAGGGTATTATTGAAGAAATTTGTTCTCCTTGGAGAGCGCAAGTCTTGATTACTTCCAACAGTAATCATAAAAAAAGAATGGTCATTGATTACTCTCAAACGGTAAATAAATTCACCTTTCTAGATGCATTTCCACTTCCTGGAATAGATCAAATGATTCAGAGTATATCTCAATATACATTTTTCAGCACCGTTGATCTTCAGAGCGCTTATCATCAAATTCCTATCAAGTCTTCTGATAAACAGTACGCTGCTTTTGAAGCTTGTGGTCAGCTTTACCAGTATACTAGAATACCTTTTGGAGTAACAAATGGTGTTGCTGGATTTCAACGAGTAATCAATAGCATAATACAGCTAGAGGATCTTAAAGATACATTTGCTTATTCATATGACATTACCATTTGTGGAAAAACTCAGGAGGAGCATGAGTTTAACTTGGACAACTTCATCAAAATTGCACAAAAGTACAGGCTTACGATCAATGACTCTAAATCAAAATTCTCTACTAAAACAATTAAACTTTTAGGTCACATTATTGAGAATGGCACTATTAAGCCTGATCCTGATCGTATTAAGCCTCTCATGGAGCTTTCAGAACCCAATGATCTTCCATCTTTACGAAGGGCATTAGGTTTGTTTTCTCACTATTCTCAGTGGATGCCATGTTTTTCAGAAAAAGTGCATCCTTTAACACACTCAGAATTGCCTCTTTCTGGCAAGTCAGTGGCCTTCTTTTCAAGGACTCTTACTGGTAGTGAAAAGAATCATTCATCTGTAGAAAAGAAAGCTTATGCGATCGTCGAATCTATTCGCAAATGGAGACATCTGTTATTGCCTAACTATTTTCAGTTGATTACTGATCAAAGAAGCGTATCTTTCATGTTTGATAACAGGGCGTATGGAAACATTAATAATGATAAAATCCTACGCTGGCGTCTAGAAATGGCTCCCTTCAAATATCTTTCGTCCTGGTGTTTTAAATCGAGCTGCTGACGCCTTAAGTCGAGTTGGTTCTTCCACAAGTAGTCTAATTAAGCTCTCTGAAATGCATGTATCACTATGTCATCCTGGTATTACTCGCATGTACCACTGGCTCAGGTCAAAAAATTTACCTTTTTCACTTGAAGAAGTTGGTAAAATAACTAGTTCTTACCGCATATGCAATGTAATTAAACCCAAATTTTATAAAGTACAAAGTACACTCATTAAATCTACAATACCATTCGAGAGACTTAATATAGATTTCAAAGGCCCCCTTCCAACTTCTTCCGGAAAACCGTATATGCTTACGGTTGTAGACGAATTCTCCAGATTCCCGTTTGCTTTTCCTTGTTCTAGTACTACTTCTTCTGAAGTTATCAAGCATCTCAAACAACTCTTTTTTTATTCGGTACACCTTTTTATATACACACTGATCAAGGTTCCTTCTTTATGTCCCGTGAAATTAAGTCCTTTTTAGAACTTCTGGGAGTTGCTACGAGCAGAACTACTTCATACAATCCCCGAGGAAATGGCCAGTGCGAACGCTACAGTGGTATTATATGGAAAACGATTCGATTGGCTCTTCAGTCTCGTAATCTTCAGATGAATCGATGGGAATAAGTACTGTCTGAAGCTTTTCACTCTATCTGATCATTACTATGCACAACCACTAACTCTACACCTCACGAAAGAATGTTTACCCGTCCGAGACGCTCAACGAACGGAACCTCTCTTCCGACTTGGCTAAGTACTGGTCCCGTTTTAATGAGAAATTTTAATCGGACAAGCAAGAATGATCCCATGGTTGAAAAAGTAGAGCTTGTTCATGTGAATCCTCTATATACCCAAGTACGTTCATCTGATGGAAGAGAAACCACCCTATCTCTGAGACATCTAGCCCCTCTTCACGATAATGACTCTCTACAAGTTTCAGAAGAAGATTCTCCTCTGGCCTCTCAAGATCTACAAACAATGGCTGAGAATGAACAACCCCCAAAAAGGTCCACTGTTACTCAAGATCCACGAATTAGTGTTGACGATGATGTAACACCTCCCAGTCGTTTAGTTGACCATCCAATGTCCGAACCGAATACTGCACCTCACGTGCAGGATTACGATAACAGTAGACCTACTAGAGCAAGAAGACCTCCTGCATTCCTGAAGGATTACATTCATTAAGTGAGGCGGGAAGAATGTAGTATTTAGTTAGTTTACTTTTACTTAAATCGTTACTATGGATTTTTGTCATGTTTATTTTTAGTCGTCATGTTCAATTTGGTTTATTAAAACCTATCGCAAGGTTTCATTAATTTTATCACACTGTTATTATTCTGTCGTCAGATGTTTTGATACGGGCTTTAAACTAGCGCCCTCTAACATGACCAGAAATTGGAATACATGGAGTCCGATCTTCTTATATAGTCTCCATGATTTTTTGTTTGACACTTTTGACGTATCTACCAAAATGGGGTTTTAGGGGGTGATTTAATGTTTTTTTAAATAAGCAGCTGTAACTACTTAGCGACAGAACGGATTTTAACAAACTTGGTCTCGTTGGTAAAAGCATTCATTGCTCCATCAAACTCAGCTTCTGTAAAATGTCTGATTTTTAGTTTT
The DNA here is from genome assembly GCA_947563755.1 of Lochmaea crataegi. NCBI lineage: Eukaryota > Metazoa > Arthropoda > Insecta > Coleoptera > Chrysomelidae > Lochmaea > Lochmaea crataegi. The sequence continues at coordinate 27,809,593 of OX387426.1, forward strand.
GCAGCTAGAGTGCGTTTTTTGACATAAAACAGAAAACTGCAAAACCAACTGAAAAATTAAATGCAATAATATTACTTTTTCCATAAAAATAATGTAAAATGATACCTGTGATGTCGTCTCTCGTTGTTGGTGGAATTTGGTAAACAATCTCTTAACCGATTTTATGGATGGAAGTCCAAACAGGCTGGGTCTGGGAATCGGGGTGGCCAAGGAAATAGACTTCTTCGTCCAATCCACCTTTGGTGATATATTTCATCTAAATGTTTTCGCACATTTATTGAAAAATGTAAAAATTATGAACTGTATGATACATTTTCTTTCTCCGATATTTTATTCTAGGAATAAGATATCGAGATACGATTTTCACTAGCCTATTCAGGTGTAGTTTCACTACATTTTGATGGAAAAAGTCATATTATTGCATTTAATGTTTCAGAGATTTTTGCAATTTTCTGTAATTATATCAAAAAACACGCTCTAGCGGCAACACTGAAAATCAGACATATAATAGGTTAGCTGGATTTGATGGAGCAGTAATTGCTTTTTCCAACGATACCAAGTCGGTTAAAATCCGTTTTGTCGTTTGGGAGTTACGGATGTTTATTAAAAAAAAACATTAAATCGCCCCCTCACACTTCATTTAAATAGATATGTCAGAAAATGTCGAACAAAAAAATACTCAAATAAAGCTTTAAAAAGCATATATTTTATTGATAAAATTTACTAGGGGTATTTTTGTGAAAAATCACTCCAAAAGTTTTAGAAAGCTGAAAATAATTTCCAGGATTTTCTTTTGGTCACTTTAGTAACATGTCTTACCGCAAGTCTCTAGGATGAATAATTTCCAAGATGCAGCACTTTGCATTTTTATCTGGCCACCCGATACAACAATAGAAGTACATAGTGAAAAAAGATTCAAGCAGCAACATTTTCAAAATAAGTAATTCAAATGTACTTATGTACTTATTTAAATTAAATGAGTTCAAATTCATGTTAGTAGATTCTCAAGTAACCAAGAGTTAGTTCTCCTAGCCCCAATAATTATCAAAATAACAAATTACAATTGTGAAAAAAATATCCACTTAAAATTGAGCATTTAATAAAATTAAATTTTTCATATATTATTCCCACATTTTTTGACAGCAAATATATATTTTAATACATTCATTTGTGATGCGTACACGTAGTCTATAAGAATAAAAACTCCAGGGAATTCCATTTTCAATAGGAATAAAATTTTAAGAGCAATTCGAAAAAAATGGTACAAGTGGAAATGGCAAGTCACGTGTCGGTCATTTTGAAGCAAAAACGGAATAGTCGGAATAGGCTAGGCTTATTGTGTTAACATTTATCAAATTGGTTCTGTTTTTGCTCACGTACGTCTAGCACATTTCCATGGGCGGCAGCGAAATTTTATAAAGCAAATTATTAGTATTGATTGAGATTTCTTTTTGAATGAATAAATTTTCCATTCAAATTAATCACAGGTATTGAATAATATCTATAATTTTCTCGAGGATCAATCACAATCTCTTATACAGGTTAAGTTTAAAGTATGGAAACATCTAAATATCTCACAAACGAAAAACATTAAGAAAGGATTTCAACACATCCTAAACCTGTTAAGAAATAATATTGTGCCAGCTATAGCAGCCATATTTTCCAATGCCAAGAATCCAATGTTACCTTCTGACATATGGTAACAACAAGATGGTGTTTTCCCTCCTGTACACCTGGGATCTACGTACCTATCTTGATACAGTGTTTCCACAGATATGGATAGAACGTCGAAGAACGGCAGACCCGGTTACCGGATTTGACCCCATTAGATTTTATCTCAATGGGATACTTAAAAATAAAATTTACAAAAATCACTCCAATCTGTGAAAGCACCAGTCACTAGATCTAGTATTGTGTGAGATTTTTCCATTTGAGGAATATCATGAGGGTATAATGTTTCAAGAAAATATCTCTCGTATTACAAGGGATTTAGAAAACTTTGTGAAAGATTTGTAGCTTCTGAAGATAATGAATTTCTAATAATGCAATATATGTCATAAAAGATGCACACTGTAATGCCCGTTTGCACCGTTTAGAATTTAATCATGCCTTTCGTAAGCTGCTCTTAGCTTTGAAAAGCTCTCAACTATCTCGCTTGCTGCACCGCTGCAGCTTAAGCATTGCTTAATAAAGAACCACTTAACACATTGCGTACATGGCAACACTGAGAAAATCTAGTAACTTATTAGTGACTCTTCAGATTTGGCTTTGTATTGAGTGACAGTTAGCATTCGCCCGCGTCAAATGTGAACGGTTAACCTTTGAATACAAAGAAAACAACAAACTTCAGACATCGGCAATGGTTATCAAATGCCCAGTGCAGACATAAAACCGAAGTACTGCTAGGAACTGATTCATGGGAGACACAATGCTGTTTCTGTAATAATAGTTTATCATTTGGTCTTGTAGGTTACCTTATTAGGCAATATTTTACTTAAAAATAATTTAGAAATTCCAGAGCTTCCTCTATCAATCCTATGACCCGTAAACAGCATTGCTTAGTCACTTGACATCTTTGATAAGATGCAAATTCCATGTCGTGGAAATGATCAGATCAAGTGTAAAGCATCATTCATAAAGAAAAGTTTTTCAGGTAAAATCAACTGTCAACCACAATTTCAAACTAAGTCGAACTTAAGTGGACCCAATAGGGAACTTAATATTAAGTCCTCCTTAACTAGTTTAAGGAATACTTAGAGAGCGGTGCAACGCAAACTAGTCTTTTTAATATTACTTCATTTTAAGACCGGCTTAAAGTTAACGGTGCAATTGGGCATAAGCATCCAGTTGAATATTAGTAAAAGTGTTGTACATAGGGTTATGAAGACGTTTAAGTTTCCTCAATATAAAGTACAAATGCACCAATAATTGCTTGATACAGATTACGTAAAAAGAAAACGATGTTGTTACTGTTTTAGACATCAAGTGCAGACTGAACCTAACTTTTTAAAATATGCTTTGTTTTCAGACGGTTTTGTCAATAGACATAACTTACATTATCATTGACAACCCAAAAGGTTTAGGAATAACTTCTCAGACTAAGTACTCCTTAAATGTATGGGGTGGTATTGCAGGGGATAACGTTCGGACCTTTCTTTTTTGATGTGAACATACATGGTATTATTTTCCAAAAAACAAATAACAACGATCCATTAAACATAAGAAATAAAATATAGTTTAAACTAGATGGGGCCCCAATCCATTATAAAAGAAGAGTTTGGCGATATTCATAGAAAGTTTAGTGAGTGCTGGATTGGACGAGGAAAGACCTAACAAATAAATATTGGTACATAAGCCCCATTTATGTGCTTCTAAGAGCCTCTCCACTACGTCCTTTGCAGATCTATTGTATGTGCCCTCCTGTTATTCTAGAGTTCCTTGTTATTAGACTAGACTTCGAATGCCAAACCTCAGGTCCTCCAGATATTGGGAGGGTTGTGGTTTTGCCTCCCCTATCGTTGAAAGCCTCAGCCTAGTCAGGACTTCGCAGTAGCACAATATATAATCTTCTTGGCAAAACCTGCATATGCTGGTGTATACCAATCCAATGTTATTCATGTGTGTGTTGAGTCAGGAGCCCAACCAGGATCCTGATTGTTCTCCTATTCTGGCTCAGTGGATACTCCGTGAACTTTGGCAGCTTTGGCATCTCTGATGCAGATGCAGATGCAGATGCATATTGTTATGTCATATAACAATGTGCAAACTGAATCTCGCCCAATACTAGTTTTACATATGAATGTATTCAGATTTGTAATTCTATACCAAATAAAGACATTTATTATTATCATTATTATTATGATCTTTGGCCTGCCTCATTCTTGGCGCCTTGTTCTACCAATCTCGAGACTGATTCTTCATCCAAGTACTGCTATTTGTTTTTTGCAGCGATTTCATTTTCTCTCAGAAGGGTTCTGTTCCAAAGGGAGCACATCGTGTCCCTTCTCGGGCTAGTGAGTCTGCCTCTTCATTGCCCTTGTGATCAAATATGACTCCCAAGTATTTTGCATCTTGTGCAATTGGAATTTCCTCCCTATTAGGAACCGTCAACATGTTACACTCACTGGCGCTAAACAACATCAAAATATCAGATTACCCAGTAAAATTTCTAAGGATAACTAACATACATTGATATAGTTAGGTTAGTTAGAGCTTGTAACCTTTGTTACCCTAACCCAAATGTTTTTATACCTTCCATCCGTGGTCTACCTTTTTGTGTTCAAATAATGCCCTGAACGACCCAAGGGCGAGAAAACTTATAACCCTGTACCAATCCTTTGAGTAGAGCGATACTATTAAATTCCAGATGACGGTAGATTGGTAGGCTAAATTGGGACACTCTTGGGTAATAGGATACATCCGCAAAACGAAAGTCAATAACAATTACAATGTCGATTTATGTACACTCCATATAATCTAAAGCAAAGTATACAGCTGCATGGACACCTCAAAACGCCTTAAAACCCCTCAAAACAAGGACCAGCTACTTGGCCAGCAAGTTTACTTTGTCTTGCCCCAATGATTTTTTTCCTCTGTGGCTAGCTCAGCGTATAAACCAGAATAAGAGAATTAAGAGAATATTAAAACAAGAATGAGATATGCATTCGCAACTGTTCCTCCGGAACAAGTATAATAAGTGAACGGTAGGCATTTTTATCATTATGTTAAAATCAAAATAAAATACATAAATAAAATCATATTACTACAAAATAACTATACAGTATACAGAACGTTTTACTTTCAAATTCATGATTAAGCTGAGTTTTTACAGATTTAATGACATTAAAAGCTTAATGCATTGTATTTTTTTGGTGGAACATTTCAAAAACCTTTACCACCTACCATGTACAGGCTCACGCTTCGCTTCCTACATCGTTTTCAATTTATAAGAAGTTAAATAGAATTATGCTGATCAGTTTATGAAAGGTCAATCTGAATGTATGATAATGTAACGTTTATTCTAATTTATATTTACAATTAATTTATATTTACAGATTTATATGTAATTCAGTCCTTATTTAATAATTTATGTAATACACTAAACACACTAATTATAATTTATATGAGAGTCACTTAGTAAACACTTTATCGAGGCGCGATTACTTTCCTTCGGTATCAACACTGACTGATTGACTAATTGCCTGCAGCGATGCTCGTGGCCTATTTATCCTCGCGCGTAGAATTTCTAGAATTCGCTCGACGTTCTGGCGGATGCACTGGATGCGGTGGGTATTCTCGATGTTTCTCGAAAATTGGGCGGAGGAGCCATAGTCGTCTCATATGGGGATTTCACTGGGGGCACTAAGTGAGCATATTAATGCAGTAGCTCGCGTAACATTGCCCCCTCCTTAAGAGACAGTTCCTCCTGGAACTAGCTAGGAAACTGGAACGAGATGACTGTATCGGCAACTGGTCCCCTTGTTGCATTTTCCAGTTGTATGGAAGTAACATGCGACCGTCTTCTCTGTTGGCTGTGTCTCCCGAGCATGGCTGCAAACCAGTACCTGCACTTCGGTATCTCGGAAGATTACTTCTACCATGTTACGGATTATTCGCCAATCTAAATGCCTACATACAATCTTGGGCATGGCTAGCCTATACACGTGTAGGAATTGTAGCCATTAGTTTTGTTGAATTGTATTCCTTTTAGCATAAGTCACGTTATTGGTCTTGTCAATTTAGGGTGACAATATGTTAGTAGGTTTATGAAGTTTAAAATTGTATTTCGACAAAAAGTCAGTCGTGAAATAAATATTAGTAAAAAGTCATAATTACTTTCTTTGGGGCTTTACTAATACATTTTTGGATCTATCACGATTATTATATACAACTATATATTTTGGGAAGTCCTTTCAAACGGGTAGTTTGATTGTGAATTCAACATTTTGGAGGTCCCACCGAGATAAACGGATAATTATCAAATCAAAGTAAGGAATGGATCGTGAGAAACAAGCAAGACGTCCAGTCAGAGCTCATCAACGACTGCAAGGCGTTAATGGAAGTAGATCCTATCAATAAAACATCTCTTCAAGTTAAGTTGAACGTAATAGAGTCAATCCATGCTGACTTGGAGGAGTATGATACTAGAGTCGTTGATAAGATGTTGGATGAAGGTCTGGACAACGATGCACAGGACCAGGAATACCAAACCATAACGGACTACAAGGAGTCATTCATGGAGATCAAGCTGAAAATTCAAACAGTGCTACATCCCACAGCCAGTCCACCGAATTCAGATTTAGAAAGTGTCAGTTCAGTGGGTGAACACAAGAAACAAAATAACTTCAAGTTACCGAGGATTGAGCTGCGAAAATTTAACGGAGACCTGAAAAGCTGGTTGGGGTGGTGGTGCCAATTTCAGAAAATTCATGATGATGAAGATATTCACGCGTCAGACAAAATACAGTATCTTTTCGTGGAGAATCGGGTGAAGGAAATTCGTGCATCAACAAGCTGTGACCAGTGGCGCTATGTTCCTGGAATACATAATCCAGCCGATCTTCCTTCCCGGGGATGTAGTCCAAGCCAGCTCTTGGAGTCGCGATGGTGGGAGGGACCAGCTTGGCTAAAACTTTACCAAGAAGAAGAAATAAATAAAGAACGCAGAGCTACATCTTCAGCAGCAGCAACAGTAACTAGGGCCACGCCACCTGTATTTTCCTGCTACCATAAAAATGTCGCAGTTTGGGGATGGGTGCTTCGATTTATCAAGTAATGTAGAGGAAAAAAGAGCACAACATCGGTGTTGACGTTTCCTGAATTGAAAGCAGCAGAGAAAATTCTTATCCGACAAATTCAAAAGGAGTCATTTCCAGAAAACAGTTCCAGCATTCAAGGGTTAGTAGTCTACAAGGATAAGGATGACATGCTCCGTGTCAAAACTAAACTTACAGAATTAAAAGACACGGAAGACTTTATTTTTCCTTTCTTGTTGCCGAGCCGACACCCACTAGTGCAAATATTGATTCAAGATGCTCATAAGTACTACTGCCATGGCGGGATCCAATTCCTGATGAGCAAGCTGAGAGAAAAATACTGGATTTTACAGGCAAGACGAAACATTGCAAAAGTAGTACATCAATGTATAAAGTGTAAGAGACATGCAGCAGTCCCATTAACAGTTGACCCGGTGGCACTTCCCGAAAATCGAGTGAAAATCAACGAGCCATTTTCCACCACCGGAGTCGACCTTGCTGGACCAGTCTACCTGAAGGGTGGAACGAAAGCCTGGATCGTTCTCTTCACATGCGCAGTATTTCGTGGAGTGCACTTAGATGTCGTGACAAGTCTAAGTACAGAGGCGTTCATCTGTGCACTTGAGCGTTTCATAAGTATTTGTGGCCGCCCATGTACTATATACAGCGATAATGGTACCAATTTCGTGGGAGCTGACCACTTATTCAAGACGTTGGATTGGGACTCTATCAATGAGTTGAGTAACACTAAGCAGATTCGCTGGAATTTTAACCCGCCTACTGCAGCGTGGTGGGGTGGATGGTGGGAGAGACTGGTCCGTTCTGTTAAAGATCTCCTCAAACGAATGCTAGGTCGGGCGAAGCTGTCATATGATGAGTTACGCACTTCTTTGGCAGGAGTAGCTGCTGTGATCAACGACCGTCCATTGACCGTTGTGACTGAAGATAACGGAGATCTCATTCCACTTACACCCAACACTTTCATGAGAGGAAAGATGACAGGATTTTTAAATGAGACCAATGATGCTGACTTCCTGTCAGAGTCCTATAAGAACATGAAGCGGCTCCAAGATCAAATACAGTCACGATTCCGGAAAGAGTACCTGTCGCAGCTTGTGTTGAAGGCAAACGAGAAGAAAAAGCTGCCGGTAGAAGTCGGAGACATTGTGCTCGTGGGATCGGATGGAAAAAAGCGCTTTGAATGGCCGCTTGGAGTCATCGAGGAACTGTTTCTAGGAAAAGATAAAAAGGCGAGGGTAGCGAAGGTCAAGACCCAAAGAGGGACTTTGTTTCGACCCCTTCAGCGTCTTTATCCACTAGAAGTAACGAAGAAAGATGAAATCCCGGATGTTGGAGAAAGTAGTCATAAGTTAGATATTAGCCCACCTGTAAAAACTAGAGTAGGTAGGATAATTAAACCTGTTAGTAGATATGGTCAATGGCTACACTTAGAATGTAAATAAGTCTTTCACTCATTGTTATTCGTAAAAGAGGTGGGAGAAAATGTAGGAATTGTAGCCATTACTTTTGTTGAATTGTATTCCTTTTGGCATAAGTCACGTTATTGGTCTTGTCAATTTAGGGTGACAATATGTTAGTAGGTTTATGAAGTTTAAAATTGTATTTCGACAAAAAGTCAGTCGTGAAATAAATATTAGTAAAAAGTCATAATTACTTTCTTTGGGGCTTTACTAATACATTTTTGGATCTATCACGATTATTATATACAACTATATATTTTGGGAAGTCCTTTCAAACGGGTAGTTTGATTGTGAATTCAACAACACGTTCAATTCGAGCACATGCTCCCTCAGGCTTCGTAATGCTTCCCAGACATCCTCGTACGTTGGTCTTTCGTCGAAGGTGTTCCTCGTCACTAGGTGGAAATTGTAGCGGGAGCCATTTTGTAGCTTCAAAGCTTTACCTGGTACTGGTAACTGGTTTACCAAAAGTCGTGCACCACTCTTCTTTATAAACAGAGATGCCAGTCCGCGCGCATCAGTTACGCTGGCAGGGATGTTTATTGCCAGTGAGTATTCCTCCGGAACGGTAAGCAGGTCTTGTCGTCTCTCAGTGGTGACGCCGAATCTCGCTTTTCCGGTACCACCATAAGCACCCATGAACTCTACAAAAGCAGGGTCGGCTACTTCCTGAAGCTGGTTTACTTCCTCATCGTGGTCACCCTCGAATGGCGCTAATCCGTTACGGTGTACCACCTTTGGCTTTCCATTTGGGATCTTGCTGATACGATAGATGACATCGTTGATTCTTTTCTTTACGAGGTACGGACCGTCCCAAGCTTTCTGCAACTTTGGAGAAAAACCCTTTTGTCTTCTTGGGTTATGCAGCCAGACTTTGTCTCCTTCGTGGAAACCTCCTTCCGTAGCTTGCGTATCGTTCCTTTTCTTCATCCTATCGCTAGCGATCTGGAGATTCGATCGAACCAGCTCGTGTACGTCGTCCATTCTTTTTCTCAGCTGGGTCACGTAATCTTCACAAGCTATGTCTTCTCCGGGTCGGCATCCAAATTGAAGGTCGCAGGGTAATCTCATTTCGCGTCCGAACAGAACTCTTGCTGGTGTTTGGCCGGTGGACTCATTGATGGCGGATCTGTAGGCCATCGCGAATAGCGAAAGATATTGGTCCCAATCTCGCTGATGGTTAGATACTACTTTAGACAGGTATTTGCCAAGAGTTCTGTTCATTCGCTCTACCATCCCTTCCGACTGTGGGTGCAAAGCCGTAGTTCTCGTTTTCTTCATGCCGAGCTTTTCACAAACTTCCTGGAACAGCTGGCTTTCGAAGTTTCTGCCCTGGTCGCTGTGTATTTCCAGGGGCACTCCACATCGGCAAATGAACTCATTCACAAGCACGTCGGAAACCGTTGCGGCTTCTTGGTTTGGAATGGCATACGCTTCTACCCATTTTGTGAAGTAGTCCATCACCACCAAAATGTACCTGCTGCCATTTTCTGTCGGTGGAAACGGTCCGGCAATGTCCAGGGCAATGCGTTCAAAAGGGCTTCCGACATTGTACTGTTTCATAGGAGCCTTTCTTCTCCCGTGCGGTCCATTGGTCGTAGCACAAGTAGTGCACTTCTTACACCAGTCCTTCACATCTTCGGAACTGTGCATCCAATAAAACCGGTCTCGCACTTTCTGGAGGGTCTTCTTCACACCTAGATGTCCTCCTGACGGACTGTCGTGTAATTTCCGTAGTACTGCTGCTATCCTTGTTCTTGGAATCACCAACTGTCTTCTACTTTCGGAACCCTCATCGTTCTCGATTACTCGCTGTAGCAAACCGTTTTCCAAAACCAGCGAGTCCCACTGGGCCCAATACGATTTCATCGTTGGCGAGTACCTTGAAATCTCCTGCCAAGTAGGTCGACAGTTATCCTTTTTCCAATGTCGGATTTTCTTCAAGTCGGGATCGTTCTCTTGTTCCTCTTCCAACTTTTCTGGTGTCCATTCGTCGCTGGTCACCGTGGTTCTTCGAATCGCAGCTTCCTTAGCTTCTGTTTTGCTGCAGTGAGAGCACTCTGCAGGGCATGGTCTTCTAGAGAGGGAGTCTGCATTTCTGTGGCTTATTCCGGCTCTATGCTCAATAGTGAAATTATATTCTTGGAGCCGCTCGATCCATCTAGCGATTTGACCTTCAGGGTTCTTGAATTGCATAAGCCACTTAAGTGCTGCATGATCGGTTCTAATCACAAATTTCTTCCCATACAGATACTGATAGAAGTGCTCCACGGACTTCACTACTGCTAGGAGCTCTCTTCTTGTGACGCAGTAGTTTTGTTCTGGTTTGGAAAGGACTTTACTAAAATATCCCACAACTTTCTCTTGTCCTCCTTGAACCTGTGATAGCACTCCTCCAATTCCAACATTGCTAGCATCAGTATCTAGTATGAATTCTCCCTCTGGTAGTGGATAGCCGAGTATAGGTGCAGTAGTCAAGTGCTTCTTCAAGGTTTCGAACGAAGTTTGGCAATCTTCGTCCCAGCGAAACTCCCTTGCTTCCTCTGTAAGTCGTGTCAAGGGCTTAGCGATATCTGCAAACTTCTTTATAAATCGCCTGTAGTATGTACAGAGTCCAAGGAAGCTTCTAACTTGGTGCTTGTCGGTGGGTCTTGGCCACTTTCGTACGGCAGCAGCTATTTCTTCGTCTACAGCTACACCATCCTTGCTGACTACATGGCCTAGGTAATTGACTTTGTTTTGAAATAGTTGACATTTCTTGGGGTTGAGCATCAGTTGGGCAGCTTGCAACCTTTTGAAGACACCTTCCAAATTCTTTTGATGTTCGTCGAATGTCCTTCCCAAGACTATGATGTCATCAAGGTACACTAAGCATGTCTTCCAGGACAACCCTCGCAATACGTTTTCCATCAGTCTTTCGAACGTTGCGGGGGCATTGCACAGCCCAAATGGCATAACGGTGAAATGCCATAGTCCAGATCCGGTGGTAAACGCTGTCTTTTCTTTATCGGCTGGATCCATTTCTACCTGCCAATATCCAGACTTCAGGTCCAAGGTAGAAAACAATTTGCTGCCGGCCAGCGTATCCAGAGTGTCGTCGATTCTCGGCAGGGGATAGCTATCTTTCTTTTTAACATTGTTCAACTGCCGGTAGTCCACGCAAAACCTCGTGGTTCCATCCTTCTTCTTTACCAGAACTACCGGAGAAACCCAAGGGCTGGTAGAAGGTTCTATTACCTTGTCCTTTTCCATCTCGCGAACAATTCTCTCCGCTTCCTCTCTTTTGGCCTGTGGTAGCCGTCGAGCCGATTGTCTTATCGGTTTAGCGTCGCCGGTGTCAATTTTGTGTTTGACAGCAGATGTTCTTCCTGACTTTCCTCCTTTTGGTACAAAAAGAGATCGGTATTGCAGCAAGAGTTCTCTGATTTTTTTCTTCTCTTGGAGGCTAAGGGATTGTCCAGCCACTGCTATCATTTGTTCAAATTTATTGTTGGCATCATTGGAGGTTGTTGTTTGATGAATTATCGACGCCACTGGTACGCAAGTTCCAATTTTGGTATCCTTCTTCATGGTTATTGGATGGTCATTTACATTTATAATGCGTACAGGTATTCCTTCGGCAGTCATGACTAACCCTTTTCCAACCAGGATTCCTCGACCAACCTCTTCATCGTGATTCCACGGTTCCATCATCACCGGTGTTCCTTCTTCGACGGTTCCTTGTAGCCTTGCCACAGTGAAAAATTCACTCCTTGCGGGTACAACTGTATCCTCCTGTACGGCTACCTGAACACTCTTATCCTCGTATGGGTGAAGGAATACCTCCTCAGAACCTACTCTAATCACTCGGTTCTTGAAATCTAGCTGGAAGCCATGTAGGTTCATAACGTCCATTCCGAGTATTATGTCCTCTTCGATATCGGCGACAACGACAGAGTGGGTGAACTTCTCTGCGCCAATTCCCAATTGCACCGGTAGTTCTCCATGGACATTGGCGCTTTCACCTGTGGCAGTCCTGAGTCTCGGGGCGAATAATAGTCCTCGTTGCTCCAGTGTCCACCAATAGTGTATACTTCGTTCCATTAACTTCACCATCCACGTATACACTATCATCGCGACATTTCAGAGAGGCTATTAGGATGAGAGGGTCTTTGGAAGGTCTTCGGGTCGAAGCTGCCCTCTGAAGGTCGACCCTTCCTAGTTTTCCTGCTGGGCATCTTTGTTTGTAGCAGTTCTCGGTCGCTTGCACGAACTGCGTACATGTCCCATTTCACCACAATTCCAGCATCTCACAGCTTTCAGTTTTCCATTTGAGATGCTTTTCATCATGTTGACAATCTGGTCGAGCTTGTTCTCAACTTCTTCGTCTGCTACAGCCCTCACCTTGCCGTATACTCCGGAAGCCTGTGTAGCTGTTTCGTACTCCAAGGCTGCAGAGAGTACGTCGACCAGTGTCTTATGCCGAGCCAAGCGTAGAGTTCTCTGCATTTCATGGTCACGAACTCCGTCGATGAATGTCTGTACCCCTAAACATTCCATGACATTCTCCGGTGCCGATGAATAGGCAAACCGCACCAACCTCGCAATGTCTGCTTCGAATTCTTGCAGAGTTTCGTCGCGTTTTTGTTTGCGGTTTTTCAGCTGCGACTGGTACAGATGCTCCAGGTGTTCCAGGCCATATCTCATATTCAATCGCTTTTTGAGTTGTTCAAAATCTTCGGCCTCTTCCACTGGAATGGTCTGGAGGATATCCATAGCGTCTCCTCTAAGGGCAAGAGTTAAATTTAACGCTTTTTCCTTCTCACTCCAGTTGTTTGCCTTTGATGCCGCCTCGAATTGCTTGAGATAGTTCGGCCATGACGTTTTACCATCGAATGTTGGCAGTTTCACTCGGCTGTTAATATCGTTTTCCATTTTAGGTTTCAACTCTACTTTCTCTGCCAGGTCGTCGTTATTCGGGGCTTGCCTAGTTGTAATATCCGGTTTATTACTAGTCTTCCTTTCGATTTCTTTGATTTTTTGTTTCATTTCTTGCTCCATTCTTTTAATCTTTTCTTCCACGGAAGAAAAATCAGTCTTCATGGATGTCATTTCATTTTTCATGTCCGTCGAAATTTTATTTTCCATGTCCGACAATTTGTTTTCCATGTCCGCCGAGAGTTTACTTTCCATGGCTGAAATTTCGTTTTTTATATCCGTCGAAATTTAATTTTCCATGTCCGACACTTTGTTTTCCATCGAAGACAATTCGTTTTTTATGGAAGAGGTTATAGAGGCGGACGCTTCGTCGGTGAATTCAAACGTTTCCGGGTCCAATCCATTGTTAATCATAGCTATTTTTAGTCGTTCCACTAACACTGACTTGACCCCACTTGTGTCCAGTTCGTAATCCTCCAACTCTCTTAGAAGCTCTGAAACTTTTAATTCACAAAGTTTCTTCGCCATCTTCCTGTATATTTATTTATTTATTTATTTTTTTAACCCCACATCTGACACCAATGTAACGTTTATTCTAATTTATATTTACAATTAATTTATATTTACAGATTTATATGTAATTCAGTCCTTATTTAATAATTTATGTAATACACTAAACACACTAATTATAATTTATATGAGAGTCACTTAATAAACACTTTATCGAGGCGCGATTACTTTCCTTCGGTATCAACACTGACTGATTGACTTATTGCTTGCAGCGATGCTCGTGGCCTATTTATACTCGCGCGTCGAATTTCTAGAATTCGCTCGACGTTCTGGCGGATGCACTGGATGCGGTGGGTATTCTCGATGTTTCTCGAAAATTGGGCGGAGGAGCCGTAGTCGTCTCATATGGGGATTTCACTGGGGGCACTAAGTGAGCATATTAATGCAGTAGCTCGCGTAACAATAATAATCACATTACTGTGTAGTTTTGTCATTCGTGTTTTAATTAGGTTAAAACCTACAAAAGGGACGGTTTTTATTGGATTTTTCAACTGCTGTGGAATTACAATTAAGTGAGTGCTTTCGATTTCCACTTTAAAGAGACAATAAAATGTTTGCACTGTCTGGTTTTTTTCTCTAACTAATAGAGTAACGCGATCTTCTTAGTAAAATATCAAATATCAACAAAATTCTGACTTTTTTTCTGTTTTATCCATGCTCTTTGTTCTAGACAACTCTTCACGCCTCCGACGCTGCGAGATAACTCTCTAAGGAATGATTTTATACAGACTACAAAACCGTGCGATGCGTTACGCAGTGTTTTGTTTAAATCCCAATGGGCCTGAACTACGTACCTACACATATATATCTACGGGGAAAGTTTGTACTTCACTCTGCTGAATCATTTATTTTTAAGTTTTTGAGCTCATGAAAAATGAACGAGTGTCTGTCTTTCAGGTCAGATGACACCACAAAAAGTCCTTAGGGTGATATTGAAAGGGAGTAGTCACCCCTAGACATGTAAGAAGTTTTGGATGGGCTATCTACTACATATTTTATTCTGGATTACTTGCTTACTGAAGTTTATAGTTGTATAATAATGATCGGTTGTTGAGCCATTTGATCTAAACTATGCTTAATGCTTTTATTAATGTTAATTTAATTTTTTCACAAAGCTGTCTAGGCTGTTCGTTTGTAAGGTTTGCCAAAAATCAACTGCAGAAGTTAAAGAAACTGTTCGTCCTCCTTGCCGACTTTTTTTTTTGATTAGGAATATGCCGGCATATACAAACTTGGAACTTGGTACATGGTATAACCCTGCTGTAATAAATTGTTCACTACAAACTAGCGTTTTTCATCACCATCACAAGCAAACAATGTGTGGGAGAGGGGAGATTAACGTGAAAATGAAGTTTTCGTTTTTTATATATCAGTTTTTCTAAAAATTTTACATAAAATTCAAATACTATAAGGTGTTTCCCTGAAAAATGTGATTTCGTTTGAATTCGCTATTATGCACCGTTTCCGAAAAAAATCAATTTTTCTTTTTGACAATCTCTATTTTATTTTCTGGAAAATTGAGATTATTAATAACAAGAATATGATCGAATAATATAACATATTTCTACATGATGACCATTAGTTGCAAGAGATGAATCCAATAGTTTCTGTAAGGATTGTCTAGCTCTTGAAAAAATTCTGGTATCACCTTCAATTTCATTACATGCATTCTTTATTCTTCACAACATAAACTAACAATTTCAACTAGCCCGAAAAAAATCGCATGGATTGAAATCGGCCAATTGATTGGCACTCCTCGTCCAATCCATTGGTTTCCATACGTAGTGTCAAAATACTGACAAACTCGACTGAAATGATCAAGACAACCAACATGCATGAACCAAAAATTTTGCCTGTCTTGTTAAACGGTCAGGTAACTATACTGATCCCCGTATGCTGGCACTGGTGTGTGGAGTTTCACCAATGTATAGTTTGCCAAACCTATCTGAAGCTACGCAGTATCGGCAAGGGGCGAGGAAACATGGCCGATATCTGCCATAAACGTACCAGTGGCCTACTACTCACTTATTACCTATAAACATTAGCAATCACCTATCTAGTTTGGCTGTGAAGTGTCTTTCCACGAGTATATATTGTTTTATTTTTGAAAAATGAACACACAGAAAACAGTAAACTATTCAAAATCACAAAAAAGTTTATTGATACTAGACACAAAATACAATATGAAACTGAGAATACAATGAAAGACACTGACATTACCAACGCCACTGGATAATCAATATCAGTCAATAGTCGAAGTGAGAGGGAAGAACGCACGCACGCGCTTGCAAATAGCAAGTTGCATAGCAGCGGTCCTCACTAAAAGAGTTCGTTCGGAGTACGCGGTAATATGATTTTTGCGCGACGTTGCCGGGTTGAAGGAAACCCAAAACATATTTGGAAAAATATTCACCTTTCAATATTCAAAAATTGAAAAATAATGTTAATAGACAAAGACCAATGAAACAAGCATATTAAAGAACTAACGTTTAATCATTATTGATATCATGTTAATAATCAAAAGTCCACTTTCTGATTATTATCACTACATACTTAGCACTTTAGCTTTTTCATAGTTAAAAGTGTTCTACGGGCCTTATTTTTTAGTAATAATAAAACAGCTCTAAGCCCGGGAATATATCTCGGGGAGGTTCGGGAAAGGTCAAGTGAAAATGAGTGCAAGTTTTTTCTTTTATTGTGGTTTTATTTCCCTAAAAGTGAAGCTATTCCGGTAGTTCATCAAGCGCTAACTTTACGACCAGTTGAATAAAGATCTGATATACAAATACGTATTCATATTTACAAGTTCTGATGCAAACCTATACTGAGCATGCACCTAACTTCACATTGAAATACATTAAGAAATGGTAAGACAATTTTATAACATTCGATAACTAGCAATATATAAAGCTATTTCAGTAAACAATGTCTAGGAATTCAAATAAAATGCATGCTTAATTAACTTAGAAACTACGGTTCTCATTGTTAAATTACTATATTGAGCTTATCTGTGTGTTCCAGCTGCCTTCATGTCTGGTCTTAGGAAGCTGATGTATTGGGTAAACCAGACGACAAATATTCTGTATGAGGCTCTTCCCGAATCCCGAATCCCTAGGAGTAAAGACTATTGGAACCACCTTAGTTAAACCTCGATAGGAAACTAATGTAAATAAGAGCTTCGGATACTTTGTATGTATACAAGAGAGACGAGTTCTAGATAGCACATCAAAAATTAAGGGCCTAAAAAAAGTAATAGTGTCTTAGAAAATAACTCAGGTGAAAATAAATGTGCTTTACATGTGAAAGTGTAGACAGAAGAGTCACCTTGGGTGGAAGAGGGCTCAAAAGTGACTTCAGTTGGAGTAAAATTGAATACCGACACCTTTCGGTTTTGGAGAAAACTGGATCCGCAAAAAGTGCGATATTTGTGCCCAAATATTAACTAATTCCTCCTCAAATGAACAATATCTTTGAAAATCCGCCAATATGCGTATTCACTAGCATGTGCTCTTCAAGCTCGAGAATTCTTTTTTTTTTTTTCTCTTATCACCGGTTATTGCCGGGAAAATCTACTTTCAAAAGGCAAATGATAAGGTTGGTAATGATAGAATGAAATAGAACACGTTGTCAAGTTAAGGATGTTGTTCTGTGAAATATTAACCGATTTAAGCGAAGGTTCGGTTAATTGTTATTGTTTTTATTTAAGAAATAATGACAAGTTTTGTTAATAACTCTATCCTCTCGTAACTAAAATTGAACAGGTACTGCACATCTCCCAACAAAATCACAGAAACGATATTCTCATCTGAATACCATCCCACGAAGGAACCATGAAAACAAGAAGTTGACAAATATATTAAACAAGCCGCAGAGAATGGCAATAAACAGCAAGGTTATCAGTTTGTGCGGTCGTGAAATCCACAGTTAAAGCCTGTGTCAGGCCACACAGTCGTCTTTTCAACAACGATCCTGAACCAAAGTGTAACCATTGCTATGAAACGCCGCTAACCGTTAAGCATTCAATGTCCGCAATTAGTGTGCTTTTCCACACAACAATCGCAGCTTCTTGCATGTGAATCGGCGGATATTTTGGGGTTCTCATGTAAAATGCAGAATTCAAAGTCATTTCAAAAGTCGCTTGATGTTCCGAGACTCGTATAATTGTAAATTTCGTGCACATGTGAAACACATTTTTCTTATATGTAAACCTTAAGGACGCAAATGACCTCCGTGGTTGATCTGAATTACTAGGTTATTGTGATTTCGTGAAAGTTGTCGTTAAACCGATTCATAATTAAAAACAATGGTCTATTACTCAATAACACAATGCAAAATATAATTTATTCAGTCCCTATCATGTGCAGTTAATTAGGAAAAAAGAGTAATGATCAATGATTGCTTCTGAACGCTGTTTAAAAAGTAATTTCTCAATATTTAATACAAAAAAATTTCGGGTTTATCCGTATTTTTAATGGTTTCATCGCATGCCATAACAACATGAGAATTAATTAAAAATGTAAACTGGATGAGAGATATTTCAATATATCGTATTTCGGATAATTTAACATAAATAATTCATTTATACAAAAATTGATTAAAGTAAGACATCCAAAACTAGTCTCCGATCAAAAGTGTTTTAACTGGTGAATATATGAAAAGTGAGAAAGTATACCTTGTTTCACTTGTGTTCTGACATTAAGCACATGTTAAGATATTTTTGGGAAAAGAAACCAGTTCCGAAAGGCTCATTATAACTAAATTGGGAATTCTGGAACCGTTGGCAATATTCGATACCGACCAGAAGCTGCACTACCACTACGCCAACACTAACACTTTATACTTTACACTATCTGACGCGCGTTTCGGCAAAAAAGTGCACGTGCACTTAACGGTCATGCTAATTAACAAAGTTGCCGCTACTGGTCAATGGAAAATTCTCACTGGTTAAGTAAAGAATATACACAGACCATCGCAAGGTTAATGTTTGGGCAAGGATTATTGGAAACCACATCATTGGTCCTTTTTGCATTAAGGGCAATTTGAATGGCGATAATTATTAAGCACTACTTCAAAATAATGTACCAAATTTGGAAAATGTATATCTTGATCGAGAAAACCAAGCAAACTCGAGACTGAACCTCTCGTGTATTTTCTTGACGGCTGCTTTTATCACCGTTGTCCCTTTCACAATCAAATTCTCTATTTTCCCCCTCACCTTTTCATCCTCCATCCACGGTTCTATCCCCACCATTTTTATGGTTTTTGTTCCCCTCCCCGCTTCCACCACCCTAGCTCCTGTCATCCTTTCCACCTCCCCCAGAATTCCTCTCACCTCAACCCCCTACAACCACCTCCCTATTTCTTGAGACTCTGAGTCTATCCACCCACTCCCTTTTCATCTCCCTCAATCCTTTCTTAATCCTCTCGATCCCCTCCTGATCGACTTCCCCGATATCCTTCAGAATTATCGCCCAATTCCTACCCTCCTTTCCCCCATCTGTATAGATTGTTACCTCCGCCACCTCTCCGTCACCTCTCACCCACGCCACCATCTTATTCAGCACCTCTACCTCTACCTGCTCAAGCCTGTGGAGTCCAATGCTGTTCTCGCTCTCCATTTCCCCAAACAGTCGACTCAATAGCTCGAACACCTTTTTCTCATCCCTACAATCTCCCTCCATCCGACAGATCAACTCCTCCGTCTTCACCCTTACCCCATTTTTTTCCGTAGTGCTTACCTCCTTGACCCACTCCATTTCCTCTCCTTTTCCTCCTAGCATCGGGTACCTATCCCTAAACATCCTCTGTATCCCCTTCTCCATTCCACTGTCTTCCTTGGTCACCCATACCACCTTTACCTTTTCATCCCCTAATATTGGATTTTCCACCTTCACCCCGATTCCCTCCCCCTTTTTACCATCCTAATCCCTATCTCTAGCCTCCTTTCATCCTTCCCAGTCTCTTTGCCCCACCTCCCATCGTGTTTGCATTATTTCCTTCCTATCATCCTTCCTCCTCAACCTCTCCAATTCCTTGACCCGCCCCTCTGCCTTCTCTTCCTCTAGCCTTTCCACCCTCTCCTCTAGCCGCCTTACCAAATCCTTCAATCTCTCTACTCTCTCCCTCTCTTCTTCCTTCCCATTCTCCTCTTCCTTATTTCCTTTCTCCTTCAGTTTCCTCTTCTGTTCCTTGTCCTCCAGAGGCAATACCTCCTTTCTCTTCACTCCAGTATCACTCAACCCTCTCGTCTCCCCTGCCTTATCAGGCGTTCGTTTTACTTTGCTCGATCTACCAAAAATTCCTTGCCTTCCTTCGTCCATCACCTCCTGTTCTATTTCTATTTTCTTTTATCCATATTCCATCCCACGAGTAGCTAGGGAATGGAATGTCCACCACCACAGAGCCCCGCTTGTGGTGGTAAGGCTGGTTACTCCGGGAGGTCACCAGGTATCCCGGAGGCACCGTTTCTGACTGACTTTTGCGCAGCCATTCATCCATTGCCACGGAAGCTAACAACGTAGATTAAGGATTGTTTTATCGAGGTTTACTCCTCTAGGCTTTTTCTCACGGTTGCCTCCGGACGCAGTAGCTTCCGTTGCCTACACCACAACATAGCTGCCAACCCCTATGTTGCTGGTTTTTTATCGAGGTTCACTCCTCTATTCCTTTTGATCCGCGAGCAATTATTCGGGTTCCCATTCTGGATCCTTATTTGCTTATCTCGAGGGTTGGTCGGTCATGAGGCCCTTACAACTCAAAGAGCACGAGTCCATTGACTGACCACGCCCCCTGGAGATACCCTATGAGCCATTGGGACGCGCCGTGTCGGGTGGAAAACCCCACTTCCGAAAACTTGTATGAGAGATTAGGGGTGAATCACTTCCAGCCTCCCTCATCCAACCCTCCGAAGCACGGAGATACAGCGGGTTACCTCTCCTAATCAGACACCCGGTACAGTAACCGAAATAATGAATGTATTCCATTCGGCTTTCCACGCTGTATAAGTAATGTGGAAAAACAGGAAGTATTGCGAAATCGGGCAAGTACTGCAAGTAGAAAATTGCCCTTCGTTTCAGTTTACTCCTGTACCGAACTTATTACCAAGAGATGTTCCTTCAAGACATCAGTTCACACGTGATATTCGGAACAAACAAGATGATGACCACACATTCGTCGATAGGATACTATTTACAGATAAAGAGACATTTACTCGCCGTGGAATTTTCAATTCAAGAAATATTTTTGGGACGATGGAAATCATCATGTATCAAGAGAACGGCATTTTTAACAGGAATTCAAAATCAATGTTTGATGTGGGGTCATTGGCAAATATTTTCTAGGACCATACTAGTTGCCCCAAATATTAAATAATAACAATTATCCACATTTCTCGCAAGATGAATTTGTTGATATGCTGGATGATTTACAATTTGAGAAATAACATGTTGCTTATGTATGACGAAGCTGTTGCACACCACACCATTGGAGTACTAAACTATTTAAACACCCTGTTGCATGAACGTTGAATTTGTTGTGGTAGTTGATTTCATAGGCCACCACGCAATCCAGAATAACCCCTTGAATTTCAGGATACGGGGCACAATGAAAGAAATACCTTACAAATAGTCGAGCCCTACAATGACATTGAATAAGCGCATCAAAAACTGTATTCACACCAACGGAATTATCCAATATCTTTCATGAAACGTATTCATGAATAAATCGACAGATTGAACAATCATTGTAAAATAATAATTAAATTTTGTTCAGGGAGATCTTAAAATGCGAATCTCTCTAAAACTTGGATGTTTTGAGACTAATGATGGCAATTTTAGTAATTTTTGATCAAAATCGCGATACCGTTAACAATAAAAAATGTTAGGAGCACACTGCTAATACATCAGAAACATCTAATACGGCTAATGTTTAACTCACCATTTCAGAGTTTAAGCAAACAAACATTCATGGAAAACAAAATACTCAACTTATCGTCAATTTATATTTACAAAACACTCATAATGGATGCACCTTTACAATTTCAAACTGAATGTGACTATCATACTTATGTGACCAGAAATGCAAATTGTCAACATGAAAGAAGTGAAGCAAACTCTTTAATGTTGCCGAAAAAATATAAGAATCTACCCCTCAGGGCATTCAAAAATTAACTCAAGCTGTATTTATCTGAAAATGGATTTCATAGTACAGTTAAGTAGGTACTTGGTGGCCTATCAAGTGATCAATATTTTATCGTAACTATTTTTTTTAAATTGTTTTTTCGTGTTTTAGTCTTCAGTTTTTTTTAACTATATAAATGTGACGTGTACAACCATTGAGGTGGCCAGTTTATTTAAGTACCAAAATAATTTATTATTATTAATATCGAAATATAATATTGTCGACAGGTGTTTTCCCGACTCGGAGTGAAAGGGGTATTTAGTTATAAAACATATAACTTCAGTCTATACAGTGGCTGAAGTTGTGGAAAAAATTGTTAAAAGTAGAATTATCTCATATCTGGAAAAGTACAATGTTATCTCGGAAAAATAAATAATCAATCAAACAGGGAGTATCCACGGAAGACGCAATAATAAATCCACTGCTTGGGCATTTTAATGCGTTTAACTGCACACTGTGGATTTGCCTAAATGATTAGTTACGAAAATAACTATATTTTTTCAATACTGAAGATCTATGAATTCAGGAGCACCAGAAAAACTTGTAAATACTAAGACGATGATCGAAGTCAATAAACAATAAATGACATGCTGACCTAAATTGTGTGAAAACTACTCAATTTTTCGAATTTATCTGACAACGTCTTGAAGATTTGCCAACCCGTAGCCTGTAAATTACCCTGGCCGTTAAGTATAAATTGTATTTACGGATGGTTAATTTATATTTATTCTGATAAGCAGGAAAGTAACTAAAAATGACGTCATCATCTTTTTAGCTTGAAGAGGCGGATTTTAAAAATAAGATTTTTTAATTCAATATAAAAACAAAACAACACTGTCGAATTTCATAAAATATGGCGTGACGTAGTTTGTTCCTTTAGAATAAACTATCCTTTATGCATTGACAAGTATCTATTTCTATTTGAACACCCTATTGTATTTTTGACTAATAATGTATATGTGGCCCTAGCTAGATTCCAACAAGGTAACATTATGTGCATTTTTAGACTTAGCGAAAGCCTTCGATACCGTGAACCATGATATATTACTACAAACACTTGAGCATTTGGGTTTTAGAGGATTGGCAGGAAATATATTAAGTTCATATCTCCAAGATCGTGAGCAATACAATAAAATAGAGGACACGTACAACAGTGATGCCCACGTTATTAAGTACGGAGTGCCACAAGGTACAGTCCTGGGTCCGATTTTATTTACAGTATATAAGAATATTCTATTACTAAATAGCTCTCAAGAAATTATTACATCAAGTCGCTCAGAAGCAGAGTGGCCCAACTGAAAATTTTGCGTTTGTGAGTTAGACCCAACAATCAGTAGCATTTGCCTATATTTTATTGCAATAGTAGCCCAAACAACATTTCACTATTACCCACTAGATAAAACACTTGGGCCGCATCGGGATTTTATTTCTTTTTGATACGGAAATGTGGCAGTTGAGCCAGTCTGACGTTCCAGATTTTGTAATGTGTCGTTGAGGGCTTACGTTATAGGTGTATTCATTTATCAAGTATATTATCAGATTGTTATCTTACTTGGGTTTGTGCAGATTTCTGTAACGGTAAGTAGCTACTTGTATTTTAAATAAAGAATGATTCAGATCACTTAATTAGTGTTGTGAATTGAAAATATTCATTTTAAAGATTATAACCTAAAATTTATTTGGTGGAAAAGTACGAGAAAGCCAGGTGTTGCCAGACTCGTAAAATGTTCCTTATTTTGAAGAATAGTGATTTAAATATAGAATTTAATCAAAATTCTTTTTTTTCCAGTTTGAAATGTCATTTTCTGATACATCCAGTATTCGTGAACCAAGTGAATTTGACACTGATTCCGAATCTGTCTTCAATCCACCATCCGATGCTGAGTCTTCAATGTCTGAGCAAAGTTTGGAGGATAATGAAGTTGCCAGTTTAGAACTCACATCAAGTAAGGGTAAAAAGCGAACACAGATTAAGCAGGGTTGGGGGAGGCATACATCTAAGATTGGACGGAATTCGGGAAAATCTTATTAACTCTCGTGGTAATCTTGTTCCTGAAGAGAAATTTTTTGATGGTGTTTGTAGCTGTTGTCAGAAGTGACATTCGCTGTTAAGTAGCGGAGAAAGAAGAAATATCTTCCAAATATTTTACAACTTATCCAATTTTAATTTACAAACTGCTTACATAAATGCGCAAGTAAGTACTGCTAATAAAGGACGAGTTACATCAACTATGGTTCCATTTAATAACCAGGAGGAGTAATTTCAGAAGCCTTACCCACACCACTAAAAGTTACCAGATTAGTTACTAAAGAGCGTGTTCCGCATTAGTCGTGTTCAGAATTTATGAAATATGCCTTGATTGACTTGACGCGGAAACTAGCCAATCATAGATAACCCTTATGTACTGAAAATGATTCTTAAGATGTCGGGTTGAGATGAGATGTAAACAAACAGGGTATTCTATAACCTGTAAAACTTATGCAGTTTGGTTGTTTTGTATTTGATATTACTGAGAGAGTGAAGTTGATCGTTTTATTGCAGTTAGATTAAAGGTTTCTTTTTGAAATTATATTATATTGTAACTATATTTATTTTATAATTGCAGTAATGCACGTAAATGTTAAGATATCACTTTCGTATATCCTGGCATATTGGTGAACTTATTCGGCAAATTAAAGGTGAAAATGTTTTTAAAACTGGTCATAAGTATCATTTAATGTGGAACTTACTTCAATGAGAAAATAATGAAATACTTATGTATGGGATCTTTTACAATTTCACAACCTCCACATGAAATCACCATCATACTAAATGAGACCTGGACTTGTTATTGTTATTTTAAATAGGGCCATCATTGATAAAATCGGAGACACTCGAGGTGTTTATTAAATCAGTGCTTTTTTTAATGTTCTCTGTTTTCTCTACACCTTTTATCATCTGTTGATGCGAGAAGATGACCTTGGTGCCTTGTGTATTGGCGTTCACCCCTGGTCTGTCCTCATTTAAATTTTCAATATTTACAAAGGCTATTTGATAGGCGCTTTTTGCGTTTTCCTTTTCTCTCCTGCCTTCTTTTAGGAGGTTTTTCTTTTCCCTGACCCTCTCGATTTGCTTTTTGTAGTGTTCGGAGTTCGGAGAGAAAGTGCATGGAAAGCTTTCCATACACTTTTTATTTGTTTTTTTTGGCGGAGGTTCCCTCAGTTTCTTTTTTTAGTGCCTTAGGGTTGTCAGTGTTAGTTTGCCATCTGATATTTTTAAACCTTTCCCTGGTTTTAAGCGAGACCACAGGGAATTTGGGTTTTTTGGCTTTTTTAAAAGTGTGGATTTTCCTACCTTGTGTTTTGTTCTTTTTCTTATCCTTTGGCACTATCACTTTTTCATGCACTTGGTAGAGATGCTTAAGGTTATCCGGGTGGAAGTGTGTGGGCGAAAGATTGATGATTCTTTGTATTCTCTTTTTGAGGTTAATGGTGTAGGCGGTGGGTTCTCCTTCGTTAACATCCCCCCATTCTTCGGGAATTGTTAGCTTAACGCCGCTAATAATTGTGCGTTTTTTAACAACTTTGAATTTCTTAAGCAGTTTAATTGATTTTTTTAAATACCTGATAAGGTATTTATTCGTCTTAATTCTCCTAAACCATGCTCTATTATATTGATATTTACAATTGCCCTTTTTGATTATTATATATTAAATTTTGTTTTATTAAATTTTATCTAATTAATTATATATTATTATTTTAATTTAATTCAATTGTTAATTTACTTGAAAAATCTCTTTCTCAGGGTTGGGTTCAATATTTAATTATTTTTTTTAATAATATCCTGTTTCAAAGATATTTATTTATTAAACAATTTGAATTTAAAGTACAAATTTTAAATTTATGAATTAAATATTTTTACTTTAAACAATTGACTTAATGTTTGAATCACTTAAATAATTTTCTTATTCCTATCCAATATTAAATTTTCTAATTTATGAAATTCGAAATTTTACATCAAATATATATTTCTTCGATCTTCAAACTGTCTTTTTACTTCTATTAGTTCTATTATGTCCAAATGTTAATTATTCTATTCAAAATTGACTTATTATTTATAATTGTAATAAGTATATACTTCCCTGGTTTGTATAATGTCAATTCTTCAACTCCTTACAATCACCAAATATGCCATTTGTAGTACAATTTCAATTTCAATTTCTATATTATTCAAATGTTTACTGCTTTAAAATTTTTTTGGTCCAATATTTTTAAATTTCAATGGGTTGTTTTATACTATATCTCTCAGCCTGTCAAAAAATATTCTTTCCCAATTATCAATAATCATTACCATCACTACCCACATTCAATTTTCATTTTATCCCCCGATAACTATTAAAAAAAAACTTCTTTCAAAGTAACATTCTTCATAACCACAAATGACATATTGACATGGATAAAATGAATATTCATGTTTTGCAATGGAATTGTAACTCAATTATTAAAAATATGTCTAGCCTTAAAAATTTCTTAAAAAACTCTAAATATAAATTTGATATAATTACATTAAATGAAACTTGGCTCTCTCCAAGAAAAACGTTCACATTAGTTGGATATAATTTTGTTCACGTTGATAGATTAGATGGATACGGTGGTGTTGGTATACTCATCAAAAACAACTTATGTTTCTCTGAATTTGAATTTAGGAAAAATTTTAACAATAAAATAGAAATCTGCTCAATTAAACTTTTGGATCTCAAAATACATGTTATTTGCGTTTACAAACCGCCCAACGTACAAGCTACAACAACTGACTGGTCCAATATTTTCGCTCAGATACAGGGGGATACTCTTGTCTGTGGGGATTTCAATTCCCATCATAGTTACTGGGGCTCTACAATTGATAATAGTCAAGGTAACAGATTAGCAGACGCTATGGATGGAACTAATTTAATAGTTTTAAATGATGGAAGGCCAACTAAGATAAGCAGACCAAATGAAAGACCCTCAGCAATTGACCTCACTTTTGTTACACCAAACCTCTTAAGTCTAGCAGAATGGAATGTATTAGATGATACCTTAGGATCTATTCATTTACCTCTGCACATAACAATATCCTGTAATTATGTTCCATCAAATACTACCCCTTCAAGAAAGTGGATAGAGTCCACTGCAGACTGGGAGCTTTTCCAATATTTTATTGACAACGATATTACCCAGGTAAAAGTTGATTCTTTTGAATCACTTTTAAACATCATAAATAATGCAGCTGATAGATCTATGAAATCACGCAAAGGGGGCAATAAAAAAATATCAAATTCTATTTGGTGGGATAATGAATGCAATCAAATTGTTGTAGAGCGCAAAAATGCCTTTCAGGCATATAAAATTCAATCAAACTTACGTAACTATTTGAGCTTTAAACATGTTCAGGCAAAGGCTAAACTTATATTCAAACAAAATCAACAACAATGTTGGAAAAATTTCATTAATCAACTAAATAAAAACACTCCCATTTCAAAAATCTGGACGTTTATAAAAAAAATTTCAAATAAAAATTTCACCTATAAAAAACAACCAATACACGAATCTTTGATAAACCAAATTTTTGACATCATAGCCCCAAATTTTGTACCGAATTTATTTGATGAAAATAACAATGATACAATCAACCCTCATATGGACATCCATTTTGACGCCATAGAATTAGAAGCTGCGATCAAAAATTCAAAATGTACAGCACCTGGAGCTGATTTCATTACTTATGATATAATTAAAAAGTTACCACAAACAGCTAAAAATATTTTATTAAAAGTTTTTAATGATTGGTGGGTTAACGGGAATTATGTTGATCAATTAAAACAAGTAACAATATGTCTTCTTCTAAAGCCACAAAAAGACAGGAGTCTACCCTCATCTTATCGTCCTATATCCTTGATGTCTTGTATCACAAAAACATTTGAACGTATGATTAAATCAAGACTAGAATGGTATATCGAAAAGAATTCGATTTTACCAATTGCACAGTATGGTTACAGAAGAGGCTACGGAACAATAGATGCGGTATCACATCTGGTTAATGAGGTTCAGATTGCATTTTCAAAGAACAAGTACTTAGTATGTCTATTTCTTGATATAAAGGGAGCTTATGACTCTGTGGATTTCAATATTCTTCAACAAAACATGATAAACGTAGGTTTTAGTAAAAGAACTTCTCAAAGCATTTTACAATTATACTTTGGACGAACAGTCTTTATTAAAGATCACAATAATATCCTACACGGACCTCGAACTGTTTATCATGGACTACCTCAGGGATCAGTATTAAGTCCAATTTTATTCAATCTATATTCTGGCAATATACATACACAGATTAATAACCTTGCTAACTGTATTCAGTATGCAGATGATTTCTGTATATACTCCATCCATAACTCATATGATGACTGCATACGTGCTCTCGAAAAAATAATGCAAATAGTGTTAAGATGGACAGAAGAAACTGGTATGACCTTATCTACAGAAAAATGCTCCATAATGTTTTTTACCAGACATAGACTGCGAACACCGGAGAGCCTAACTCTGCGTGGGCGCACTATGGCTGTAGTAAATGAATATAAATATTTAGGTAACATACTAGACACAAAACTACTGTGGTCCAAACATGTACTCCATATTAATAACAAATGTGAAAAAGGTTACAATCTAATTAAATGTGTAACTAAACGTAATTGGGGTTCATCACCGAGTACTGCAATTTTATTTTACAGAGCTTATGTGAGATCAATAATTGATTATGGATGTTGTCTATACGGATCCACTTCCAATTCTAATTTAAAGAAAATTGATCGCATACAGTATAAATGTTTACGATCATGTGTTGGTGGTATGAAGTCCACACCTGTTTATGCTTTATTGGCAGAATGCAATGAGCCTCCTCTGGAATTAAGACGGGAGCATCTGTCTCAAAAATATTTAATAAAACTTAGATTTTGTGAATCGCCCATGATCAACAAGTTGAGTGAGATCGCGGTAGAAGATTTAACAAATCGATATTGGAAGCTGAAAAATACACCCCCTCTTGCGAAGGCTTTTACTGAAACTATAAATTACACTAATATCTACAAAAAAGATAAAATCATCCCAGCATTTCGGGTGCAGTTTAGAGCTTTTATTACGAGTCACAGAGTTATAATTCCCAAATATTCATCTTCCAACAAAATCAATGCAGTCCTTCTGAAATCAATATTGTCAAACTTTGTTAATAAAATATTCATATATACAGATGGATCTAAAACGAAAGATGGGGTAGGATGTGGGATCTTTATTCGGACTTTGAACTTATCATATGGTTACAAATTACCCGATATATGTAGCATATATACAGCAGAACTCGTAGCTATACAGAAAAGCCTCAATTGGTTGATTACAAACCAATTAAGTAATGCTGTAATTCTTTCTGATTCTAAATCTGCTATCGATTCAATAAAATCTACTCATATAAGAGGTATTGGATGTCCTGTGCTATGTAGTATCAAATCTATGCTTTTGGAGTTAAATGTTACGTTTATTTGGGTTAAGAGTCATAGCAATATTACTGGGAACGAAAGGGCCGACCTGTTAGCGAAGGATGCAGTTATAAATGGACAAGTTTGCAATATTTCCACATCAGCAGATATAAACAGCACGATAAGTCAAAGAATTGCTAATAAATGGAAACAGGAGTGGACAAATATATCTAGATCCTCTACAAACCAGTACTTTCAAATTCATTCTACATTACCCCGTCCTCCCGAATATATATTTAATTATACAACACCCAAATTTTATTCATCAACTATATTTAGACTTAAAACCAATCACGGCAGATTTCCTGCACACCTTGCAAAACTTGGTATTATTAGATCATCATCCTGTAGTTGTAACGAATATTCTTATTGTGATTTGAATCACATCTTTTTTGGCTGCTCTAATAACGTCGTGAGATCCAAATGTTTAGTTGAGTCGCTTATGAAGTTGAATTATAACCTTCCACTAAATATTACCCACATCCTAAATAATGCTAATAGAATTATTTATGATTTATTAATAAATTTCTTAAGGGAGTGCAACGTTACTATCTAAATTGAACAAAGCAATTTCCAAAACTCTGTGGCAAATGGAGTAATTTCCGTGCCATTTTTTTTTTCTCTCACACACACACATATTTTTACACATCAAATTTCATAGATCTAACGTAACCTAACCTACATATAATATATCAATACACTATATCCCCATTACCATCAAACTCAGGGATAAGAGCCCCTACTTCATGGACTGAATATTTCTTCTCTGTCGTATTATCACCCATACGCAGTGATTCAATAGCAACTGCTACGATATCTTGGACCGACATGTGTATAACTCCACTTTCCAACGGGTCATTTGGCGGATCAATCACACCAGCATTCAAGCTCATGTTGGATTTTTTCAAACACCCATAAACCATAAAATAACGGAAAAAATCCAAAACTGATTACTGGCCGCGATAAACATAATTATGGAGCACGTATATCCCACTTCTGAAACTGTAGGGAGAGGAGATGTCGGAAGTAAAATGAAATTTGCTTACAACGATCACAAACGACTTTTTATTGTAAAAAGAAACATGGCGAACTGACAGACAGACAGTTCTCTCAACAACAATCTAGTAACACTGTACTTACTGTCAAATACAAGGTATAATATAGTTCCCTACCTTAACGACATACAATAGCGCGAAAATTCGAAATTCAAATTTTTTCACTACACCTTTAAAGTTTACAACAAAAAATGCTCACCATCCTAGATATTCAATGTGCTTTGCTGTAGATTTCTTCTTATCTCCCTCTCATTCGTCTTCTATAATTCTTATATAAGGACCATGCGAATTGTAATACCAAAACAACCACAATGATGTAGATAAGTGTCTTTACTTCTAGATCAGTTTTCATTTCTTCCTCTTGAACTATAAAGTTGCTGTTGACCACTCCATTCTCCTGGACCGCCTACTTCGTCGACTTACCAGCCATGTTTCACAGAATTCCAATTGTTTGCAGGATTGCCATGTAAAGGTTGGGTCGTCAGGTAAACTTTGGTGGTTTAAAGGTGTGGAAAGGCCTCTGAATCGGTGGTGTTGCTGGTCACTTGTAGGGTCATCTTAAGGGAATAAAACAACTACTTCTAGCAATGGGATATGTTCTATTTATTACACTACTGTACTATGATACATTATACTACTTAAGATAACTAACTAAATGTATAAGTACCTAGCCGTATAGCATACTTATAATTAATGATTATTTATGACTGATGATTAAGTCATCTTACTGATTTCTTACTACTGAAATATATTGAATGCTCTCTTAATGAATATATGAAAAAAAGTAAATATAAATAACACTGTTTGTGTTTATTTCACGCTCTGACCTTGACTTCGTACCTGTCGACGTTCTTACTCTTTATTTATATATTATTAAAACGTTCTAAAGATTTATTGAAATAAGCTCAAGGGAATTTAATTCTTATTTTACATATTTATTGTTATATTATTAAATTAGGCCAAAAGGCATCATAAATTCTGACAAACTTTTCGGGACACCCTGTATAATGAAATTCGGCCACAGGAACTGAAAAAGTCTACGTCTTTTAAAGATATTGTTAGCCTAACCGACTCTCGTCATCCAAAACAAGTTAAACTGTTATCAACCTTTATTATTGGTCTTCCGAAGATTCGGTCATTTATAATCAATGAATAAAGAACTTAGCTTTAATTTTCATAGCCTAATTAATACTTACAAGTGGGAAACTTGTTTATATAAAAATTTTTGTAATTTGTAAATTACTTTGTCAAAGTTAAATGTAGCCATTCAAACCCTTGCAATATGACGTATTATCATAGTATATAAACAAAATGTTTATATACTATGGTATTATCATGATGAGCAATAAATATTATTATTATTATTTAGCTATGACAAAAGGAAAGAACCTAATTTCAATTATCTATTATGGATAGACTCGAAAGTAACAAAAATTGAGATCAATGAAACAAATTACATCCGTTTTTTAGGAGTAGATATTGACAACTATTAACCCTTAACTACTATCCCCGGGTCAATATTACCCAACGATCTGTCGATACACGTGATTTCAGGCGAATCCGAGGAGTGGGGACGGCATGCGGCGAGATATGCACTAGCCATAGAGAAATAAAAAATAAGAGAGGTGTTAAACGTGTAGTGTTCTGTGGCACAGAGTTACCACTAGCGCCTGCCTTGGCTATAGGTATGAACTATCACTTAGACGCGCGCTTTTTGAATTTTCAAGCTTTCAGGATACGCGTAATATTGTACAATATTTGCAATTAAATGATTTTGCACTTTAATATTATTTGTTTTCTAGTCTTTTAAGTCGAGGCAGAATATTTTATTAGCTATATTATAGGGAATTATGGTAGGAGAATAAAAAAAACCTTTGCAAGTGAGAAAATATTAATTTAACATCTTTCACAAAATAAAATATCTAAAATAACATACTAAAACAGTCAATAGAAAATAAATAATGAAATAAAACAAATACAAAAAAAACAATCTCAAACAAATAATCTTACTAAAAAAACAGTTAGAATAAAATAAACCAAATACATAAAAAAACAACAATGACAACAAATAATCAAATAAATCACAGTTTTAGCCTTAAGTTTAAACAAACTAGGTTTCAATGAAAAAACAATGCTTATTTCTATAAAAAAACAGCCTCAAAGATTTAAAAATAAATAAAACAATAACAATTACCAACTTAAACTAATAAATATCAATATATCTTAATTCACTAGGTATTGATGGATAAGTTCGGCACCATCAGTCAGAGGCTAAACTAAACTAAACAAAAACAGTTAAAATAAAATAAATCAAATACACAAAAAACAGCCTTCAACAAATAATCTTACTAAAAAAACAGTCAATATAAAATAAATCTAATACATAAAAAACAGCCTTCAACAAATAATCAAATTAATCACAGTTTTATTCTTAAGTTTAAACAAACTAGGTCTCAATAAAAAAACAATACTTATTTCTATAAAAACAGCCCAAAAGATTTAAAAATAAATAAAACAATAACAAATTCCAACTTAATCTAATAAATATCAATATATTTTAATTCACTAGGTATAGTAATACTTTTGTAAAAACATGTAAATCTTGGTCTCTTACAGCTTACAGCATTAAAAAATTTAATATACATATAGTAGGCATGAAGAAAAATATGTGAAACTAGTTTTATCTTAAGAATATGGTCTTAAGGTCTATGAATTTTATAGTATGCACTGGTTTTCAAAATAAATGCTGAATTTTTTTTAACTTCTTATTGTCTTACTTTTTGTATGTATGTATGAATGTATTGTATGTATGTATTGTATGAATTGACACATCAAGTATTTGACTTTTAATTTAATGTTCTTGTATCAAAATTTAAATACCTATTAGTGTGTGTTGTGTTACGGTAAACACTTGTTTTATATCCTTTGGAAATTTATTGATAAGAACATGTAAGAGTGGTAAATTGTTATTTTCAATTTCAAGTTTTATAGATTTGTCTTTTGTCTCCATTATTTATGCTGGTCAAAAACTGATCCAAATATACTGAGTCATAATTACAATTATATCTTAATATGGAACAAATAGTTGCCATTCCATTTGCCAGTTATTCAAATAGTCTACCAGAATTCTCTGAACTTACCATCAATAATCATGGACATTGCATAAAAATTAACATCAAATAGGTAACCGGTTAAATACCTAGGACTAGAAACTGATTCTCATCTGCACACTTATACACTAATCTACCTGGAGGCATCTTGAAGCACACACAAATATTAGACAGCAAGCACATAAATGATACAATGTTCAAAATATTGAAGCACTTCACATAAGTAGTAGGTACCTTCAACCTACAACTACATCCTAAATTACATTATTACATCTAGTACCGTA
This sequence comes from Lochmaea crataegi, assembly GCA_947563755.1. NCBI lineage: Eukaryota > Metazoa > Arthropoda > Insecta > Coleoptera > Chrysomelidae > Lochmaea > Lochmaea crataegi. The sequence goes on from OX387426.1 coordinate 27,843,490, forward strand.
CTTAGTTCCTACATATTTTGGGTCAAGAACTTATGGAAAATCTTCGTTATTGTCTGCAAAAAAAACGATAAAATGAAAAATAATGTTTCCATTATTTTATGAAAACCTAACCTCAAACGTTAAAAGTAAAAATCTACTTTTTTAACTAACCCATGATAAATGATAATGAATCTTGTGATAATAACTAATACTAATAATTAGAATAGTTGATGCGCTTTGCAGAAATGCCAAGAAATTAATAAATTGAAAAATTCCAATGATAAATATCAAATGTAAATAATGTTGAAAATTTGAAAGTGACAAGTTTCGTGTAGGGGAGGCAGGGTTTGTTAGTTCAGCAAGTTGCGGTGAAGCGCCATGCGCTACAGGTTGCGCACAAACTTTGTTCCAGCTCCTTCCATATGTTTTAAAACCTCTCTTATTATTTCCCTATGGCTCTAGCTAGCGACGACGGCTTTTAGTCTTATAAGTGCAGAGTAGAAAGATTGTCGCTTTGGTATATTTTTCAGCGCTAGTGGGTCAAATTGACCCGTGGATAGTTTTAAGGTAAGTTTTTTTTGTGTTAACCTACATGCGTTTTATGGGATTTAGAGCCAAAATCAGGGTAGTATACTAAGTCTCGGTATTCATTTTTTTTTAGAATATGGAAAACAAACCACTAAGCGATTAAGATATATTGCAAATTGTTGAAAATGATGAATTTTGGGTGGATATGGAAAAGGAAAAAAACACGACAGGCGATTTGGACGTTACATCATCAAGTACCGCAACTGACAGGGAAGAGAGACGTATTGCCTGCAATAAAATTTTGAACAAAGGCGACGAAAGCGATCCAGATGAGAGCGATGCTGAAGAGTTAAGCGAACACGACTCTGAGAGTGTAGTTGAATGGGACAAAAATGATGACGAAATTGATTCTTCAGAAAGTTCATCGGAGGACGAACATGAAAATACCCAAACATTACGGGAAATTCCATCGTGGTACGCAAAAGATAAAACCAAGTGGTCGAAAACGGCACCAACAAGGGGAAAAACAAAACAGCAAAATATTATAAAAGTGCTTCCTGGTTTGAAAGGTCTAGCTCGGCTAGATCCCCCAACTTCGCCTTTGGAAGCATGGAGACTCCTAATAACATTGATTGAAAAAATGGTTATACACACAAACTCAAAAATAAGAAACATGCAAGGTCGGTATAGTAAATTCAAAAAAAAGAGAAATAGTAGATTATTGTTTTCACCAGTTTTTATCCAAGAAACCGATAAAGTAGAATTAGAAGCATTATTGGGTCTTTTGTATTTGCAAGGGTGTTTCAAATTTGGCCATGAAGAACTCCGGTCTCTTTGGGCTACCGATGGGACTGGTAGGGATATATTTCGCTGCACTATGTCTTTAGCGCGATTTTCTTTTCTGTTATGTTGTCTTAGATTTGATGATGAAGCTACACGCCGCGAAAAAGTAAAAGAAAATAGGTTGGCTGCAATTTCAGATATTTTTGATCAATTTGTTGACAACTCCAAACAATTTTATTCGCCTGGAAAATTTTTAACCGTTGACGAGATGTTGGTACCGTTTAGAGGACGGTGTGGCTTCAGAATGTACATACCAAGTAAGCCGGCAAGATACGGCTTGAAAGTGCAGATCTTAGCAGTTTCAAAAACACATTACATGGTCAATTCGGAGATATACAGTGGAAAACGAAATGAGAAGTCCAAGTTTTCGGTACCAACAGAAACAGTATGTCGCCTCGTTCAACCTGTCGCCTTCACCAGTAGAAACATAACAGGTGATAATTGGTACTCATCGATGGAATTAACTAATGAACTTTTAAAACAAAAGCTAACCTATGTCGGTACGCTGAAAAAAAATAAGAGATTTATTCCATCAAATTTTTTACCATCCAAACAGCGTGAGCCTGGTTCTTCTGTTTTTGGGTTTACTTCAAACCATACCATTGTGTCTCATGTGCCAAAATTGAACAAGGCTGTTATTTTAATATCTACTATGCACAACGACAATTCTGTGGATGAAACAATAAAAAAGCCAGATATTATTTTATTTTATAATGAAACTAAAGCTGGTGTTGACGCATTGGACCAGAAATGCTCTAACTATTCTACGTCTCGTAGAACCCGCCGCTGGCCAATGGCAATCTTTCACATGATTTTAAATGTATCGGGGATCAACAGCAGAGTATTATATCAATTTGCTACTGATGGAAAAACAATTTCAAGACTGGACTTCCTCAAAGTCTCAAAGTACTGGTTCGTAACCTATGTGAGCCTCATATAAAGAGGCGTATTTACAACAATAAAATACCACGCAAGCTAAGAGATTTAACAGCTGATATACTTGGGGTAATCATAGAAGTTCAAGAGGTCCATCAGCAGCACAAATCAGCATCCAAACGGAAGAGATGTACTTTTTGCCCCACAAAAAAAGATCGCAAGACTAACACCTTTTGCGATTCCTGCAAATTACCGGTGTGTCAGCAATGTTTTAAAAAAATGTGTCCAAATTGTATTTAAATTTGTTTTACTATTTATCACAATAAATTAATGTGTTACCATTTACTTTTTATGAATAAAATATGTTTTCTTCCTTAAATTGTATTTTTATTAGTACTTTTAAAAATGGGTCAGTTTGACCCGTGGGTGGTAGTTATGTATCTGTTTTGAGTGGGTAGTAGTTAAGGGTTAAAAATGAAATGTACACGCGAAAACTCTAGTTAGAAAATTATGTTCAATACTATTTAAGCATTTAAATATATTCTAAATGTATCACAAATAAAAGTAGTATACCACTCTCTTGTTCAATCACTTCCTCAATACGGAATAGCCGCTTGGGGAGCAATTTATTGCAGTCACCCAGATCAAATAGAAATAATTCAAAAATACTTTTCAAAATCATGTTTAATGAAAAAAAACTTACCCAAGTGGGTAACTCTTTCTGGAATCCAGCATCCTTGATATACTGCAACTATTGTATATCGTATCATGTGCTCACAACATCTAAACAGGAACGAGTTAAGAGAAATTGAACATAAGTATGAATCAATCTGGAAAAGCACACAAAAAATAGTGTAAACAAGTTGTAAATTGATTACACCACGTATAGATCGTGAACTACCAAATGACATTGAAGAAATTAGTAACAACAAAAATTGAAATCTGGTTACAAAAGACACACTATACATGCCTAAATTGATTTTCTAGACCTAAATATTTAACTACATACTACATTTTGTTAACCATCCAGAACCACTATTATATTGCTGTGAAGGACCAGATCATATACTTACTTTAAAAAAGGAAGGTATTTGATTTATGTTTAGTTTTAGTAGGTACATTTATTTTTCCAATATTTCTATGTATTTTAAAATTTTTTATGTGTAACATATGTCCACTCGGTTTCCTGGAATTTGTGACAGTGACAGAAAAAAAATGGAAAAATCAATTGAAATGCTTGGAGGAAATGTGCCATTTAAAATGTACTACATTAAATAATTTAGAATTGAAGCATCATATTTTGCAAGTAGACGAAAAATAAAGTTTGAAACATAGAAGGTATGTATATAATCAATTGAACACAAATTTGGTCCTGTTAATAAGAAGTAATAAAACAATTACAGAATTAGACGTCAAAAAATAATAGTTCAATACTATTAAACGCTTTACAAAATTAGAAAAATTAATTTCCAAAGAGCAGACCGTCCACTAAGAAGCAACAACTACTTCTCGGGCTATATGCCCCGACAGACATTGAATTACACTTCTAAAGTAAACGGGGTTGGTATATCTGTTAAGATAGAACCAACCATTCTGGTTTGCGATTAGAAGGAATAACATCACTTGTGGACCGGTTTCGGCGTTTTTGCGCCTCATCAGCATAAGGTAGATGCTATTCGTCCAGAAGCTCTGAGAGCATAATCCTGGACTAGAGACTACGTTGATACCACACCAATACATTAGCCTTAGTAAAGGAAATGTTAAGAGTGCGATATCGGCGACATCCCTACATCTAATCACAAACCAAAATTCTATATCGACAAAAAACCATCTCGGTTTTGTAGGTATTTACTTAATTACAGTTACCTGGTTTGTGATTAGATGTAGGGATGTCGCCGATATCGCACTCTTAACATTTCCTTTACTAAGGCTAATGTATTGGTGTGGTGTATCAACGTAGTCTCTAGTCCAGGATTATGCTCTCAGAGCTTCTGGACGAATAGCATCTACCTTGTGCTGATGAGGCGCAAAAACGCCGAAACCGGTCCACAAATGATGTTATTCCTTCTAATCGCAAACCAGAATGGTTGGTTCTATCTTAACAGATATACCAACCCCGTTTACTTTAGAAGTGTAATTCAATGTCTGTCGGGGCATATAGCCGAGAAGTAGTTGTTGCTTCTTAGTGGACGGTCTGCTCTTTGTAAATTAATTTTTCTAATTTTGTAAAGCGTTTAATAGTATTGAACTATTATTTTTTGACGTCTATAGATCACGCTTTACTTATATGACAATTATTTACAGGTAACTGTAATTAAGTAAATAATTACAGAATTAATAATATCTAATATTTTAGGTTATTTTCCATAAAATGTGCGAAAAGCCGATTCCTCCGAACTGGTCAAATCTTTACAAGCAGAAATTACGAGCACAAAAAGTAAATTACTACACACTATATAACTTCTTTCACCTAAATATAAAGTGTACAATCAATCAGTCTTTAACTGTATACATACCTATCCTAAGGCCTGTTATGAATAATATTTACTGCTCGATTTGCCAATAGGCTTTATAGGATTACGATTAAATTTTGCCTATTCTGGAAAAAAATTATTACAGAAGGATATTAGGAAATAAATTCATAGATATCTTCATACCAGATTGGTTTTATAGGGTATATAATTTTAGTCTATCGTAATAAATATTCTTTCCTACTTTATGTATCTGAATATTTTTGATTACTTTTGGTAACTGAAAAAACTCTGGTTTTCTTAAATTAAATTCAATTCATGTCTTCGTTTTAAATAAGCTGCTTTACCAACCACTAATGCAATAATATTAATTTTTAACAATTTTGATATTTCTGGCTCTTAGTAATGTAACTACACTATTGTGCATAAAGTTTGTTGTTATATTATGAACTAGTTTATATGCTTGCCTGATGCTTATGCAGCACAAGATGCTTGTTAATTATATTATAAATTTTGTTTCTAAAAATTAGATTAAAGGGGAATTATAATATGAATACTTTAAAATATGTGTAACTTTGATTCTCATTATATTTGATGAAGTAAATTAGTTAAATGAGAGTGATACATATTATATTATCATGTGTGTAATACTTATGCAACCCAGGATGCTTGTTTATTGTTTTTAATAATAGTTTGAGTATTTTAGCCTACAAATTAGATGGAAGGAGTATTAAAATGTTATTAAATAATTTCTAATATGTACTTTTATTTTCAAGATTTGATTTTAATGTTGCTCATTACCAAGGTGAGATGTCAGATGAGATGTTGCACATCATATGCGACTTCTGGCTCGCTAGCTTTTCTTATGGTTTATTGGTTTCTGTGATTTCATTTACAACCACCCTATAGATATGTTTCAAATTATTTGGATAAAAGGGGTTATCTTTGGATTAAAGATAACCCTCGATCTCTGTTATTGGAATAAAGTGAGCCAAATTCAAAAAGGAGGTTAGTTTACATTCAACTAATTAAAACAAGGAAGGAAAAGCGAATTTTTAATACCGACAATTCCACAACTTCCAATTGATTATTGATTGATTGATTTTTATTATTCATGCATGATCCTTTTTTTATTTGTGCTACTCTTATCTGGATCACTTCATAATCTGATTTAATTTGATTAAGTGTAAATATGATTATTCAAACAATAAGATATTTGAGAATAATTTGAAAAAAGTTATATTCTTTCCCGAGAATAGAAAAAAAATCAAACATAACGATATTAAATTTTCAGTTCTTTCAACTAAACATTTGATTTAACTTTTTTGACCTAATTTCACTTCTTTTTTTTTCATTTGTCTCTCGATTGGACCTCAGTGTAGCAAAGTTATATTAAAAAAGTTTGGTCATAAATGGCTCTTAATTAAGTTGATTAAACGAAAAGGGAATCCTTTTTATGTAGCGTAGAAACCTTTCAAAAGTTTTTCAGCTATGGTAACGATAGCGACAAAGATTTGAGGTGATAACGTTCCAGACTGCAGAAATATTTCACTAATAACGCTTGAAAAATGTGAAAAGTAGATAATTGAAAATATTGACCGATGTAAGCAGGACGTTACTAATAAACGATTTCATTTTGCGTGGAAATAAATATTTTTTTGTAGAATTTCTCTAGGTATTGTAACTTTAGAATTTTTATTAATTGAATTTTAATATGGTAAATTTATACTGTCTTTTGTTGGTTGCTTGTGGTATATTTATTATTTTGTTTGTCTTGAATGAAAATTAAACCGCAATATTCTTTTAATGTTACTATTTTCTATGTTTCAGCTCCATTTCATTCTCAGCCCACGTCACTGACTACCCTAATAACTTAATTGTTAATCGCTTGACATTAGAAAAGACCCTAAACTCGTCCTGATATTGGGTTGCCCGACACAGAAATAGAAAAAAATTTATGTTGACGAAAATATTTTAATATTACTTGGATGGTTCATCATGTATTGGTTTTGCAAGGGTCACAAAGATTTATTACTCTGTCGCTTTTATGAATTAACTTATAATATAGTCTACTAAAAGGGTGGGTGTGTTATGCGCCCGGCAGTCAGAGAATTCAAGGAGGATAGCTAAAGTATTAATACCCTACCCGAATTGTACTGTGTCGTTTGCTCTTCTAATTTCTAGAAATATTTTCAATTACATTTGTTAAAAATGATAATTTTTAGTAAATAACTCGTATATCAACTATTAAACAAAAAATAAAAGTGACATTAAAAATACTACCTTGAAAATAACAATGATTGATTGTATTATTAGTATCCACGTGATTGTACAACGCAAGGTAAAGTATTGATTGTCCTCAACAGAAAATATATCTGTTTAATACATTATAATTATTATGTGTTTTTATTTAAATTCGATCAAGAATTTTTGTTAGGTTATATAAACTTACACTAACTTGCAATATATAACCGACTTTACTTTACTAATACTTTTCAAAGAACTCCATTTGGAGTATAAGAAATCTATTATTTTTTACATGATTGCGTGTAGTAGAACTAGCCTATTGGCGACAAGAGCAAACCTCTCCAAAGCTCAAGGACTAGCCTGTATATGCATTACAGGAGAAATGAGAACTTGCCCAACGGCAGCCATGGAAGTGATTCTCAACGTCACACCACTACATATGGTGGTGGAAAGTGTTACAGAAAGACCAAAGTACGGACTAAGTAGAGAGGGAATCATTTAAAAAAAAACACCTCCCAACTTCTTAGAAATCAGAAGATCTGGGACATGCCACAAGATGGTATGATGAAAAAGTATAATTATCAAAGAAATTCGTTACGGAATTAAACAACAAAAAGCAATGGGATCCAAATACTATTACCAGACTTGGAAAGAATGCCACTCAATGGTACACATACGGCTACAAAGCGATAGAAGGAACTGGGATATGAGTGTACGGACCAGGAACAAAACACTCTGAAAGCTTGGGAAAAACCCAAAGTATCTTCCAAGCGAAAATTCACGCCATAAGAAAATGTGCCCAGTTCAATATTGATAAAGGATATAGAAGGCAAAAAATTCAAAAAAAGTCGAATAGTCGAGCATCCATCACTGCACTTAATTCTTGTGTAATCAGTTCCAAAATGGTCTGGAAATGCCTCAATGAACTAGCCGAGAACAATATTGTCACCTTAGGTTTATGATGAGTGGGTCTATAAGGCCCTCCACTGCGACTCGCAAGAGTCTATTGTGGCTCACACCTATTCAGATTTCACCAAACAAATTCAGCTTCTCAACAAAGCCGATTAGTTTATTTGGTGAATGATATTTCAGATCCGAGGGCGACAGAGAATCCCTGCCAAACATCAGATACCTGATTCAAGCCGCGGCGGGGCAGGCACAAATTATATGCTCTGCTGATTCATCATCTTCCAGACAAAGACGGCAGGTCGGATCTTCCGACAGTCCAAGTTTTAGCGTATGATGATTCAGATGACAGTGGCCTGTTAAAAGACCTGTTAGACAACGTAGGTCATGCCTGCTATAGTCTAACATTTGTTTGGAGGCATTCTTCGAGGGATGTATGAAAGCCTTTGAATGAACCAATCCTGGTAAATTATGCCAGAAGTCTAAAGCTCTTCTTGCCGTCCAGGTATTCAGTGTTTGTTTGGCAAAACTCATTGCCATGCCAATTGTAGGTTCTGGTCCGATAGAAACACGTACGGCACCCTCCCTTGCAAGAGTGTCTGCCTTCTCGTTTCCTTCCATGCCAGAATGGCCAGGGACCCAGACCAGCAATACTTTATTGAGTTCTCCTATTGAGGAGAGTCTTCTTTGGCAGTCTAAAACCAATTTTGACGTTACACGGTGAGAGCTAAGTGCTTTCAAAGCCGCTTGGCTGTCCGAGAAATTTTTTATTGTTCTATGTATGAGATTGGCTTGCTCCAATCTGTCCACACATGAAACAATGGTGTAAATTTACGCCTGGAATACGGTTGCATAGGATCCTAGAGAGGTTGAGATTTATGTCCTAGGTCTGCGCCCGTATACACCTGCACCAGAGCCTGAGGGTGTTTTTGAACCGTCTGTGTACCAACAGCTGTCTGCTCTTGATAGTTCATCCTTACGGAGGACCCATTCTTCTCTATTTGGAATTAGGACGTTATAAGGCAGGTCGTAGTTTACTGTTGGAGGCATTATGTCAGAGGGCATTCCCAGAATACTGTGACTTTCAGTGTCCACTAGCATTCTGCTTCGTTCTGTATAAGCCTGATTTGTGCATTTAGAAATATGCACAATTCTGTATGTTGTCCATCTAGCCTCTCTTTCCAAAAATATATGGAGAGGAGGTAGGTCCAGAAGGATTTCCAAGGCTGCTGACGGTGTGGAGCTGATAGCACCAGTAATTGCCAGGCAAGCCTGTCTCTGTAAACCAGAGAGCTTTGCTTGGGCCGTTCGCTGTAAAGCTTTTAGCCACCAGGCAATAGCTCCATATGTGATCATTGGTCTAACGATCATCACATATATCGAATAGATTTGTTTGGGTCCCAAGCCCCAAGATTTTCCACAGATCCTACGACATGTCCTCAAGGATAGTCTGGCCTTATGGATAACTTTTTCCAAGTGAGCGTTCCAAGTAAGTTTCATATCTAAGATAATCCCCAAATATTTTACTTCCGCTGCAAATGGAATAACCTCACCATTGTAGGAAAGTGGTGGAATATCCTCCAACTTTCTTTTCCTAGTGAAGGGAACTATAGTAAATTTTATACCCATTTAGAATAAGACCATCCTTATTTATTATTAATAAATCGGTTGAAACAAAAAATTACCAACAAAAATGAACGTCGTAACTAATTTATTAGATGTCACGTTTTTGAAGTTACGTCAAATTTTGATTTCATGTTAATGTCATAACGCAAAATAAGATATAAAAATGCGATATTCTGATGAATCCAAAAAACTTATGCTTAATGTAGTAAACTATTTTCAAAACGATTTAGGATCTCGATTTAAGGCAATTCAAAAAGCGTCCGAAGCACTAAAAGGTCCAGAAAGCACATTATATAATCTTGAAAAACCAAACAGAGCTACAGATTTCGAATTTAGAAGAAATATGTCTGCAGGCGTTTCCCGGAGCAAAACCCGAATTACAAAAAATACCCTGCATTGTTTGAGGGAAGTAATTTATAAAATGTATGCGCGAAAGGATAAAATCACAGTAGAAACTATTTTACGGCAATTTATCGAAGAGTCTCCAGAAACTAAGATTTCCAAAGGTTCGTTATATTTGGGAATTAAAAAAATGGGTTTTCATTTCAAAAAACAGGATGGAAGAAAACATTTATTGGAAATGCCTGCAGTCAGATTAAAAAGAATATTATTTCTGAACAAATACCATGCTGCTAAAAGCGAAAAGCTCTTTACACCTGTTTTTCTGGATGAGACATGGGTTTTTAGTAAAAGCGGGGACAGAAGAATGTGGCAAGATGGTACTAAACACAGTGATTTAAAAATAACTGGAAGTAGGACACGATATGTAATTGTTCATGCCGGTAATAAAAAAGGTTTTGTGGCAAATGCATCGCTTATTTTTAAATGCAATAAAAAAACAGGCGATTACCATGAAAACATGAACACCGAAAATTTTGAAAATTGGTTTAAACAGCAACTAATTGTAAACTTGGAAGAACCATCGTTAATTATAATGGATAACGCAACGTATCACAATCGCCTGGATGAAGAAATCCCAAGAAAAAGTTGGAGTAAAACACGCATGTTAGAATGGCTCAAAAAAAGAATATTCCTTTTCCAGATCACATTTTAAAGGATGCTGTTTGGAATATAATTGAAAAGCAAGTTTTGCCAGAAAAAAATTATCATTTAGACAAATACGCTGCCGAGCATGGTCATTGTGTTCTCAGGCTACCACCCTATCATTGCCATTTTAATGCCATCGAAATGGTATGGTCAGAAACTAAAAGGCATTATGACCAAGCTATTACGAAAACTGCAAGGTCACCTACTGAAGTCTTAAAAGTATGGAATGACGTTGTAAAAAATGTACCGGAGCAACACTGGCAGAATTACATAAATCATACAGAGAAAATTATTTCTGAAGCATGGGAAGTAGAAAACAAACTGGACCTACTAAACATCGAACCTATGGTGATCTCTGTATCCAATGAATCCGATGATGAACTATCACTTTCCGAAAGTTATTCTGATTTAGAAACTAATTAAACTTTGCCTTGAAGATCACGTTGTCATTTTTTTAAAATCTAGAATTTGTACTTAATCGAACTCTGAATTGCCATATTTTTTTAAGAAAACTATGTATCTAGTTAATAAAACAATGATTTTAAAATTAGTGCGCTTCTTTTATATTCTTTTATTATGTCAACATCTTTAGAATTTTATGAATTTCATAAAATTAATTTGTATTATTACAAACCGCCACTGATAATATGAAATTTCAAGTCACTACGCCAATGCAATAAGAAATATGTCAAGCATTTGACATGACAAAGGTCATAACCTAATTTTTTTCATGCGGGTTCAGATGGTTCAAGAAGCCGCATACGTTAAGTTACTAAAACGGCTGGTACCTCTAAATAGGTATTAATTTTACTATATTACAGTTTTACCAGGGTTAACAGACATCTGTTCCCTCTGACACCAACTGTGGACATCGTCCAACGTCTTTTGGAGGGTACTATATGCTACCCTTCCTGACTTGGTCTTTGCCAAGATGACAGGGTCGTCTGCATACGCTTGCAGTTCTACCCCTCTTCTTTCGAGAGCGCTAAGCAAGTTATCCATCAAGAGTGACCATAATAGGGGAGATAATACTCCGCCTTGTGGGCAGCCCCTGGAAACCTTAAAGCTAATGGTCTCGTCCTGAAGAGATGTAGTGGCTGTCCTATTAGTGAGCATGGCATATATCCAACCGGTAATGGTTGGTTTGATGCCCTTTTCAGTCAAAGCTGAACCAATGGAGGTCGATAGTGCATTGTCAAATGCTCCTCCAATGTCAAGAAATATGGCCACCGCAATCTCCTTGTTGTTAAGGGATTGTGTGATTTTCTCAACAAGGTTGTGTAACGCTAAATCTGTTGATTTGCCAGTTTGATAAGCATATTGGTGGATGCTCAGGGGGGAATTATATTGTTACGCGAGCTACTGCAATAATATTCTCACTTAGTGCCCCCAGTGAAACCCCCGTATGAGACGACTATGGCTCCTCCGCCCAAACTTCGAGAAACATCCAGAACACCCGGGTGCATCCGCCAGAATATCGAGAATATCCAATGCGCCCGCGAGAACGCCGAGATAGTTCTAGAATTACGGCGCACGAGTATAAATAGGCCACAAGCATCGCTGCAGTCAATTAGTCAATCAGTCAGTGTTGGTACCGAAGGAAAGTAATCGCGCATCGATAAAGTGTTTATTAAGTGACTCTCATATAAATTATAATTATATATTATTAAATAAGGACTGAATTACATATAAATCTGTAAATATAAATTAATTGTAAATATAAATTAGAATAAACGTTACATTGGTGTCAGGTGTGGGGTTAAAAAAAAATAAATAAATATACAAGAAGATGGCGAAGAAACTTTGTGAATTAAAAGTTTCAAAGCTTCGAAGAGAGTTGGAGGATTACGAACTGGACACAAGTGGGGTCAAGTCAGTGTTAGTGGAACGACTAAAAGAAGCTATGATTAACAATGGATTGGACCCGGAAACGTTTGAATTCACCGATGAAGCGTCCGCCTCTATAACCTCTTCCATAAAAAACGAATTGTGTTCGATGGAAAACAAAATGTCGGACATGGAAAATAAAATTTCGACGGATATAAAAAACGAAATTTCATCCATCGAAAACAAAATGTCGGACGTGGAAAATAAAATTTCGACGGATATAAAAAACGAAATTTCATCCATGGAAAACAAATTGTCGGACGTGGAAAATAAAATTTCCTCCATGGAAAATAAAATTTCGACGGATATAAAAAACGAAATTTCAGCCGTGGAAAGTAAACTCTCGGCAGACATGGAAAACAAATTGTCGGACGTGGAAAATAAAATTTCATCCATGGAAAGTAAACTTTCGGCGGACATGGAAAACAAAATGTCGGACATGGAGAATAAAATTTCGACGGACATGAAAATGAAATGACATCCATGAAGACCGATATTTCTGCCGTGGAAGAAAAGATTAAAAGAATGGAGCAAGAAATGAAACAAAAAATCAAAGAAATCGAAAGGAAGACTAGCAATAAACCGGATATTACAACTAGGCAAGCCCCGAATAACGACGAACTGGCAGAGAAAATAGAGTTGAAACCGAAAATGGAAAACGATATTAAAAGCCGAGTGAAACTGCCAACATTCGATGGTAAAACGTCATGGCCGAACTATCTTAATCAATTCGAGGCGGCATCAAAGGCAAACAACTGGAGTGAGAAGGAAAAAGCGTTAAATTTAACTCTTGCTCTTAGAGGAGACGCCATGGATATCCTCCAGACCATCCCAGTGGAAGAGGCCGAAGATTTTGAACAACTCAAAAAGCGATTGAATATGAGATATGGCCTGGAACACCTGGAGCATCTGTACCAGTCACAGCTGAAAAACCGCAAACAAAAACGCGACGAAACCCTGCAAGAATTCGAAGCAGAGATTGCGAGGTTGGTGCGGTTTGCCTATCCATCGGCACCGGAGAATGTCATGGAATGTTTAGGGGTACAGACATTCATCGACGGAGTTCGTGACCATGAAATGCAGAGAACTCTACGCTTGGCTCGGCATAAGACACTGGTCGACGTACTCTCTGCAGCCTTGGAGTACGAAGCAGCTACACAGGCTTCCGGAGTATACGGCAAGGTGAGGGCTGTAGCAGACGAAGAAGTTGAGAACAAGCTCGACCAGATTGTCAACATGATGAAAAGCATCTCAAATGGAAAACTGAAAGCTGTGAGATGCTGGAATTGTGGAGAAATGGGACATGTACGCAGTTCGTGCAAGCGACCGAGAACTGCTACAAACAAAGATGCCCAGCAGGAAAAACTAGGAAGGGTCGACCTTCAGAGGGCAGCTTCGACCCGAAGACCTTCCAAAGACTCCCTCTCTAGAAGACCATGCCCTGCAGGGTGCTCTCACTGCAGCAAAACAGAAGCTAAGGAAGCTGCGATTCGAAGAACCACGGTGACCACCGACGAATGGACACCAGAAAAGTTGGAAGAGGAACAAGAGAACGATCCCGACTTGAAGAAAATCCGACATTGGAAAAAGGAGAACTGTCGACCTACTTGGCAGGAGATTTCAAGGTACTCGCCAACGATGAAATCGTATTGGGCCCAGTGGGACTCGCTGGTTTTGGAAAACGGTTTGCTACAGCGAGTAATCGAGAACGATGAGGGTTCCGAAAGTAGAAGACAGTTGGTGATTCCAAGAACAAGGATAGCAGCAGTACTGCGGAAATTACACGACAGTCCGTCAGGAGGACATCTAGGTGTGAAGAAGACCCTCCAGAAAGTGCGAGAACGGTTTTATTGGATGCACAGTTCCGAAGATGTGAAGGACTGGTGTAAGAAGTGCACTACCTGTGCTACGACCAATGGACCGCACGGGAGAAGAAAGGCTCCTATGAAGCAGTACAATGTCGGAAGCCCTTTTGAACGCATTGCCCTGGACATTGCCGGACCGTTTCCACCGACAGCAAATGGCAGCAGGTACATTTTGGTGGTGATGGACTACTTCACAAAATGGGTAGAAGCGTATGCCATTCCAAACCAAGAAGCCGCAACGGTTGCCAACGTGCTTGTGAATGAGTTCATTTGCCGATATGGAGTGCCCCTGGAAATACACAGCGACCAGGGCAGAAACTTCGAAAGCCAGCTGTTCCAGGAAGTTTGTGAAAAGCTCGGCATGAAGAAAACGAGAACTACGGCTTTGCACCCACAGTCGGTCGGGATGGTAGAGCGAATGAACAGAACTCTTGGCAAATACCTGTCTAAAGTAGTATCTAACCATCAGCGAGACTGGGACCAATATCTCTCGCTATTCGCGATGGCCTACAGATCCGCCATCAATGAGTCCACCGGCCAAACACCAGCAAGAGTTCTGTTCGGACGCGAAATGAGATTACCCTGCGACCTTGAATTTGGATGCCGACCCGGAGAAGACATAGCTGGTGAAGATTACGTGACCCAGCTGAGAAAAAGAATGGACGACGTACACGAGCTGATTCGATCGAATCTCCAGATCGCTAGCGATAGGATGAAGAAAAGGTACGATACGCAAGCTACGGAAGGAGGTTTTCACGAAGGAGACAAAGTCTGGCTGCATAACCCAAGAAGACAAAAGGGGTTTTCTCCAAAGTTGCAGAAAGCTTGGGACGGTCCGTACCTCGTAAAGAAAAGAATCAACGATGTCATCTATCGTATCAGCAAGATCCCAAATGGAAAGCCAAAGGTGGTACACCGTAACCGATTAGCGCCATTCGAGGGTGACCACGATGAGGAAGTAAACCAGCTTCAGGAAGTAGCCGATCCTGCTTTTGTAGAGTTCATGGGTGCTTATGGTGGTACCGGAAAAGCAAGATTCGGCGTCACCACTGAGAGACCTGCTTACCGTTCCGGAGGAATACTCACTGGCAATAAACATCCCTGCCAGCGTAACCGATGCGCGCGGACTGGCATCTCTGTTTATTAAGAAGAGTGGCGCACGACCTTTGGTAAACCAGTTACCAGTACCAGGTAAAGCTTTGAAGCTGCAAAATGGCTCCCGCTACAATTTCCACCTAGTGACGAGGAACACCTTCGACGAAAGACCAACGTACGAGGATGTCTGGGAAGCATTACGAAGCCTGAGGGAGCATGTGCTTGAACTGAACGTGCATAGGCTAGCCATGCCCAAGATTGAATGTAGGCATTTAGATTGGCGAATAATCCGTAACATGGTAGAAGTAATCTTCCGAGACACCGAAGTGCAGGTACTGGTTTGCGGCCATGCTCGGGAGACACCGCCAACAGAGAAGACGGTCGCATGTTACTTCGATACAACTGGAAAATGCAACAAGGGGACCAGTTGCCGATACAGTCATCTCGTTCCAGTTTCCTAGCTAGTTCCAGGAGGAACTGTCTCTTAAGGAGGGGGCAATGTTACGCGAGCTACTGCAATAATATTCTCACTTAGTGCCCCCAGTGAAATCCCCGTATGAGACGACTATGGCTCCTCCGCCCAAACTTCGAGAAACATCCAGAACACCCGGGTGCATCCGCCAGAATATCGAGAATATCCAATGCGCCCGCGAGAACGCCGAGATACTTCTAGAATTACGGCGCACGAGTATAAATAGGCCACAAGCATCGCTGCAGTCAATTAGTCAATCAGTCAGTGTTGATACCGAAGGAAAGTAATCGCGCATCGATAAAGTGTTTATTAAGTGACTCTCATATAAATTATAATTAGTGTGTTTAGTGTATGACATAAATTATTAAATAAGGACTGAATTACATATAAATCTGTAAATATAAATTAATTGTAAATATAAATTAGAATAAACGTTACAATATAAAGCTACTCGCCTGATGTAGCAATCCAGTGCCTTTAAAAGTCATTTAAGCAGGATAGATGGTAGGCTAATTGGTCTGACCGATCTAGGGTGTGGGTCTGTGCGGCCCACTTTCGGTATATGAACCACCCTAGCCGTCAACCAACTGGGTGGTATGTAATTCCACGACAGACTAGCTCCAAACAGTTTAATGAGGATGGGTAAAAGTAATTCCAGTCCGTTTTGCAGCAGAGCTGGAAATATTCCATCCTCACCGGGAGATTTGAAAGGCTGAAAAGATTTGATTGCTCATTCAACTGCCGGTGCTGTGATAACTTCCTTGGCGGCCTCCCAATCGATCTTTTTTGGCCGCCTTGCGCCCTCAAAGAGCGGAGGTAGATTGTTATCCAGAGACAAACTTCCAGGAAAGTGATTTTTAATCAAAAGCTCTAACGTTTCTTTTCTAGAGGTCGTGAAAGTGCCATCAGGTCGCTTCATCGACCCAATCTCGGCAATCGACTCTTTAGAGAGAATCTTGTGGATTCTAGTACTACGAGGTATATCAGAAATACTCTCACAGAACTTTTTAAAAGACTCCCGCTTAGCCTTTCTGATTTCTTTATTGTAACTTGTTAGAGTAGTTCTATAAAGCTCCCAGTTGCCTGACTCTTTAGCTCGGTTAAATAGTCATCGAACTTCTTTTCTTCGCTTTTCTAGGCATTTGTTCCACCAAGTAGAATTGCGATTATCTCTTTTAGTCTTGAGTGGACAGTTTTCATGATAGGAGAAGATCACTGCTTCGCGAAGTTTTTCCGCTGCAGTATCTATCCCATCACAACTGTTAATTGTGGTGAAACCATCCTCAATGTACAGTTGAAGGGAATTTTCATATCCACTCCAATCAGTAGCTTTTGAGTCGCGATATTCCACTACTGGCCTATTTCAATGTTGAATTGAATATGTCTATGATCTGAACACGAAGGTTCAGTAGATACAGCCCAATGCTGTATCTTATTGCTCAGAAAGTTTGAGCTGATAGTTAAATCTAATACCTCTGATCTGTTTCTAGTTACAAAGGTTGGTTCGGAGCCCTTATTAATAACAGATAGCCCTTCCCCTAGTATATAATCAAAGAGTAACTCACCTCTGCGATTTATATTCGTGCTGCCCCACGATGTATGGTGTGAATTGGCGTCACAGCCCATGACTAACTGAAGTCTGTTCTTCTTGCTATAGTCGATTAATCGCCGTATAGCAAGAGGGGGTACAGTATCCATGTCTCCTGAGAAGTATGCAGAGCAGGCGACTATGTTTTTCATACTATTCTTCTCCGGTAGGTACATCTGGATGGCTACTACATCTGGAGTGCAAAAGCCTGTATGCAAAAAATAATTAATATTTTTCCTGATGAGTAGACATGCTCTAGGTTTCACCCCAGGGCAGACTATTACCTCACCAGGAATATTGCTGAGACCGGTTACTCGGTCTGTGTTTCCTGTCCATGGTTCTTGCAGGAAGGCAAGGTCGATTAATTCGTCCTTGAACATTTTGCCAAGGATATAAGAAGCGGCCTTGGCATGCTGTAAGTTTGCCTGTAAACAATTTAATGTGGCAGAGTGTTGAGTGCCGCAGGCAAACTTATATCTCCTAAAATATTGGAAGGATCAGTCGGTGGGCCAATTAAGACGCCACCATCTGCTCCTGCCAATGATGAGGCTGTGTTTGGTGCAGACGGCGAGGTTTGACCACCTTTCGTCGCCGGCCCAGCTGGTTTTTTTGGTGCCTTTGTCGAGGCCATGACGGTCTTCGATTTCAGGACACCAGGTACAGTCTCTTTTGCCGGTTTCCTAGAAGAGACGATAGCTGTCTTCATCTTGGGAAATCCAGCTTTCCCAGCTTTTGGTTGGCTGGTGACTTGGCTACGTGCCGGCGGTGCACTACCCCTAAGCTTGTGAGGAGTTTTGGTTCTCCTCACTGCCGCAGGGAGTTTTCCGCTCGGCCCCGGGCCGTGGATTTTCTCAGATCCTTTCGAGTGACCTGTAACGTCCTTGTGTAGAATAGTCCACTCCAAGGTTAACAGACCATGGTTCATTTTCCTCAGCCTAGTGAGGACCTGTTCAGAGGTTAGTCTACGACTGCCCTCATCAGGTATGTAAGCCACACAGATGTGAGGCTTTGGAAGTTGGTCACCCAAGACGCATCTCAGGGGGGTATTGACTACTCCAGTCAACCACGAAACACTCTCCTGATCTACACAGGTGACCTGCAGCCATCCAGGCCGGAATCTACAGCTCTGGTACTGCACTTGTGGACCACCTTCCGGAATATCCTCTACAGCGGCCATAATAGCGTACTGAAGAGATTCCAGTTAGTTGGTCGTTATGGAGGTTGTCGGATGTTCAAGGTGTAATATTCCCACCTTGATGCCGGATACAGCCTGCCCATAAGAGGGTTTTTGTAAGTCAATTTAATCTGACGTTACAACTGATTCAGCCGAGCAGGGCTTTTTTGCCTCTTGTCCGGGTGAGTCATCATTAGAGCGTAAGCGCCTGCTTGAACCAGCCACAGAGGGAATATTCTTCACCTCTTGCAGCTGATCCTGCTTCCGCTGCTCTAGAATTTGATTCAAGGCGGATTGGTAAGGTACCCCGCTCTTGAGGAGGCGACTGAGTCGCTTCCTGGCTGCCTAGTTTCCTAGGATTACTCTCAGGAGTTGGAGAACTGAGGAGCTCTCGTTCCCGATCAGAGGTTACAGGGAGGTCAGTTGGAGCCGATAAGTCGACTTCCATCTCCTCTGTAGTTTCTAAATGTTTTTTGTTTTTTTTACTTCTTCCATAAAGTCCCACAAGTAGCTAGGGAAAAGATGTCCATCACAGCAGAGCCCTGCATTACCGTGACAAGGCTTACTTACGACGAGAGGGCGCCTAGTATCTCGAAGCTTCCGTTAGTGACAAATGATAGGCTCACTGTCATACATCCCCTCGGCACGGATACGCACATCTTAGGATTAAGCCAAAAACCGTTGGGATGTCATTTAGTCAAAGAATAACAGCACCAAAAATGATCCTGTTATTCCCATTACCAGCGGTGCTAACGTGGAAGCAGACACCCGATAGCTGAATTTGCCCGCCATTCCATAACTTAAGCTAACATACATGCAAAAGCAGCAAGCAGTAGCTCAAGCAGTGCAACAATGAGCAAAGACAACCAACCCCGCCAATTGTCAACCTTACTATGGATTCCAGGATACACTGGAATATAAGTAAATGAAATAGCAGATGAATTAGGAAAGAGGGGAACTGAGACACCCTTTTGGGGGCCGGAACCCTTTTGCAGTATCAGCTCCAATGTAATATTGAAAGAAAGATCTGACCATTGAAGAGATCTAGTCGGATTTAGACAATAAAATATTCTTCTGGGTTACGAAGTGCACAGCAATTCAAAATCCTAGGGCAGCTAGGAGATTTCTGGATAGAAGAGGGACATTTACGGAGGTTGAAGCCAGCAGATATTCTAAAATAAAATAGGACTAGAGGAGCTACTAGTCTCTGAGACTTTCCTCAGGAACTAAGTAGAAGTAAGTGGGCACAATAGATTTTTTAGGTCTCAGTGAATGTCACCCCAATATACATACATACATACATGATTGGGACGCATTCAAATGTGTTTTCGGACTGAACATTGAAGTTAATTCCAGCAACATAGCCTTCGGCTATTGTAAAAATTCTCTCAATCTTTGTATCTCGAATGTTTATTTTATTAAAAGAACCGCAGTCACCAATATCGTTTCTTATTTTTTTGGCCAATATCCTTCCGTATTCTTAAACAAAAAATCAAATTTGTAAACTTTCTGGGGTCCGGTGAACTTTTTATACGAAACCACGAGTTTTTGACTCATTTTCCAAAAAATCTATTCAGAAAATAAATTCAGAATTTCCAGAGATAAATCCGAAAAATATTCCTTTTTACATTTCAAATGAAACTATTTCGTCCGATATTTTCAATAAAACACAATTTAAAGGTGTCACAAATTCCTTTATTTTCTTCCTTATATTGTTCTAAATATAATATTTCATAAGGTATATATTTTTTATCAATAAGTGACATCAAATAATGTTTGCTTGTCAAATGTCAAATAGTTGTAAAACTATAAGTTGAGATGGGATTTATTTTTCAGCTTCCTAAAGTATCCAGAACTGAACTGTTCCAAAGTTAATATTATGAAAAAACAACTATTAAGGGTTAAATTCATTATCATGTATTGTATATACTGTTATGCAGACCACAAAATAAGTAGTTAGTATGTTTTTGTGCTGTGTTGCTTCCAAATTTCCAATACCAATATTCTCTAAGACGCCATTTCATTCACCCTTCCCCTTCTCGAATGGTTATTTTCTCTTCCGTTTTTGCAAACAATAATGTTATGCACCATACATTTTTTCAGGTAGAGGAAGGGAAATAATCATCGCATTCACCCTTCGCCTTAAAAAATTATTTGTCACGTACATTAGGAAGGAGAAGGGAGAATAATAGTTCCATTCAACCTTCCCCTTTGTGAAAAATATCCAATAATTCATAAAACACAGTACGCTTTTTCATTGTCGAGACAAAATACAAAATTTAAAAGCATATTCATGTTAGTAATCCAGAATTATATCATTCTATAAATTAAAATATTTAAAATAATGGAAAATGTGCCAACCTCTAGTTTATTATTTTCCTGAAATTTGTTATTTAATTATACAAAGTTATAAACTTGTGAATATGTACTTAGAAAAGTGGTACTTTTAATGATATTGAAAGGAAAATAATCGTATTTTTTGTTATAATATAAGAAAAAATATATTTTTGAACAGTTTGCGATACAGTGCGACACATTGAAACTGTTTTCTGTATAAAATATCGGTTATGGTTTCCACATTATTATTGACATAGATTGTTGTTCGTAACATAGTAACTCTACATTGTCCATGGTTGGGATACTTTTATTTGTATAATAAGCAAGAAGAAGCTTTTCTGATACCGTTTTTCAGTATTCATCTTCTTCACTTCGCATCACTTTCGGAAGTAAGGATTATCTGTTTCG
Organism: Lochmaea crataegi; assembly: GCA_947563755.1. NCBI lineage: Eukaryota > Metazoa > Arthropoda > Insecta > Coleoptera > Chrysomelidae > Lochmaea > Lochmaea crataegi. The sequence continues at coordinate 27,864,839 of OX387426.1, forward strand.
TACGCTGCTTTTGATTGATAAGATCTTCAAATTCGATTAAGTTTCTTGGTCTCCATATTGACCCTTGCCCATGAATGTAGACACTTTAGCGAAAAAATTATCCTCTGCTTGTTTTGCCATTGAATCTGTGTCTAAACAGCGTGATTCTTCTACTGCTTTAACAACTTACTATTCTTTGTTCGAATCGCACCTTTGCTATGGTTTGCTTTTCTGGGGGTCTTGTACCTAGTTTGCATCTCTTCGAATATATCTTCAAATTACAAAAAAAATCTATTCGTTACATTTATGGTTTAAGTAGTACTGCAAACCCTATTTTAAGAAATACAAAATTTTAATTCTTCCCTCTCTATTCATTTTGGAATCCGTGTGTTTGGTTCGAAAACACTTTCACAATTTAACTGAGACACCAATTTATAGTTACCCTACTAGAAAAAAAAATTTCGATATGCATTTAACAATGCCCACCTCTGATCTGTTGAAAAATTCTATCATCTTCAATGCCAAAAAATTATTCAATCAGCTACCTTTAGAATTAAAAGTGGCAAATACATTGTACAAGTTCCGAAAATTGACAAAGGCATTGCTTGGAAGACCTTATTATTCAGTGGCAGAATTCTACAATCTACCCTAGACTTTTGAGTTACATTGGCATAATTCAATATTTAGTATGGTGTACGAGATTATCATACAGTATTATAATAATATGTGTATATTATGTTTTGTATTATGAGTATAGTATAGTCATTATTTTTTCTATATTTTGTTGTGAATTTTTATTTTTATGTTTCATCTATTCTTAAAATATGTCGCTGTGTCCATGAAATTTTCTCTCTCTCTCCTCTCTCTCTCTCTCTCGCGTGTTTTTTATTTTATTTTTTGCTTTAATTTATTTTTTACTCTTTAGTTCGATTTACTATAAGGTGTGTTTTTTTGTACACCATATATTTTACTACTATATTGTATTGTCATCGATCCTTGAAGAGTGTGCAAAATTTCGAATTAATCTTAGCGCTTAAAGTGGATGAAAATCGAGTTTAAAGGTTGCGTTATAAATAGAACACCCTATAATTTACTTCTATATTGTATTGTCATCGGTTTTTGACGAATGTGCAAAATTTCGAATTAATCTGTGCGTTCAAAGAGGGTGAAAATCTAGTTTAAAGGTTGCGTTATAAATGGAACACCCTATATTTTACTACTATATCTATTGTATTGTCATAGGTCTTTGACGAGTATGCAAAATTTCGAATTAATCTGAGAGTTTAAAGGTTGCGTTATAAATGGAACACCCTATAATTTACTACTATATTGTATTGTCATCGGTCCTTGACATGTGTGCAAAATTTCAAATTAATCTGAGCGTTTAAAGTGGGTAAACATCGAGTTTAAAGGTTGCGTTACAAACAAACAAACAATTAATTATTATAAATAAACATTTTTTTCTACAGTCTCTCGTAAAATGACTAATCACTATATTCAAATGAAATCGTAAAGTAGAAAAATGCCGAGGATTGTTACTTTACGCTCTAGCGCAAAAAAGGAATCTTTTTCTCTCGCTTATTTAATCAAACCACGCCCTCCGAATTAACTCAATTGGTGTATAATTAACAATTTATCAGATTAAAAATTAAATAAAATTATATGAAAATTGTCAAAAATTTTGAAATATGGTCAAAAATGGTCAATAATTCTCAAAAATTGTCAATTATTGTCAAAAACTGTTAAAATGGACAATTTCTGTCAAAAATGGTCAATAATTGTCAAAAATGGTGAATAATTGTCAAAAATGGTCGATAATTGTCAAAAACTTTTAAAAAAATTTGAGCAATGGTCAGACATTTTCAAAAATTGTCAAAAATGGTCAATTGCCAAAAATTTTAAAATTTCTTGAAAAATAGTCAAAAATTTTCAAAAATGGTCAATAATTGTCAAAAATTATCAAAAATGGTCAAAAATGGTCAAAAATGGTCAAAAATGGACAATTATTGTCAAAATTGGTCAATAATTGTCAAAAATTAGTAAAATTTTTGAAAAATGGTCGATAATTGTCAAAAACTATCAAAAATGGTCAATATTTCTGAAAAATTGTCAAAAACTATCAAAAATGGACAATTATTGTTAAAAATTGTCAAAATTTTGAAAAATAGTTTTTGAAATATGGTCAAAAATGGTCAATAATTGTCGAAAATGGTCAAAAATTTGGAAAAATGGTCCATCATTTCCAACAATTGTCAATAATTATTAAAAATGGTCAATAATTTTTAAAAACAGCCAAAAATGGACAATGATTGTCAAAATTGGTCAATAATTGTCAAAAATTTAGTTAAAATTTTGAAAAATGGTCGATAATTGTCAAAAACTATCAAAAATATTCATTAATTTTGAAAAATGGTAAAAAATATTGAAAAATTTCCAAAAATGGTCGATAATTGTCAAAAACTTTAAAAAAAATTGAAAAACGGTCAAACATTTTCAAAAATTGTAAAAAATGGTCAATTGTCAAAAATGGTCAAAAAATTTCGAAAATGCTCAATAATTGTCAAAAACTATCAAAAATTGTCAAAAGCTGTCAAAAATGGGAAATTATTGTCAATAATTGTCAAAAATTGTTAAAATTTTGAATAATGGTCGACAATTGTAAAAAACTATCAAAAATGATCAAAAATTGTCAAAAATGGACAATTATTGTTTAAAAATTGTCAAAAATTTGAAAAATAGTTGATAATTGTCAAAAATTATTAGAGTATTTGAAATATGGTCAAAAATGGTCAACAATTGTCAATAATTATCAAAAATGGTCAATAATTGTCAATTATTTTTAAAAACTGTCAAAAATGGACAATTATTGTCAAAATTGGTCAATTATTGTCAAAAATTGTTAAAATTTCAAAAAAAGGTAGATAATTGTCAAAAACTATCAAAAATGGTCTATAATTTTGAAGAATGGTCGAAAATTTTGAAAAATTGTGAAAAATGGCCAATAATTGTCAAAAAAGGGACAATTATTGTTGAAAATTGTCAAAATTTTGAAAAATAGTTGATAATTACCAAAAATTGTTAGTTTTTGAAAAATTGTCAAAACTTTCGACACATGGTCCAAAATGGTCAATAATTGTCAAAAATGGTCAAAAATTTGGAAAAATGGTCCATAATTGTCAATAATTATCAAAAATGGTCAATAATTTTGAAAAATGGTATAATATAAAAATCGATTATTTTTTAACATCCCTAGTCAGTAGATCTTTTTAAGGTTAATCATGATGAATAGCGAAAATGACGATTATTCTAGCACTCCTATTATAACCTAAGATAATATAAAAAACTCTTTTAATTATTAAAAGGGCGACTGTAGCAAAAAGTATGTGTGTTTTTCGAGCGTAAAGTAAAGTTGCCGCTTTCGAAAAATTATTATTGCTAAAAATTGTCAAAATTTTGAAAAATAGTTGATAATTGTCAAAGATTATTAGAGTATTTGAAATATGGTCAAAAATGGTCAACAATTGTCAATTATTTTTAAAAACTGTCAAAAATGGACAATTATTGTCAAAATTGATCAATTATTGTCAAAAATTGGTCAATTATTGTCAAAAATTGTTAAAATTTTGAAAAATGGTCGATAATTGTCAAAAACTATCAAAAATGGTCGATAATTTTGAAGAATAGTCAAAAATTTTACAAATTTGTGAAAAATGGTCAAAAATTGTCAAAACTGTCAAAAAATGAACAATTGTTGTTGAAAATTGTCAAAATTTTGAAAAATAGTTGATAATTGTCAAAAACTTTGAAACATGGTCCAAAATTGTCAATAATTGTCAAAAATGGTCAAAAATTTGGAAAAATGGTCCATAATTGTTAACAATTGTCAATAATTATCAAAAATGGTCAATAATTTTGAAAAATGGTAAAATATAAAAATCGATTATTTTTTAACAACCCTATTCAGTAGATCTTTTTAAGGTTAATCATTATGAATCGCGAAAATGACGATTATTCTAGCACTCCTATTATAACCTAAGATAATATAAAAAACTGTTTTAATTATTAAAGGGCGACTGTAGAAAAAAGTATGTGTGTTTTTCTAGCGTAAAGTAAAATTGCCGCTTTCGAAAAATCGCCGCGTCTCGCGGCAACATTCTTTCTCAAGCGGCAATCTGTTACTTTACGCTCTAAATACACAAATAACTATTTCGTGTACCGAATTACAAAAAATCTAGTATATAGCACGATACAAAATACCGTGCTTTTTACACACTTCACATCTAGTACATTTTGCAACTAGTAATATAAATAGCTATTTCCACTCCCCATCAAAGCATCGAGTTTTATTTTACGAATATCAATTTTCCAGTTAATTTTGGTTCAACAAAATGAAAATGTACTATGTTTATTCACAAAAGATTTTCTTCTAATAACTAACTCACTCTGTGAGTGTCTATTTTTAGAACGGGAAGCAAACAAAAAATAACGAAAGGGAAAGAAGTCGTAAATTTTGAAACAAATGCTAAGATGGCCAAATTCCCCAATCTAACGGGCTTGTGTCGTGTGGTTCGGGAAACAATGATGCACAGCCAGTCGGAAAATTACAAAACCTCGGTCCTGAATGCTTGCAGGATTTAAGAAGGAGCCTCGATGGATATCCAAAGGATCCCTGGCGATTTCCGACGACGACATCTCCATCAGTCAGGAGCTGAAGAGGTAAGAATATGTTGTGTGTATTTGGGAAAGCGCAGATTGTCCATTTTTATTTTACGCTACAGGGTGGCAGCCTCCAAAAAAGGAAAGAACCTCTAAGAAAATGATAAAAACAGTAAAAACAATATTATTACTTATAATTCACTTTTAGGATTTTTCATACAGTGTTTTCCGTATATTTTAATAGGGAATGGTACGGGACTATTTTAACATGAATGCACCAAATTGTGTTAAATTGTTTAATATTCTCCTCACTGTGTGACGGCTGGGTCGGGGTCGATCTGTATATCTTTTAGCAAATAAAACACATGTTCTAGTAACAACTCTGTCACATTCACTATGTATTAAAAGTAAATTTACATAATTTTCATTGTTTATTTCCAAACGAGCCATATCTGTCACTGTACGATGCGATTGACTCCAAATAATGACAATTAGGTAATACCATTTAATTATAACAGGTGAATACACCGCCTGCTAAAATAAAAGAATAAATAACACGGCCTACGCGTACGCAGAAATAAGGCTGAAATAATTGATATTTTTAAATACATGTTAATATCTCAAAAACGCTCAAGATTGGGTATGGGAAGGTGAACATAAACTGCCGTTATTTTCGGCCTCAGAATTAAGTAAAAGAATGTGTGTGTGTGTGTGTGGGGGGGGGGGGATAATGGCCTCAGATATAGCCACAGAAAATTAAAAGTTAAAATATTAAGTTGACTTTCACAGAATAGCGATATAAAAATGCTGTTTACTGATGAAGCGTATATCTAAATAGATAATTTAGACTTATTTATGAAATCCACTATAGCATCAAGTACAGACTTATCAATGTTTGCCAAAAGAGTGGTTATATTTGTGGGAAGAGAAACTTGTGAAGTTCAGTCGTTGCTGTTTTGTTTTCAATGCATTCAAAGAAAATATGATTCAAGTCTCCTAATAATACATTGTTACAGGAGCATGCTGGAGAATTAACAATACCTATTTTTAAAAGATGAGCCGGGAAACGACCATGATTCATTCTTAAACGTGATATGATGGAGGTATATTGTTTTCTATAATTAAAACTAGAAATATAAGGAATCTTAGTTGGTAAAGTAGGATAGGAGGAAATATTGACTATTAGAAGTTTTAGGGAAGTCGGCATAAAAATGCTCCCAATTGGTTCTAATATGTTTCTTATAATTATTTAAGAGGTCTAAGAAAATATAAAGTTTGGTATAAGTCCTCATTTTGCAGGCTCTCTTGGCTCCAAGTCAACGTACTCATTTCCTTCCAAACCACAATGCCCTTTTACCCAAATAAATACAATAATTTTGTTCAAGGTTTTTAATTCGCTTAATAATTTCTAAAATTTCATTGGAAAACCTTCGATAACTTGTAATGCTGACTTGGAGTCACACAGAATAACATCTCTTTGAATCGGATTTAAAGTACACCAAGTTAACGCTTTTGATATGGCGAAAGCTTCTGCAGAAAAAAACAGAACATTAGTTGGGAATTCTGAATCTTTCTACATAATTAGTATTTGAAACAAAAAATGATGCGCCAGTTCCTTCATCTTATTTCAATCCATCAGTGTATATTGTAGTAAAATTGTCGCCTATATTGTTAAGTTCAGTTTCCAAAATTAATTGGTTACCTAATACTAGTAATTTCATAAAAAGAGGGGTATATGATGTTAGGTACAGTCACTAAGGATTCATAATTGAATTGAAATATAGGGAACTTATTTTGCTTTACGATAAGATTCTCTTTACTGTTGGTAATAAGAAAAGCGTCTGCTAATGGAGGACTGGTTTTTATTCTCCAGTATGGCATAGTGAGATTGTTAGTGTACATTTCTGAAATATTTTGAACCATGAACGTGTTAAATGTTCGGTATTTAATAAGAAGCTTTTAGTCTAGGTATTGTCTTCTAATATGCAACGGGGCTCTTGCATTTCTGCCAGAACAGCTTGATTAGGTGATGACATCATAACTCATAGGCATATTTTTAATGATTTGTATTGAATTCGGTCACTAGATATTAAATTGGTTTTTGATGAGGAAACATAAAATATACACCAATATTGAACGAATATAAGACTTATAAAAAATAAAGGAAATAGTTGAATCAGCTCGCCATTTTTGTTTGGAAACTACTCGAAGAAGATTCATACCTTTTTCACATTTTTATTTAGTGTATTTGATATGACTAGTCCATACTAATTTTTTGTCCAGGATAATACCTAGATATTTGTATTCGTCGACATATGGGAAGGTGAATTCATCCAGACTGAACGTTTCCAGTCGATGTCGACTAAAACATACCAGAGCAGACTTTTCCGAAAAAACACTAAAGCCTATATTTACCAGCCATGGTTTGAGTACCTGAATGAATGCTCGCAAGTCTTTAACACATTCTTCATAAGAATTACGAGTGACAGAAATATAAATCATCAGCTTATTGAATTCGGTTAATTGTTCCACCGCCTAACCTCTTAACCTATGCAGCTCTGCAGTGAAAATATTGAAAAGCAAGGGACTCAATATGGATCCCTGCGGTAAACCGTTGAAGACTGTACGTGAACCATGTAACCCGTTATTATGGTCACGGATACAATTTTTTCTATTTGTGAATAAACTAACTACATTAGCACTAACCTTTTTGACAATACCAGCATCTACAATTTTTCCAAATAAAATATTTAAATCTTCTACATCATATGCACCTGTCAAATCAATTAATAAACATAATGTGTACTGATTGTTGGAAAAACATATTTGAATATCTGCAACTAATGCACCTACATCATCCACTGTGCCTAGTCCCCTTCAGAAACCAAACTTCGTCCTAGGAAAAATAGACCTACTTTCAAGAAAATGTTCGAGTCGCAGCTTGATTATTCTTTCAAAAGTTTTTGTTTTACAAGGCAATAAGGAAATAGGCCGATATGATAGAGGACACTCTGCATCTTTATTTGGTTTTAAAATGAGACAAATTATAATATTTTTTAAATCGTCGCAATATTCTTGTTTCACCCAACAAATCGTGAAAAATCTGTAGAAGAAAAATCTTTACCGATAAGGGAAGCTTCTGAATAATTTTATAAGTAAAATTATCCAGCCCTGGGGCTGTGTCACGACTATGTTTTGTAGCAAATTCTAGTTCATCTATTGTAAAAGATTTTAATGAATAATCCGTAGGTTGAAAACCAAATGAATTGCAACTTAAGAGGAGCTAGTTTATTTAAAAAAATTAAATCAGCTCTTTAGGTATAGGCTTTTTACGATTTTGATTGCAGTTGCTAATAATAGAAAAAAGATTAAGAGAATATGTAGAACCAAAATTAGGAGAAGAACAGGGAGCTTTTAGACCGGGAAGACAAACAAATGATAATATTTATATACCGAGGAATATAATCGAAAGTGAAATAGAAAAGGGAGAAGAAATGTACCTTACATTTATAGATCTAAAAGCAGCCTTTGATACAGTAGATAGAAGGGAAGTATGGAGAACCCTGGAGGAATTGGAAGTTCCACCCACCTTAATAAATATAATTAAAAGTGTATACGAGACAGTTAGAGCCAAGGTACAAATTGCAGGGCAAAGGTCAGAAGAATTTGAAATGTATAAGGGAATAAAACAAGGAGACAGTTTAAGCCCATTACTGTTTATAATAATCATGGATAAGATTGTGAAACGAACTAAAGAAAAATATGAGCAGCTGAATATTATAATGGGACACAGAAATTTAAAACCGATAAAAATAAGTAGTCTACTCTATGCAGATGATGTGGTCTTAGTAGCAAATACAAAGAACAAAATGCAAAAACTAGTGAATATTTGGACTAAAGAAATAGAGAACATGAAGATGGAGGTGAACATAAATAAAACAAAAGTGATGATAATAAATGAAAAACAACTAGGTAATCAAAATAATAAAGAGATTAAATGCAAAAACCAGACGCTAGAAAGAGTAACATTTGAATATTTGGGAAGTATAGTAACAGAAGATGGAAAAATAGATGCAGAAATAACAAACAGAGCAAATACATTTATATACATATATACATATATTTTATATTGTCATGTGCGTCGTTGTTTATATACAGTATCCGCCAAAATAAACAGTACCGAAAATAAAAATAAAAATTAATTTTTAATTTCTGTAATGTAAGTGTTCAAAATGTTCACCATTTCGACGCAAACAAGCTTCATATCGATACTGTAAGTCAATAAACATATTTATAAAAAGTGGTTGATGTAACTGCCGAAAAATATTTTGTATTCTTTCCCGTAGTTCGGCAATATTCGCCGGCGGATTTTCCGAGTGAAATATTTTGTCCTTCATTATGCCCCAAATGTATGCGTCAGGTGGCGTCAGATCAGGTGAATGAGAAGGATATTCGAAGTCTGTTCCCCGAGAAATTATTCTATTTTCCGTATGAACGAAAATAATGCTCTACCAGAAACACTTTTTCTTCCGTTGTTAGAACCATTTTTAAATCAAATTTAACTGCAGCGTACTATTAATATATTGTTGTAACCTGGTAGATTTAAACAATATTACTATCGATTTATTTCATAATTACAATATTATTATTACTGTATTATTTAGTTTTCGTTTCATTTATCTTTTTCAATTCTTGGTATTAAATCTTAACAAAGGAAAGTACACTATAGAAACATAAAACCTTCCCTTATCATTTTATAAAAGCTTTTTAAGTCACGATTTGAATATTAATATTACTTGTAATAATATATTAAGTCTCCTTTTTGTCACATACTATTTAATTCGCAGAATGCAGTTTCAGTATGTATTTTATAGAAACAAGTTTTGATTTAAGTTTTAAAAGTGCATTTAGTATTATTGTGGAAACACACAATAATTGTAGACTTTTATTCTATACTTATTTCTTTTAATAAATGCAACTTTAGATATACCTCCTGGATTGAAAAAGAGAGGATTCTCTAACAAGACCTGAAAGCGGTAACATTGTACCCAAGATTAGAATGTATTAAGTTCCAAATTTACAATAAACTGACGGACTATTGAACTACTGCCTTTTTATTCTAACACCTACTATTTGTGTGAGTATACAACAAAAATTTTTGGTGGCAGCGGTGGCGGATTTTTTCAAATTTTACGAAATTTGTCGAATCTGGTGTTAGGATAATTTGTCTAAGGGAATCGTTTTTGAGGAAACCAGTAGTCAAGTCCACAAGTTTAGAAGACAACATTGGTTTTGAAAATTAACCAACAAGAAATATATTCAATTAGTTCGTGAGTTCCTGAGAAAAGTTGCAGAATCCCGAGTTCCTGTGTTCCCGTTTGGATTTTGGTCTACTCCTAATAGACTTTGTAGTGCAGTGTAAAGCGATTGAAAGTGATAGTGATTTTGAGTGACAGTTTTTATTATTTGGATTACACATGGATACAAGACGACTTCTATTTTTATTGTAAGTTTATTTTTGTTTATTGTTAATAGCCACTTCTTGAAAATAAAAATAGTTGAAATAAGCAAAATGTCATTAGCCGATACAAATCAAATTCAACCTGAACAATTTTACGTTTCAATTGATACCGCAATTAAAATAATTAGAGACCATGACGGTACAACAACAAGTGATAAAGTTCATGACTTTATAGATAATTGTGAAACAGCCTTAAGCTCAATCAATCCTAGATCAAGAATAATTTTATTTAACTTAATTAAAACAAAATTAGTTGGTAGAGCACGAGCACTAACAAAATACAGGGAATTCAACAATTGGGATGATTTAAAAATTTACCTAGAAGATGTATTTTCGGAAAAAAGATCGGTTAGTTTTTGGCAGTTGGAATTGAATCAATGTAGGCAAAGCAAAGGCGAGGATATAGCGAATTATTCCAATAAAATTGAAAAATGTTTGTCAAATTTAGTCGATGCATCCACCGTCGGCAAGACCGCAGTGATTGCAACAGAAATATCTAATTTATTACGCAAACAAGCGTTAAACGTTTTTATTCAGGGTCTTGTAGAACCATTAAAATAACACTTAAAAGCTAGAAATCCCATAACATTAGAGGACGCGATAGAATTAGCTAGAGAAGAAGAAAGGGAGTTAGTTACTAATCAAAACAAAAATAGATTTGAAAAATCAACAGTAATTTGTAACAATTGTAAAAAGTCGGGTCATTTTGAAAGAGACTGCTTCCTAAAAAGGAAACCAAATTTTGTTCCTAATTCGAGAAGTAATTACAACAAACTACCTAGATCATTCAATATTACGTCAGATAATTCTTGTTTATATTGCAAAAAACCCGGTCATAGAATAGCTGAATGTAGGGAAAGAATGTATAACGAGTCAAAGCGAAAAAATAACAATTTTGCAAATACTCCGGGAAACGATCAGCGCCCGTCGACAAGTGGTCCTTCGACTCAAAGGGCTTAACTTCAATTGAGACCACCCCCTCAACTCATTTGAATACACCATCAAATAGTACTCAAATCGATAATTCTGAGCTAACATTTGAACCTATAGAATTAAAATATATTTACCTTAGATTAAATATTACGAGTAATAGAAAAATTAAGTTTTTGGTAGATACTGGAGCATCAATAAATATTTTAAAAATCTCAGCCGTTAAACCAAATCAAGCAATATATAAAAATTTTGTAACAGAAATTTCTGGTTTTTGCGAACAAAAGGTTAAAACTTTAGGTATTGTTTTCGATAAGGTTGGAAACGACGATCTTTATAATTGCTTTCATTTAGTTGGTGATGATTTTGTTTTTCCTTGTAACTCGGAAGGTATTTTAGGAAATGAATTTTTTGAGCTGAATCGCGCAATAATAAATTACGAAAATCAGAGTCTAATATGGACAAATAGAGAAACCAAATTCGTGGATCCTAATTTAGTAACTGGATTTGAAAACAACCAAAATAATAATATTGTAGAAAATAGAAACTTAGAAATTCAGCAAAACAGAACCTTAGATAACCATAACTTAGCAAACAGAACCTTAGATAACCATAACTTAGCAAACAGAACCTTAGATAATCATAACTTGGCAAACAGAACCTTAGATAATCATAACTTAGCAAACAGAACCTTAGATAATCATAATTTAGCAAACAGAAACTTAGATAAACCTAATTTAGTGGGCAGAACATTAGTTAAAAATAAAATTGAGTCCGATAATATTAATTTAGTTAGCAGATCCTTAGAAAATTCCAATTTCGTGAATTTAGCAAATAATGTTGAGACAAATGATGTGAATTACCTTAGTCAATCTAGCAATAAAGTAACTTCGGAAAATATTGTAAGTAAAATTTTGATCCCAGCGAGATCTGAGCAAATAGCATTAGTAAGTTGTTCGGTGGACAAACCTAGTGATACTTATATCTGTGAAGGAAAAAAGTTCACAGAAGGAGTTTATTTGAGCCATTGTTTAACTCAAGTTAGTGATAATAAATGTCTTGTAAGTTTTATGAATATGTTATAAATGAAACTAACTGTTTCTAATTAATTTCACTATTTAATTAAAAGATTTATGAAAATTATTAAAGGATATTTGTAAAATCATATCTTCTTCTTTTCTCTATTCATATATATTAAGTCAATCACAAGATAGGTCACTTACTATTTGGTCTAGCCAAAATATTAAACATCAAGTAGGTATCACATAAAATGTAACTTCTGTCATTCTGACGATGATATGTCAATATCGAAATAATTATCAATATCCTTTAATAATTTTCATAAATCTTTTAATTAAATAGTGGAATTAATTAGAAACAGTTAGTTTCATTTATAACATTAATATGAGTAGATTCCACAAAGTAAGGGTCCAAACAGTAAATTTTATGAATATACCAGAAAATTCAATCGAGTTAGAACTTCCAACATTAGAATTAGAAGCTTTTAGTTTAGAAACAAATATTCAACCAAATTTAATTTATAATGTAAGTATAAGCAACGACAGGATTGACAGATTAATAGATTTGTTAAGAATAGATCATTTAAATAGTGAAGAAAAATCCTATCTGCTAGAGATAATTCATAAATATTCCGATATTTTTCATTTAGAAGGAGAATTTTTAACAAGCACGAGTGCGGTTAAGCATAAAATACCCCTTAAAGTTAATTCCGAGCCTGTTAATTCGAAACAATATCGTTTGCCTTTTAGCCAACGCGAGAAAATTGAAAAACAAACGGAACAAATGTTAAGAGATGGAATTATTGTTGACAGCGAAAGTCCTTACAATTCACCGTTATTAATCGTGAAAAAGAAACCCGATGCTAGTGGAAACACTAGATGGAGAGTTGTCGTTGACTATAGGAAAGTAAATGAAAACACCATTGGAAATTCATTTCCATTACCGAATATAACTGACATATATGATCAGTTAGGTCGTTCTCGATATTTTAGCGTCTTAGATTTATCTAGTGGTTACCATCAGATAGAAATGGAACCTTCTGATCAACATATAACAGCTTTTAGTACAAATTCGAAACATTTTGAATTCAAACGTATGCCATTTGGTCTGAAAACAGCCCCAGCTACTTTTCAGAAATTAATTAATACAGTTATGTCAGGCATGCAAAACGTGAAGGCATTTGCGTATTTAGATGACATTTGTGTTTATTCTAGTACATTAAGAGAGCATTGTGAAAAACTATCTGAATTATTTGAAAGGCTTCGTCAGTATAAATTAAAGTTGAGTCCTCTTAAATGTGAGTTTTTAAAAAAAGAAGTGAATTATTTAGGTCATAAAATAACAAATCAAGGAATACTACCAGACGAATCAAAAATTGATTGTGTGAAACATTTTCCCATTCCTAAAGATCAAAAAGCACTTAAATCATTTTTAGGATTAGCTTCTTATTACAGACGTTTTATAGATAATTTTGCTAAAATTTCTAAACCTTTAACAACTTTATTAAAAAAAGATCAAGTTTTTAATTGGACACCCGAATGTCAGTTAGCTTTTGAAGAATTGAAATTAAAACTTATAAGTCCACCTATATTGCAATATCCAAATTTTGAAGAACCTTTCATAGTGACGTCAGATGCATCAGGATTTGCTATTGGCGGCACGTTGTCCCAAGGTAAAATAGGGTCCGACAGACCTATCGCTTTTGCAACTAGAGCTTTAAATTCAGCAGAAAAGAACTATTCCACAACCGAAAAAGAGTTATTAGCAGTTCAATGGCTTTGTCAGCACTGGAGACCATACTTGTTTAATAAAAAATTTTATGTAGTTACTGATCACAAAGCATTGTTATATTTAAAAAATCATAAAGATCCAAGTTCTAGATTAATGAAATTCAAACTTAAATTAGCTGAATATGAATACGAACCTATTTTTAAACCTGGAAAATTAAATTCCAACGCTGATGCGTTAGGTAGAGTAATATTCAATGTACAAAACAACGAACTATCGTTTACTGATTTCTGTGAGTTAGCAAAATCACATGTATTTCCCAATATAACCATTTCAGAATTTAATGATAATATTTTAAAAGCGCAAACAGAAAGTTCATTAGCAATTTCAGTTAGTACAAAAGTATCTTTAGTTAATAACAATTCAATTTTAGTAAATAACTTACAATGTGAAAATAAAATTCTGGAAAGCATTGTTAGTCATGAAAAAGTGTCATGTATTAAGTTAAAAGACAGATTTCTATTTTTATTAGTATTTACAGAAAAAGACGATGATCGAGAAAGTTATGAAAATATATATAATACCTTAGTTGATTTTAAAATACAATTACTTAAATATCAAGTACCACTCGTTTCTATCCCAAAGTTAGGAGGAAAACATATAAGATGGGAAAAGGTTAGGATGATGATTAGATATTTGTTTAGAGACACTAAAATTAAGTTTTGTGTGTATCATAATGTTGTAATGTGCGACGAAAATATTTCAGCTGACCAAAAATCTAAAATTTTGCGAGAGTATCATGAAATACCTACTGGAGGACACCCAGGTGTAAACAGAATGTATAAAAGAATAATAAAAAATTATAATTGGAAAAATTTAAAAACAGATATTCAAGAATTCGTGAAAAAATGCGACCTTTGTCAAAGAAATAAAGTCTCAAATAAAAAGACAAAGACACCCTTACAAATAACAGATACTCCTCAGTTTGCTTTCGAAAAAGTATATTTAGATATAGTAGGTCCACTATCTATTAGCGAAAACGGAAATAGATATATTCTTACGTGTCAAGACGCTTTAACAAAATTTTTAGCAGCTATTCCAATTTCAGATATGGAAGCTAAAACAGTTGCATTAAAGTTAGTTACGGAAGTAATATGTAAGCATGGAATTATGGAATCAATAGTTACCGATCAAGGAAAAAATTTTATGTCAGAAACTTTCACAGAATGTTGCAAATTATTAAAAATCAAAAAATTAAATTGTACTGCATATCATCCTGAATCCAATTCAATTGAAAGAAGTCATCGAACAATAGCAGAATATTTGCGAAGTTTTATCATTGACAATAAAACAGATTGGTGTAGTTGGTTACCTTTTACTGTTTTCACTTATAATACTACCCCACATAGTAGTACAAATTTTACCCCTTTTGAACTAGTTTACGGAAAAGAAGCGCGATTACCTAGTACTATTTTGCAACAACCTTCATTTTCATACGCTTATGATGATTTTATCACCGATTTAAAATTAAAATTACAAATAAGTAGGCAGCATGCACGCGAAAATTTACAAAGAAAGAAAGAATATAGTAAGATGTGTTATGATAAAAACGCGAAAGACATTAAGTATAAAATAGGCGATAAGGTATTATTGACGGATGAATCTTTAAAGTCAAGTAGAAGTAAAAAACTGTATCCACGATACACCGGTCCTTATAAAATAATTTCGGTTGATTCCGATGTTAATTGTACCATTAAATATAATAAAAAATTGATAAAAGTACACAAAAATCGATTAAAGCCATATCATAGCAAATAAATAAAGATGAGCATTTTTCAAATTTTGTTGTTATTTACGTACAGTATCAATTGGAAACACAATCTTTAATAAATGCAATTCTGTCTGCCAAAACTGGACAATTACACCCATTTATTTTAACTCCAGAAAAATTAGTTTTAACATTACAAAATATTTCAGCCCATAATTATTTGCATTTTCCTGTAATGCCAACTTTAGAGAATGCACACGTATTTTTAAGCTTTATAAAACTTAACGTATTTTATAAAAATGGACGTTTAGTATATATACTGTTAATTCCAATGACAGATAGTCAACTTTATGAAATGTATAAACTCACTCCCTTACCAGTTCGCGTTTCAGAAAATAAATATATTTTTATTCAACCTGTAAGTAAATATTTGGCTATTAACAATGTTAAACAGAAGTATTACTTATTATCAGATTTACAGTTTTCAGCATGTATTGAATTTGTAAAACGTAATTTTATTTGTAAACAACAAACGCCATTATTTCTAACTCACCAACATGAAAGTTGTGAGGTTAGATTATTTCATGCAACGAGTTCGGTTCCAGAAAATTGTGATAAGAGATTAATTATTTTAAGTCAAAATATTTGGCATCAACTTTCAAGTGGAAATAGATGGATTTATGTTTTAGTTAATACCGAAAAGGTAACAATAAATTGCGACCATAAAATCTACTCTGAAACTTTAGATGGTACAGGTATTTTAGAATTACAAGAAAATTGTAAAGCGTTTACCCAAAATGCTTTATTAATTCCACATAAAATTCATTCTAGTATTTTAGATCAGAATAATAATTTCATTCCTACAGTTAATTTACAAATAGATTGTTGTGAAGAAGATGAAAATGGTAATAAAATAAATTTTAGCAATTTGCTAAACCCAAATTTCAAAACAGTTAGTATGCATTTGGATGATTTAAACTTAGCCAGTCACAAATTGGACGAAATCGATGAAAATCTGGACCATATGTTATGACTACCCAGCTCGTTGACATCTAGTTATAGTATTTTATCCATTATGTTAATTATTTTTGTAATTTTTATAGTGTGTTTTTGTTGTTTTAAAAGATGTAGGTTAGGAAGAAAATGTTGTGGAGCAATTCCCGGTATATGTATAAGAATTAATAATAATACTGAGGTTCCCAGAGTGTCTGAACCTATCATTCATTTTAGAAACCCAGAATTTGCTTCAATTGAATATTTAGACAACCCTCCAAATGAAAATGTTACAGCGAGATCTATTATTGGGAGAAGAAGTATAAAAGATTTCACATCTTCGTAATAGATGCTCAATCTTTTCTTTTTAGAGGAGAGGTGTTGTAACCTGGTAGATTTAAACAATATTACTATCGATTTATTTCATAATTACAATATTATTATTACTGTATTATTTAGTTTTCGTTTCATTTATCTTTTTCAATTCTTGGTATTAAATCTTAACAAAGGAAAGTACACTATAGAAACATAAAACCTTCCCTTATCATTTTTTAAAAGCTTTTTAAGTCACGATTTGAATTTTAATATTACTTGTAATAATATATTAAGTCTCCTTTTTGTCACATACTATTTAATTCGCAGAATGCAGTTTCAGTATGTATTTTATAGAAACAAGTTTTGATTTAAGTTTTAAAAGTGCATTTAGTATTATTGTGGAAACACACAATAATTGTAGACTTTTATTCTATACTTATTTCTTTTAATAAATGCAACTTTAGATATACCTCCTGGATTGAAAAAGAGAGGATTCTCTAACAAGACCTGAAAGCGGTAACATTGTACCCAAGATTAGAATGTATTAAGTTCCAAATTTACAATAAACTGACGGACTATTGAACTACTGCCTTTTTATTCTAACACCTACTATTTGTGTGAGTTTACAACAATATCAACTAATGACAATTAAGTCAAATATGACAAATCCATATTACATAAACAACTCCACAGCACTTTCTGTTTCGGTACTGTTTATTTTGGCGGATACCGTAAATCAATAAAAATATACTACTCTCTAAATAAAACAATTCTTGGACATAAAGATATAGACTTGGAAGTGAACATGAAAATTCATAATATGATAACAGTTCCTACAATATTATATGCAAGTGAAAATTGGTCTGTGCGAAAAAAGGACGAAACTAGAATAAACGCCATAAATGAAACATCTAAGAAAAATTGCAGGGAAAACTAAATGGGATAGGATTAGAAATGACGTCATTAGAGAAACAACTAAACAGGAACTGATAAATGGTAAAATAAAAAAGAGACAACTTAGCTGGTATGGTCATATGGTAAGAATGGAACCAAATAGGTTAACTAAGAAAATAATGGAGATTGGGAAACCGGTCAAAAAACAAAGGGGTAGGCCTAGAAGGAAATGGTTAGACCAAATACAAGAGATGGGTTTAGAAAGAGGAAAGACCATAGCAGAAATGAAAAACCTTGCAAGAGACAGAAAGACATGGAAGAACTGGGTACAGGACATGAAATCCACATCCGACGCCTGAAAGGGCAAAAGGATCTAGAAAAGAAGAAGAAGATTGCAGTTGCTGTTCATAGATGTAATATATCTCCATATATCAGTTAGTGGGGTATTTTTATTGAGATTATTTAAAAATGTTCGTTGTTTAACTTTAAATAATCGTTTAGCATTAGCAGCTGTATTTTGGTAGTTCAAAAATTTTTCAAAATTTGCTAGAGTTCTTATTTTTTCAGAGCTTCTTTTCGTGTTTTAAATATTATTGTACATTCCTCGTCCCACCATATAGGCTTAGGAGTAATCGCTGTAAAAGGCTTTTTTACCGGCATGGATTGAGACGCTACACTTGAAATCATTTCAAAAAGTTTTTTCACTTTATCAGGGACATTTCAATTTTTATCAAAACCGTTTTTTATCATTTCGGTTTGCAAAACGTTTGGAAATGTGTGATGCTTGGGCAATAATCCATTTCGAGAAAGGGTTTATTGCAAGGTTTCAGATCCCAGTGTGTCATCTACGATAGTAGGTAGACTTTTCAGTCAGAGTGTTGGAGGTGGGAGTTAAGTCAACTGCAGAGTGATTGCCTCTTGGGTTAATTCTTATAGGGGATCCGTCGTTGAGAGCTATAAGTTCTAAGTCATCCATAGCTTCTACCAGAATTTTTCCGTGTCCCCACATATCGTGGTGTGCATTAAAATCCCCACAAAAAATTGTAGAAGATAAATTAAATTGTTTGAAAAAATTAATCAATTTGACTTGACTTAACATTACATTTGGAGGTCTACATATTGATGCTATAGTAAAATTCAATGAATCAAGCGATACGGGGCATACTTCTAAATCCTTGATTCCAGAATTCAGCAGAATCTTCTCATTATAGTTAAGACCCTGAATCACAAAAATGCATACACCGCCATAACCATCGTTTCTACATTTACTAACTAGATTCTATCCTTTTATGCGAAATTTATTGCCTAGTTTTAGCCAGTGCTCTAATGTAACTAAAATGTTTACATGTGAGTTTTCAATATATTTTACAAGACTCACTTGATTTGCAAGAATAGATCTACAGTTTCACAGTGAAACTGTGATATTATTTCTAATTTCTTTATTAGTAAGTATCTGAGTCTTCGTCATTTTGTCTATTAATAGTCATTTTTTCTTTTAATTCATATCTATCCAGGACATTATTAATTGATCTTATTGAAGTTACTTTTTTTGAGTTATATCTTTAATAATGTTTTCTATTTGAAATATTAGCTGCTCTTTATAAAATTTGAGATCTTCTCTATAGGGGTTTGTGAGTATGGAGTAATGTTTTTTAATTTTTCTGTTTTCGTGATTGGTTGGAGGAGAAGGGGGGGGGGAGGACTTACTGCGTTTTTCAGGCGCAGATGTACTCGTATTAAGTTTAGGTAAATGTACGGCGGGTTTAGGTTTACTCAAAATTGAACTCTAAGAAGAAGTTGAAGGTGGTTGTGTTAGCTCAGGAAAATTTTGTGGATTAGATAATAATGAAAATCGATTATTAGATTATTAGTCGTGATTTTTCCGTACGCAGGATTATTTACAATAGTTTCAGCTTCTTTGAAATATGCATTCATAGTGGCCATTACTTTTTTAATACTTAATTGTGTATTGTAAACAGGGCATTTTTTGGATGTGGATTTAAGTTCGTTACTATCGCAATGTGTTACTATACACAATGAGTTCTATCTTCTTCACAGGAAACCGAGTTACAATTTTCTTCTGAACAGTTTTAGCATTTCTGTCTACCTTTACATTGAATGTTTAGTATGACCGGAACTCAAACAATTATAGCATTGAACCACCGGATATATGTATGGTTCTACCTGAAAACTTACCATATTTATTTTAACGGATTGTGTATTTCCTAAGAAAGTGACCACGATCATTTGTCTATCTACTTCTTTTGTTACTTTGGTTCCGTTGTCTACAATTTTACGCTTTAATCGCTTAACATAGACTACTTTAATTCCAGATTCCATTGCATCTTTTAGGTACTCAGTATTAAAATAAGTATCTACTATTCGTATTATACCTTTTTCATGCGTGAAGAATAGTGGAATGTAAGCAATGTAATTATTTTTCAATAAAACCTCATGATTTACCAATGAGTTAGCAACATTAAAATTTTTAAAAATTACCTTCACCCTGTTTACTCCTACTGGTTTTATATCTGTTATATTTTGCCTAAATTCTGCAATGTTTCTTAAAAAGTGACCGATTTGAATGGGAAATGAACGACCTACATTCTTTTCTTTATGTTCTATGTAAACAAGGTAACGGCCGACATCTGAGGACTGATATTTATTCTCGAAATTAATATTTTGAGGATCTTTTATTGGAGTCCCCTTACCAATGAATTAGGGCGGCGTTTCGCCGCCCAGAGACTAGTAGCTTCTTTAGACCTACTTCCCGGAGGAATTTTAGGATATCTGCAGGCTTTAGTATGGGTAATTGACCCTCTTCTAGGATTATGAATTGCTATGCAATCCGCAAGTATGTGGATAGAGGTTTCTTCTTCCATTCCACAGAATCGTCATTCTCCTTGTTCCGTTATTTGGAGCTTTTTAAGGTATCCATTCAGGTGTGTTCCGCCAGGACACCTGTTAAAACTCTTAGTACAGTTTTAATCTGGCCTAGGCATTCATTTGTTCTCAACTGGTTGTAGTCTACCAGAAGGGTATTTGATTGTCTGAGCCCTACTAGATATTTTTTTCAATGGTCATGTTTATCTTAGTGATAAATGTACTTTTTTAAAATGATAATGTGTAAATAAATAAAACTGTCGTTATTAGGGTTATGGAAATCCGCATCTGTTTACAGAAAACCACACTCAGTATTCTGAGAAACAAAATGTTTTGGCAGTGATATTAGGAGATAATGTGATTGGTCCCTTGCAGAGCTGGGAGCCCCGGAACAAAAACATTACTTCTCAGCAACGCGTTACTAAAAGAACGCATTACTTACTAGTAATTTCGTTACTTTTTGAGATTGTCAAAAAGTAACGGTAACTGCGTTAATTTTACGAAGTAACTTAGGATCGTTACTACAAAAGTAACACGTTACTTCAAAAGTAAGAATCTACCTAATACTGATTTTCATTTGTTTCTGCTAAAACTGTTTGGAGTAAAAATATTTTGTTATTTTTCAAACCGTGAATTTCCCAATCCCCTAATAATCCTCATAAATGATTTTTTAAACTTCCGAATTTTTTATCTAAATAATCCTGGTTCTGGGTAGCTTGTGTTACCACCACTCCATCCATACCATATCCCATTCTCCAATATTATAAAGTGTAACAAAATGTATAGCAAATTTAACCACAATTTCTGGGGTCGATAATCAGTCGATTCAAATTTTAGCTAGCCAGAGCTTGATTATCTTATATGTAGAATGTACATTTCTCTTCATAAAGCTGTAAAATTGTTCAAAAATATTCAGTAAGTTTTCGGTGGCGTCCTGCTTTCAACTCATTTCCATTGTCCAAAACAGTAGGGCGATGAAAGAAGTTTGAACCCCATCTAAAAACCTACGGAACTCAAACCATTCCAAATGCTAGTAACCCTATTGTATTCGTCAATGTATAAGTATACACCAACATCTCATGAACATTTTCATTAGAATATGTTGACCCGCTTCAGGGTCGCTAATAGTGAAAGACCCCATCTAAAATTTCTTCTTTAACATTACACGTTATATACATTGGAGGTTCACTATTTGCGAATGTATAGCAATATGTACATCTCAAGTGTCCCAGTCGAATCCACCCACGTTGTTTTTATTTGCATTTTTCTGTTTTTTGTGAATGGTTGCTATGGAAGAACTCTTTAGTTTACTTAGCTTTGTAGTTAAATTATCTTTAGTAGATAAACAGAGGTATTTATTGCCTCTGTCCAAAAACGAATACGCGTCGAGATAAGACAAAAGCATCGAATCGGGTGTAAGTGGCGCTCACAAATATATGCATGTCTTCACACGACTCGACAAGTTGCCAACGCATAGGGAACGTTTCGAGTAAATTCCCTTGCCGTACAATACCATGTGAACTCTCAATTCGAAACGAATAAATTATCGTTTCGAGTAAAGTTATTTGACTGATACATTGGAACTGCATGAAGACGTCTTTGTTACGGAACTCACAAGATAGAGGCAGGTAAGGAAAGTTTCGCTGCAATTCCCTTGACCGTGTTTGGTGTTCTCATTCCGTACATTTCGTGTATCGTGAAACGCTAACATTCACTGTGTCGCCATATTTCTGTGGTTAGATGGCAAAACCAAATATGTCGATTTTTTACCATTTTGAGATTTTTATACCAATATGTTCGTAATAACTTCTATAAGATCTATAAGATGGCAAAACCAGACTAGTGTGTAGCTTGCCCTTACGATTCATTTTCGTTTCGTCAGAAGAATATATGTCGAATTCCGAGATTGTGTACGATGGTAATACCCTATATGTTTATAAATTGCATTTGCCACGTAGCACATTTCTACTTTGGTAAGCTGTATGGCGGCGCAAAATAATATATGTCGACATAAGAGTATTATATATACTACTTAATATCCTCATAAATTTACTCGTATTGAAAGATGTTAAAACCAAATATGTTGACATATTGTTATGGTATCGCTGTTGGATGTTATATATTGGTATTATGTCTAGAAAACAACGCATGTTTATAATTTTAATAATTGTGTAAATTAAATAATATTTGAATTTTATAATCCCGATAAACTTGAAAGAAATGGTTTCCAAGAAAATGGCTTTTTGAAAGAAATGGTTTCCATGGATATTTTTTTTGAAAGGAGAATTTTTTTGACGGCGAGAAATGGCGATGTCATGAAAATTTTTCATGAGAAAAAGCCAAAAGAAATGTGAATGAGAATCGATAAAATAATAGTAGAACTGTGTAACATGGTATAGTTCGTACAACAGCCTTTTTGGTGTGCGTCATCGTTTGTGACGTATATCCGGGTTTTGGGTATGTCGATATTTAATTTGTTATTTTGACATATAGCTAACCTTTAATTTGATAAATAAAATCATCAGGATCGTATTCAGCCAAATTCGAAAAGGCTATGAAATTAATAATACTTGGGATATGAAAACACTGCAAAATAAAACAAATTGTATATTCAATTTACATATTAAAATAATTTAATATTAGTAAATATAGTCCTGCATTTGAATAAATAAAATACTAACAATAAGATCAATATTCACTTTTCATAAATAATAATTTACCGTGAACAACAAAGTACAGACCTGACGAGAACTGTCAGTTGGACATTGGAAAAATACGTAAGACACATTGCCGCTACGAAAGGAGCGCCTGCATAGTATTTTGAACGATTACGCGTTTGCGCGTAATCTAAACATCAACCAATCAAATTTTTGTAAGTCAAAGATTAGGGTTAACGTTTGTACTACGTTTAAACGGTTCATTATTGTGATATTTTGATTAGGATTAATCACAGACCTGCCTTTTTTTCCATTTCTTTCTACGTAATGTGTTAGAAAGACATTAACAATCAATGACGCACACCAAGAAGGGTATTATATGAACTTTATATGTTGAGAAGCAACTTTGTATAGACATCCAAGCTTGAAGAAAGTTGGTGAGTTACGCTCTAATTTTTTCAACTTGACGATACTGTTAGAAGATCCAGTTTCTATTAAACCCATTTGGTTTGACCCCTTTGGAAAAAATTCATTAAATAAATAACAAATTGAATTTAAAAATTGTTTGACGGATTTTGACATTGATCGAACAGACAATTTGTGCAAAATTATAAAAAAAAGGAAACTGAATATATAGTGGTTAGGATTAGAATTAATTAGGGTGTTAGTAGAATAGTTAATACAAAATTTCAAAAAGTATTTTTGTGATATCACAAAAGTTTTCTAATTTTGTAATTGTAGTGATAATGAGTTTTGTGTTGCAGTTGTTCAGTTGAGTTGTTTATTATAAGTTGTTTACTAGACATATTGCTTCATTTTATAATACAAAAAAAATAATTTTATATATTCCTCCCTACTAAAACACCCCTAAGATAAGAGATCGCTGGCTTGTTTTTTTTTTAAATTAATTGAACTGGTTTAATGGTTACATTCACTAAGGTTGGTGAGTATTTTTAGTGTTAACAACCAAACCATTACAATATATATCCTTTTTAATCATTTAAATAAACCAAATAGATAGATTTCTAAAATGTCAAACACATACATGTAAACATATCTGATTTTACCATATTTCATTGTCTATTACAGTGATTTAAATCTAAACAAAAATATGTGGACATGTCTAATATTGCCACCTAAGGATATTCCAATGCATGATTTTACTTCAGTGTTGTGAGTGTTGTTTACGTTGATTACTGTGCTAGGGTGATTTTTGTTTTGGTTACCTTCAGCAGCCTTCAGTATGAAAAACGAACTTTTGATAAGTAGTTGTGTAGTTCGGTGTTTAATTCTTATTTTTTATGGTTATCAATAAACTGTGTTTGAAAGTAACCAAATTATTTTACGACAAATGTTTTTAGTTCTTCAATATAATTTGCAATACGTGTGGACAATTTTTTTTCTCGAGGTTTGTTAATGTCGCATTGAGGTGAACCTGCTTTATCACCTCAATTATTAGAAAAAGGTCGAGAAGCTAGAAATTTTCCAGAAAGTACAGAATCCGTACTGACATAAATGGCTTGAAATTATTTTTTTTAAAAGATCAAGAAATGATTTTTTAACTCTGCTGGTTATGATGTTTTTCGCAACGTATTTAAACAAACTGGTTACACTTTTAAACAACCTTATATTGACAATTGTCGAAAATTCGATAAGTACAAAACTTTAAAAAAGAGTGTAACCAATAAAACGGATAAACATAGATTAAATCAGCTTCACGACGAACACGTTCAAGAGGCAAACAAAGCATATGGAAGCAAAAGAAAGGATAAGGAATTTGCTGTCAGTAATTAATCTAAAAGAGTCTTGGTTTTTGATTTGCACCATTTTTAACAACCAATATTGTTCACTACAAGCGTTCATTGTCGGTTTTCAACCTTACAGTTCGAGACTGTTGCTCAACAGAATCATCTGTCTGTTTTATGTGGCACGAGGTCATTGGTGAAAGAGATTCTGATCAGATTGCCTCCAGTATTTTTAATAAAAGAAAATTTCAGACTTACCTGTTACTGTTCGTCACGTCACTACATATTCCGATTCTTGTGGGGGACAAAACCGGAATATCAATATGGTAGCAATTTTTTTGCATGTACTAAATAAAAAAGCGTCGATTGAAATAATCGATCAGAAGTTCCTGTGGCCAGGTCACACTCGTCTAGAGTGTGATAGTGACCATGCCAGAATTGAACGAAGCAAAAAGCACATTTCAGATAAGTTCAAGATATTGGTGCCGCGTGACTGGTTACAATTCGCGCTTAGAGGTAAATCCAAATTTAGCGTGATTGAAATGACTCAAGAAGATTTTCTGGCATTTTCCAGACTAATGCAGAAAGTATTTGTAAAAAGAACAACCGACACTGACGGAGGAAAAATTTCTTGGTTGAAAATTAAATGATTAAGGTATACAAAAGAATTTGGAAGTATTAAGTTCAAGTACACCTTGGATGAACAAGCACCATTTAAAACATTAGACTTGAGAGGAGGAAATCCAGAGGTAGGACATTACTCGAGCAATCTAATATCGTCGTTCCTTTATCCTATAGTGGTCCTTTGGGAATCAATCCGAAGAAAAAAAAGTCCTATTGTCAATGATGAATCTAATTGATAAGGACTTTCATCATTACTATGAAAATTCTTAAAACTTTTTATAAAAAACTATTTACAATCTGAAATTTACTGGTTTTTTTTGGTGTGATATGTCATTATTTTGAATGAATGTAAAGTTGGCAAAACCAAATATGTTTTGAAAAACCTGAAAATTTTCGAAAAAAAAATGAGTAAACCCTACTTTTAATATACCAACTGTAATATAACATTATTCAAACTGGGTCTCGCCACCTATTTTTGTTCATGTGTATATTGATGTCTCTGGAATCTCTCGAGCTGGGAAGTGTCAAAAAATGATTAGAATCTCCATTTAAATGTTTTCCTTTTAGTTTTTGTTATATAATGTTAGGTGGTTTTTTTTATTGTTGTACAGAGAAGTTAAGATGTCGCGAAAACTTTGTTACTGAAAATGGTTAAGATGAGATTGAGAAAATGTCTTATTTTCCCGCCAATGACAAAAGGAAATAATTTTGTATCATTTAATTGTAATCAATGTTCTCTTAAAAAAACGTATGCCAATTTCACAACCAACTGCTCATATGAAGTAGTAGTATTTTCACAAAACAATATGTTTGGCAATTTACAAATACGATAATGTGGTAATTATAATGAGATAATGATAATATCTTTATGCTTTTTCCTATTAGTAACTATATTCACCGATAACCATTTTTTTGTACTGATTTTCAAACCGCTTAGTAGTTTAACGCTTTTAACAGTTCCGAGATCTGGAGACCCTCCCATCTACCTTCACCTTACAACAGAGTGGACCAGTGAGTTATTGCTAACTACAATTTTAAATAAATAAATTTTTCTCAGTTGGCACGGCAGCAAAAGCGACTTAGGGTGCACTGAACGATGACTCAGCAGCGAATGTGTTAAGTAGTTTTTCTAATTCCAAAGATCAAATGAACTAAAATTAATAGTGAGTTGATGTTTTCAACTTAAAATATCTCACATGAATAAAAGCTAAAATTCAAACAATACATCAAAATAGCCAATTTAATCCATCTTCTAATAAAAAACTTACGCAATAAAAAAAATCTAATTTGGGAAATAGATGACCAACAAAGACAATTCCATCAGTGTAATGACTGTGTTTTTCTCATATGTGTGGCATTAATGTAGTTTCCTTCAAGAAAGAAAAATCTGTATCATTTTCCCCCAAGTTTTCTTCTGGTTTATTTACTCTTCCTAAACGCGCTACAATTTCTCATCGGTGCATTCTTTATGACAGAAAGATTTAGGTTTGAGAATAAAAATTTATTATTCTCCTTCAGTTGAGAAAAAGATGTTGGTTTGTTTTTAAAAACTAGCCAAAACATTCCTTAAGTATTTGATGAGCTCTCGAATTTCATATTCAAACACAAATTAGCTTGAACCATTATACAATGTGGACAAGTCAAACAGAATAAATTCATTATCTCGCTTATTGTACATATTCATAGAATATCTCGGAACACGTTAAATTTAAATCATAAATTGACATTCTTCAACGTGAAAATGCGATCCCTGCCTTCAGCCCCCTTCGAGTCAATGGTCGCGTTCGTCCCAAAAAAGTTGATTAGGTACCGATTTTCTACAGTGATTTATCGTTTCTTAATTCTGCTGAACGTGCTAACATAACGAATAAAAAAATACTGAAAAAGGTTAGTCGCATAAGGAAGTGTTCCTTCCGATCAGTTTTTGGTTTTTGAGTCCCTTCACCACCCATTCTGTACCCGAAAAGTTTTGAGTTGTACCCGAAAAGTTTGCAGGTCTTTTTAGTTTGGGGTATTTTACATCTTACAGTTGAAGAAAAATTAATGTCAGCTGTCAACACATACACACATTGAGGTATTAGGATTAGGCATTATTCATCATCCTTTGTTTATGTTTCTGGACTTTTTTATATGTATATAGAGTGAGGTTCTCATCTTTTCTATTTATGATTTAACTAGGTAAATAAAATAAAGTGTTAACAGCTTAATATATTTTAATTACTCCTTCAATAATTGAATTTGTATAATTTTGCAGCAATTTGGTAATTATCCAAAAAGTTTATAGGTACCTATCAATTCAATCTACAAAATATGGTATCAAACAATTTTTCAAATACAGAATCTTATTTAACCAAGGGTTTTTCAAAATTTACAAGAAAGCATACAATACTGAAAATATTTGATAATATTGGTAGGACAACGGTTACTCAATAGTTTGTACAATTTAATCCTACGAATGGCTCGTTCAACATGAGTTCTGGATTTAGCAATTTTTTTTGTCAGACATTCTTCTTCTGCTGTCAGTTTATCCCTTTTCAAAAGAAATGGTGGATTAGATTAGATTAAATTTGAGGAGGTGGCTAATCGGCCTATTCCACTGCGACCTCTTCATATCTATTGTGGTCCTATGAATCTAGATTACATTCTCCAGCTTCGTCTGCCAACGCCATTAGCTTTGCGTGCCTGTTAAGCTTACGGTGCCCTGTTAACATACCTACTACGGCTTTGACAGTTGTCCTATCTTTGCTTATTAGGTCTGCCGTAAAAGTTGGCGAATGTCCTCTAATGAACTGTTTCGCCTGTCTGTCCTGGTGAGATTACCTACCATTCTCGAGATTTATGTGCCACCCACTTCCTTGTGGTCATAATAATTGTCGACTTTTGTGACGCCACAGAAGGGTTCTGGTCCAATTGATGAGCCTTGTTGGGTTGCCGCTTTTAGATCCCCGATAAGCTTTCGATAGTCAGCACCGTGCGTTTGGCTTATGTGTTGTTGACTTTGCAGTAATCTGTGCAATACAGATCTGGCTCCGCCTTCTATAAAAATGTGTAGTGAAGGCAGATTCAGCAACACTTCCATCTCACTTGTGGGAGTAGTTTTTATGGCTCCCGTAATACACAGGCAAGCGAGCCTTTGTGTGCTACTCAATAGCCTTACAGCTCCCACTTGCAGTGTCTTTGTCCATGACACTACTGATCCATAGGCTATCATTGGTCTAACAACCCTTTTGTATAGCCATTGGGTCATTTTTGGGGTAAGTCCCCAGTTTTTCCCATACATTCTTCTGCATCTGCCGATAGCAATGGTAGCTTTCTATGTGGTCTTCTGCAGGTCTTTGTGGATTCTTGTGTTATATATTTCTAGAATCTTAGTGAAAGTTTTTTTATTAATAAAGTTCAAAACTTTTTCCAAAAAACGACATACCGCATTTATTCTTAGATATTATCATCAGTTTACCAAGAAAGAAAGCGGTACTGCTAGTTAATTCAATATACCGCATTTTTTCTTAGAGTTTTCTAGAGGTGTTACTAAAAATAAAAGCGGTATGTGCTAAACCTGATGAATTGATATAATAATAATAATAATAATACATTTCTGTTTCAAAAAAAGGTTTAATATTTCTATGAAAAATTTCTAGAAAAAAAATCCACTAGCATTTAGAAAAAAATTTATTAATAAGATATAAATTTACATGAAAATAAATCTAAAATTAACATAAAAGTAAATTGAACGTAAGTTTTAATCACCACTCTCTGGAAGGTTTACCCAAAAATGTTTACGGTTCTCTGGAATAATACCGTCGAGGGCTTTAAGTCACTTTTTTGGACGATGAGAAACCACATAGTTTGGAACAAGAAGTAAGTAGATCTACTAAATTTTGTATACGTCGTTCGATCATACTATGAACTACGAAATACTGAAAAATGCTTACCCTAACGTATATAATAATTCTTTCACAATAACTAACACACAGCAAAAAAACAGACAAATTATTATAAATATTATGACCCACGTCCTAGTTGCATCTATTATTTGCGCCGATCCTAGAGAGTAACGCGGTATAATATGCTTGCTGAAGATGAACGCGGTAAGTTCGCATGCAGAAACTATTTTTACTGCGTTCATTGTTGGTAGAACTTAGATACTGCGTTCTTATTTGGCATAAATTGCTAATGGAGACATACGGCAGGTTTTTTGTTAATAGTTTTACATAGTTCCTGTTCAGATACGGTGTTCATATTTGGCAAATATCTAAGTCTAAGTAAAAGAAAGCATCTGGCACCAATAACTCAAATTTCGATATTTTGGAACATACGGCGTTTATCTTTAGGACGGAAGTATAGGCCTGTGTGACTTTGACGTTAAGTCAGATACTTTAACCTCTTGCCATATTTAGGGTATGTATCCCCATGCCAGACTAGCTTTGAGGATCTTAGTTACGTGTGGTATCAACACATCTATTCCCATTCCTAGTTATTAGTTCCTTTAAACTCTCCTTTTTGGTTCCTGTATAGGTGCCGTTCGCTTTCCTAACGAAACTTGCGACATATTGTAGTAGAAGGGGCTATCTGCTAATAGACAGTCATTTTCTTGCAAAAAGTTTTTCATATCACACTGTTCACTATCAGATTTGGAGACTTCAAATCCCCCACTACAGTATATTATGGCACCTCTTACTGCAGTTACAACTAGAAATTTAATCGTATTAATGTATTTTTAACTGGAGTAAGTATTTCCTTGCTGCCTAAAGTTTCTTACCATTTGTAATGATATCTCAGTGGCCTCCATAAACCCGAGAATTTTATCCTCAAAATTTTTAAAATAATAAGGAATATTTTTTTTTTCGGGCCGAGATGAGAAACTTATGTTCGAATGGGTCCAGAACCCAAACAGTGTTGAACTCATCCCCAACCTAACCCACCTCAAACTCACCGTTACCCCCGCCTCGGAATCACTACTCTAGCATACTTCGAGACGGGCGGCGGTCCCTCGCACACTCTCCGCTAACACCGTCATCTTCTCCCTCCTATCACTCCTACCTCTCATGCTATATCGAGTCCTTCTCTCCCCCTAACCATGCTCTCTACTACTCCACTCACCTCCATCCATTTCTCCTCCCCCCTCAACATTATCTCCACCATGTTCTCCCAGTACACCGCCTCCCCTAGTTTTCTCCTCAACTTCGTCAGCACTTCCTTGTTCCTCCAGCATCTAAACACATGCCCCTCATCATCCTCCACTGCACACCTCTCGCACACGCCAGTCTCTCTTTTCCCAATCTTGTGGAGGTACCCCACTCTCGACCCAAGTCCAGTGAACACCTGTGTCAAGAAGTAGTTCTCCTCCCCGAATTTCCGGTCCATCCAATCTCTCCTATTCCCAATCACTCCTTTTAGCGCGCCCTCATACTCCTCCCACCATCTCTCCATTTGCTCCTCCATCTATTCCCGTACCTCCTCTCTGGTCGCACCTGGGTTTATTCCTACTCTAGCCATCACGTCCAATGGGTAGGACCTTGCCAGCACCGCTGCTGCCAGTCCACCCACTGTCCTGTACCCCTGCACCACCCTCAGCAGTATCCCTCTCTGCACCCGCAGAAGTGGCCTAACCCTCGCATTCACCCCCGCTCTTTCACCCCACAGCTCCGCACCGTAGAGCATACTCTGCTCTACCGTCCTACCAATTACCCTCCTCTTCCACTCTCCCGGCACTTTAACATTACACATCAATCTCCCCAGCCATGATGCCCCCACTTTACCCTTCTCAGCCGCCTTTACCATATGAGTTTTGCAGGATAATTCACTATCCAACCACACCCCTAGGTATTTCACAGACTCCTCCATACGAATTCTCCTTCCCTTAACCATCACCCACACTGCCCTTGTCCTGCTCCGTCCCTTGTAACGCGTTTTCTTCCTTCTCGTACTTCGACGTCGACACTAAGTACCTGGACACGTCACAATTGACACCCCAAAACCGCGGATTCAAGTTTTATCTCGGGCGCCAGATTTTTAGCGTGGTTAACTCCACGGCCCCTTGACTTCAAGCGTCAAGAGTTCCAGGTAACCTCAGATGGAGGTACGGTCAGTTCCAGGGGTCTAGTTATATCTGATTCGGCAGGCTTATTTCCAGAAAAAGGTCCGCGATGGTCCTAAAATAAAAGTTAGTCTCCGGGCCCACACTACATCAAAGCTAAATTCGTGCTACAAAACAACTATTCTACCATAGGAGTCTTCTAATCTGTAGTAGGTCAGTAAAACACAAAGGTTCGGTTAAATTACAATCTATTACCTTCCAAATAATTACAGGGTCGGTAGCTGACCAAATCGTTACAGAAAAAGAAAAACAACAAAAAAACTATCCTGCGTAGCAGGCAACAATACCCTGGTATTTCCAAAAAAAAAAGCAGCAATATAAGCAAACTATTAACTAATTATACCATGCGTTCATTAGAGACGAAGCGGGCAGGACATGAGCGAGAGAGGTTTATAAACATAAGCAATGTTTTTATATGAAACAGAAAAGA
This sequence comes from Lochmaea crataegi, assembly GCA_947563755.1. Classification (NCBI taxonomy): domain Eukaryota; kingdom Metazoa; phylum Arthropoda; class Insecta; order Coleoptera; family Chrysomelidae; genus Lochmaea; species Lochmaea crataegi. The sequence goes on from OX387426.1 coordinate 27,897,079, forward strand.
GGTAAAAGCAAGCTGACCTTTTTTTAAAAAAAAGTATTTTCAATAAGCAGGTTAGTAATTGAAAGCAAGAAAACGGATTCCAGGTTGATGCTAGCAAAGTATACAACCACTTGCGATGCACCCGGTATGTAAACTGAACGTGAAAATTTGATTAAAATGTCTCCCGGGATCGGAAAAGGAAGTACGGAAGGGTTCGATCCGTGAATGAAAATATTAATGAGCCCTGGCAGGACGCATGGAAAACCTTAATATTTTGATTCAGCGGGCTTTGAGTTCTCGAATTGAAATACCAACGAGCCCTGGCAGGACGCCTGGAAAACTTCAGTATTTCAACCGAAACGGGAACGAGTGCGGAAGGGTTTGATCCGTGAATAAAAATATCAATGAGCCCTGGCAGGACGCCTGGAAAACCTTAATATTTTGATTCAGCGGGCTTTACGTTCTCGAATTGAAATACCATCGAGCCCTGGCAGGACGCCTGGAAAACTTCAGTATTTCAACCGAAACGGGAACGAGTACGGAAGGAATATTATTAAGACTTAACTGTACGAGCTTTCGTTATATTATTGACATACCTACAATGACACTACTAAATTAGTATGATGCTTGTTTTGTAAAAATGAAATACTAACTATATTGAATGAACTTTTCGCCTAACAATTATTGAAAAGACCAGCTTTTATTTAAAATTATTATTTCCATAAAATCTTACCTTCGCAGCAAATACTTTAACTTAAAAATAAAAATAAAAATTTACTATATAAAAAAAATCAAAACAAACTGACTACAAAGCGCAAAAAAAAATTCGGCGGACGGAGCGTTCAATGCTAGCGACTCATATCTTCGCCAGCCAGCATTGAACTCCTTGTCGACTCGCCATTCCAGCCTTCCTCGATTCAGACTGCTTTCCACCTCTCTTGGTTAGTTCGACCTGCGCGCTACTTGTTTCGCGACAGTGGGGAACCATGACTGTTTACAATCATATCGCGGTTGGAATTTGAAATTTTGAATTGAAAATCGGAATGGATATTTCCTAACAAAATATTTCTACACAGAAGTCAGAGGATATCACGGATTATATACAATATTAAATATCAATTTACCCATACCATACTGCAGGCTGATAGGCCTATAGTCCCCCGCCCGCTTCCCCTCTCTACCCGCCTTCTTCATTAGTATCACCCTGGCCACCTTCCAACCTTCCGGGAACTCCTCCCTCAGCACTCTGTTGAATAGTTCCCAGAAGTAATCCCTATTGTCATCCAACAGCCTCTTCACCATATCACCCCTCATGCCATCTATCCCTGGGGCTTTTCTTACTTTAATGTTTCTCCCCCAATCGTCTACCTCCCACTTCTCTACCGGCATTATCCCCCTCATTCTCACTACCCCCTAGTATCCTGGATTTCCTAAATTCTGCCACCCACTCCTCCTTCTCACCCTGTGAACAATTTCTTAATTATCTCCTTCTCCCAATCCTCCTCTAAAACCTCGTTCCTATTTCCACCCATCCTCTTCTCCGCTATCTCATACGCCTTTCCCCATGGATTGTTTTCCAATTCCCCCAGTAACTCTTCCCACTTCCCTCTTTTTTCCCTTTCCACTCTACGCTCCAGTTCCTTCTTCTTCTCTTTATATCCCCCTCTTCCCTCCATGCTTCCTTTTCCCCCTTAGCATCCGTCTCCTTTCTTTCTTACACTCCCTCCACAGCTCCTCTATTACCTCATACCACCCGTAATTAGCACTCCGATCACGCCTATTGCCCCTATATCCCTCTCTTTTACAGCCCTGTATCACATTGTACAATTCATCCACATCATGTCCAAGTCTCCTTTCTATCTCCTCTCTTACTTTCTTCCTCATACTCTCTGGCTCGGTCTTTGTCCACCTCCATCCCCAAACTCCCGATAAATCCTTTCTCCCCTTCCTTATATCCGTCCTCACATACCTATGTAAGCTCAAGCTTTCCTCATCCTCCAGCACCCTCCAACTAAACATTCTTACCCACAGCCATTCATCACATGCTGTTATATCAATAAATGATGAACCCCCGTCACCCCTCACGAAGGTGGGCAGTAGTCCATCATTCAGCACCACCAACCCGTTGGATGTTAACACTTCCTCCAAAATCTCCCCTCTCCTGTCCGTTTTCTCCCTTCTCCTGTCCGTTTCCCCCCCTATGGTATTCTTCGCATTGAAGTCCCCTGCCACCATTCTCCTTATGATCCTCTTTTTTCCTTTTGACACCCTCAGATCGTTCTCTAATCCTGTCACGCTACTCTCATATTCTTCCAGGCTGAAATTTGGTCTTATATACACACTGTACACCACCATGTCTCCCATTCGCACTACCACCCATCCGTTTCCCTTCCTCACTTCATCCGCCCTCAGTCCATCCCCCACCACTCTTATTCCTGCCTCTCCTGTATCGTCCATAATCCATCCCTGCTTCCCCACATATCTAGCATTTACCTCGGATCCACACACCACATCCACTTCCCTCCTAAAAATCACCTCATCCAATATATCGTGCGCTATCCTGCATTTCCCTAAATTTATCTGTAACACCCTCCATACATCCCCTACATTCCTTCTTCCCGCGCACTGCTCTCCCCTTCCTCCTATTTGACCAGACTCATCCCCTCTGAGGGGTCCAGAGGGACCCTCCCATTTTTTCCTTCCTGCTTTCCATCGTCTTCATCTACTCCCTTCCTTCCCCTACTACATTCTATCTCCCCTGGCTTGTGTCCTCTTTCCCCACATACCCTACAAAGGAAGGCCCGCCGGCAGTCTCTGGCCATGTGATTCTCGCTCTTACATAGCCAGCACTTACTCCTCTCCTTGACACCCTCCACCTTACACCCTGCTACTTTATGGCCCTCTATCCCACATCCAAAGCATCTGCCATCCTCTCTATCCTCTTTAATACTTACCCTAATCCACCCTAATCTAATTTCCCTTTTCCCCACTAAGGCTTCCGCTTTTTCCCATTCCGCCTTCACCACCGCCATTTTCATCCCGTTCCTCTTCCTTACCACTTTAATCACCTTTGTCTCTTTCCCAATCAATTTCTCTATTTTCACCCTCACCACTTCATCTTTCATTCACGGATCTATCCCTACCATCATTTGTTCCTCTCCCCGCTTCAACCACCCTTGCTCCTGTCACCCTTTCCACCCCCTCCAGAATTCCCCTCGCCACAACCCCCTTCTTTTGCTCTATAACCACCTCCCTATTTCTTGAGACTCTGAGTCTATCCACCCACTCCCCTTTCATCTCCCTCAACCCCTTCTTAATCCTCTCGATCCCCTCCTGATCGACTTCCCCGATATCCTTCAGGATTATCGCCCCATTCCTACCCTTTTTTTCCTTTTGCCTATCTGTGTAGATTGTTACCTCCGCAACCTCTCCGTCACCTCTCACCCACGCCACCATCTTCTTCAGCACCTCCACCTCTAGCTGCCAAAAATAAAATCACCTCTTAGTCCAATTATTTGGTGGTACATAAATTTGACCCAGGTAAAAAATATCACTGATAGGTATAATTTATTTGTATTGCAAAAAAATGTTAATTATTTTAAATTATACCCTCGTCTCAATCTCACTTGTCTCTATTAAAAAATTTTGAATAGAAATTCTTTTCAACTTCAAGCTGCCTTTTATATTTTAATTGGTATTTGAAGTCTATCATAACATTCATCCAAGAATGGATAGAATGCTTAAAAATGTGGAGGGTAAGTCCAGTAAAGTATTTAAAAATGCTAGTTTTCCTTTTTTGGGTTTTTGTATGAAAAATAGACGTCAAAAAATAATAGTTCAATACTATTAAACGCTTTACAAATTAGAAAAATGAATTTCCAAAAAGCAGACCGTCCACTGAGAAGCAACAACTACTTCTCGGGCTATATGCCCCGACAGACATTGAATTACACTTCTAAAGTAAACGGGGTTGGTATATCTGTTAAGATAGAACCAACCATTCTGGTTTGTGATTCGAAGGAATAACATCACTTGTGGACCGGTTTCGGCGTATTAGTGCCTCATCAGCACAAGGTAGATGCCATTCGTCCAGAAGCTCTGAGAGCATAATGCTGGACTAGAGAATACGTTGATACCACACCAATACATTAGCCTCTGTAAAGGAAATGCTAAGAGTGCGATATCAGCGACATCTCTACATCTAATCACAAACCAATCTACCTTGTGCTGATGAGGCGCTAATACGCTGAAACCGGTCCACAAGTGATGTTATTCCTTCTAATCACAAACCAGAATGGTTGGTTCTATCTTAACAGATATACCAACCCCGTTTACTTTAGAAGTGTAATTCAATGTCTGACGGGGCATATAGCCCGAGAAGTAGTTGTTGCTTCTTAGTGGACGGTTTGCTCTTTGGAAATTCATTTTTTTAATTTGTAAAGCGTTTAATAGTATTGAACTATTATTTTTTGACGTCTATAGATCACGCTTTACTAATATGACAATTATTTACAGGTAACTGTAATTAAGTAAGTATGAAAATTAGTTTCCCTTATATGGGAATTTATGTCCACGGTGAAGATTGGAATATACTTGTACTATCTTTTGTTTCATTTTTGGTGACCTTTATTCTGTTCAGCTTGTGGTTGCATTACAAAATTGGTAGAGCCATGACTGTGTTCCAAAATATTCGTAGTTGGTCTAATTGGAGATGTGAAACTCTCAAATTAATTATTGACAATATCTATTTGATTGTCTGGGACACTAGCAGGTTCATGTACATTCGATTAAGTCAATTCAGCATTTCTTCAGCTTCAGTAGACCCATCACTACAATAGGGTTCTGGATCTACACAATTATCATTGAAATGTTCATAAGTGGTTTTGTTGATTGTGGCAAAATTCAGATTTTGGTTGTCACATAACTTAATCCATTTGAGGCATCTACTGGGACATCTCCCGGGTTTGGGAAACGGAATAAACTCAATGGCATTCCGTCTTCGTCCCTCAACTGAAGCTCTTGTATCATTTTTTCTTCTTTGATATTGTATAATCACAACGAAGATACAAATCAGAGAATAACTCTCCTCGATTGAATTTGCAATAATAAATACAGATCAGAATCACATAAATCACAAACAGATAAAGGTAGAAGAATAAAAATCAGTTATATACAAATACCGGAAACACAAACAAAGCAAAACAAAGAATGCTGAATAACGCCTAATATCTTAATGATACGTATATGTGTTGACAGCTGATATTAGTTTATCGTCAGCTGTTAGATGTAAACTACCCCAAACTAAAAAGACCTCCAATCTTTCCGGGTACAACATGGGTGGTGAAGGGACGCAAAATATATAAGAAAAACCAAAAATTGATCGGAAAAACCGCTTCCTCATGCGACTAACCTTCTTCAGTATTTTTTTGTTCTTTTGTTGGCAGCATTTACCTTGTATAGAACTCGTTTATTCTGCTAGAAAAAATGGCGACCGCTACCACAGCGCTCACATCTGATCAGTTGACAAACCATACGCTCAGCAGGAAATTGATTATCGCTCCGGTAGGGCTTCGTTAGAATAAACGCAACCCCTGAACATAAAAAAATTAAATCAGAATGTATACAACAAAACAAAGACTTGAATGTTAATCAATTGGTTGTTCAAAATGGTCACCACGAACATCCTAATCTTAAGTAAAAATGTGTTATAACATCAGACATAATCGACTCGCGCTACTACATCCACCAGTTTAAAAATGCGTTGATATACTGTCGGACATTGAGTTTGTGATGTGGTGGTGCTCCATCTTGCTGGAGCCATATCGTATTCGATTGAGCTTTAAGTTTTCCTGGATCAGGATATAAATTTGGTACATTATTGTTAGTTGTTGAGGGGTGTTTTTTTGGGATTTTCGTCCCAGGACGAACAACTATTTCAAAAGGGATGTTATATCCCTTGATAATGTGATTAAGGATGGTGTAATGAGGTGTGAAGTAAAATAACGAATGCCGGTTCACTTGCATTTATTACTTACTAAAAATGATACACACAATGATGGCCATGACAACTTACTTCCACTAGGCCAATATCGGCGCAAGCGCAATACTTAAAAATGAATATATGACAATACCTCCCCTCTACAAAAAAAAAGTTACTCATATCGACAAAAAAAAATATGGTTAATTTTATTTAACAAGAATATTATAAGATTAACCTGACAATCGGTTTAACTTTTCTTTTTGGGAGCAAATTTTCCACTTGAATGGGCGCACTTTGTTCTAAAATTTCACTGCTACCCTCATTCTTAACACTAATATCGTTATTACTAACATTATTCACAATATTTACATTATCGTTATTAGAAACTTCAACTGAAACAGTTTCAACCTCTTGCTTTGTTTCGTCAGAGGTAAAAATTGGGCTACATAACCTCGATTTAATCTGATTCAGATGACGTTTCCAAATGGCATTATTTATTTCAGGTATTTTAACTAAGTAAGTGGTATTACCAATTCTCTTAAAAATATTACCTCTAGTCCAAGTAACCTTATTACAATTTCTATAATCTTTAACAATAACTTTATCCTCATTCTTAAATTCTAAATACCTTTTCCTTTGTGTTATTCTTTTTGTTTATTTTGTTTATTTGTAACATAATTTTTTTCAAATTGTATTTGAACATTTATTTTTAGGTAACAAAATATCAAATCTCGTGCGTAATTTCCTTCCAAACATAATGTTACTAGGACTTTGCCCTGTTGTAGAATGCACTGTATTTCTAAAATCGAATAAAAAATTGTTTATACATTTATTTACATCTATATTTTTATTTTTACCCAATGCATTTTTAATAGAATTTTTTATCGTTTTCACAGCATTTTCTGCTTGACCATAGAAGAAGGATGAAACGGTGGAGAAGTGCAGTGTTTAATATTATTTAGGGATAAAAATTCCCTAGAGGTAAATGTCGTACCATTATCCGAAACTATTTGGCGTGGTAGGCCGCCAAATCTAGCAAAATTACTACGTAATACATTAATATTGCCGTAGAAGTTATAGATGTCATTGGGTAAACCTCAATCCATTAAGAGTGTGCGTCAACAATTATCAAAAAATATATATTTAGAAAAGGACCCGAAAAATCTTTATGCAGTCTAGACCATATTTCCTGTGGCAAAGTCCAAGTGTTCAATACAGCAGCATTGGGACTTTTTTTATGAATTGAGCCATTTTCACAAGAACTACAAAGTTTCTCGATATCTTTATCTAGCTTTGGCCACCAAAAGTATGATCTCGCTAAACTTTTCATCTTAATAATTCCCATATGGGAGCGGTGTAAATCATTTAAAAGTAAATTCCTACATTTCTGTGGAATTATCAATCGATTGTTCGAAAGTAAACATTCTTGTTCAATATTCAAATCATTTTTAATTATGTAAAAATTATTTAAGTTTTCCTCAATTTTACTAGACCACCCTGTACGAACATATTTAATAACCTGTGCTAAATTTCTATCTTGAGTTGATTCTTTTTGAACTAATTTAAAAGCAATAGGAAAATGTTTATTATTTTCAAAATAATTTATAAAATTTATATCCACTGTATCGTTTACTAGATTTTGTTCAGGCAGGGGTAATCGTGATAAGCATAATTTTTATCAGATGCTACAAATTCTACATTATATTGATAATATGACAGCCCATCTGCTCAAATGGTTAGCTGCAAATTGAGGAATACTTTTCTCTGGATGAAAAATCGAAACGAGTGGTTTGTGGTCGACAACCAACGTGAAATGACTAGCAAAAACAAATATTGATAAAACTTACTTAAACCAAAAATAATAGCAAGTCCTTCTTTTTCAATTTGTGAGTAGTTAGCTTCAGCGGCTGAAGCATATGCAATAGACTTCTCGGTACCATTAGTAAAAACATGTGTAATGACCGCACCGATGCCATAACTTGATGCATCGGTAATTAACCTTAATGGTAACTCCGGGTTATAATGCACAAGAATTTCCGCAGATATTAATAACTCTTTCACTCTATTAAAAGCTCTATCACAATTTGTCGACCACACCCACTCAACGCTATCTTTGAAAATATTATAAAGGGGATACAAAATTGAAGACAAGTTTGGTACAAATTGTCCATAATAATTCACTAAACCTAAGAATGATTTTAATTGTGTCACATTTTGAGGAATCAGTGCATCAGTATTGGCAACTGTTTTATCTTCGCAAGTATGCAAGCCGTATTTATAGATATTAAATCCTAAGTAACTAATTTGAGTTTTAAAGGATTCACATTTATTTAAAGCAATTTTTAGACCTGCATCTTGCAATTTATTTAAAACAATATTTAAATTTGAAACGTGTTCCTCTCTATATTTTCCGGTTACTAATATGTCATCAAAAAAAACTATCACGCCCTCTATACCATTTAATAACGATTCCATCGTCTTTCGAAATTTTGCTGGCACACAAGCATCCCCGAAAGGTGCTCTGGTATATCTATAAAGGCCTTTGTGAGTTGTAATAGTAACTAAATCTTTTGACTTATCGTCTAAACACACTTGTGTATATGCATTAGCCAAATCTAGTTTACTAAAATGTTCGCCCCCCTGCAATTGCACAAATAATTCCTCAATACGTGGGACTGGATATTGATCAATTTCTATAACTGGGTTTATTGTAACTTTGAAATATTCGCATAACCTAATTGTACCATCTTTCTTCAATACTGGAACATTAGGTGTACCCCAAGGACTAAAATCAATAGGCTCTATAACTCCTAATTTTTGTAATGGATTTAATTCTATCTCGACTTTCTCCTTCATTGCAAACGGAAGAGGTCGAGCACGAAAAAATTCCGGGATAACATTGTCAGATTTTAAATTAATTGACATCGTACGTTTAGTAAAACAACCTAACCCCGGCTCGAAAACGTTTATATTTTGATAACAAACTTTGCAAATGTTCCGTTGTATTTACATAATGATTCTCTGCAATATTTAAATCAAAAATATTTAAAAAATCACGACCTAACAAGGGTGGACCAGTAGCGCCCTTTATTACATAAATATCTAAACTATGTTTTTTATTTCGATATGTCACTACAGAACAAAAATATCCTAATGGAGAAAAAATTTCACCGTTATACAAATGAAAACTTTTGTTTGTTTTATTAATAATCAAATGCTCAAAATTATCTTTATAAAATAAATCAGAAATGACCGAAAAACTAGAACCAGTATCTAAGTTAAAAGTAAAGGAAATTCCCTCAACAAAAACATCACCAAAATCGGATTAACCTTGTAATCTAAAGTAAACAAATAATAGTCATTAAAATCGGCTGGCTCTAAATAACATTGAGTATTTATAGAATTCAAATTTTTATTATTTGTTTGCGATTGTTTTTGCCGGCACATCGGTGCTAAATGTCCTTTCTTTTTGGAAGAATGACAAAAACAATTACGATAAGAACACTTATCTGCGCTATGATTTTTCCTGCCACAAACGTTACACTTCGGTACGTTTGAGTTGCCGGTAGAGGCGCTGGCTTGTTGCGGAGGTGATGTGGACATCCGGCTCCTTCTTGATAAATTTGTCTAAGTTTGAAGACAAAGATGGCAAAACAGCTGATTTTGCAGCCGCTATTTCCACTACCTTTTCAAAAGTTACACTCACTTTTTCCTCCAGTAACCTAACTTGCACCGCACCCCTATCGTAACCCACTACATGAATATCACGTAGCACCATTTTTAATTCGGCCTGTTCAAATTCACACAATGACGCCATATCTCGAGCTCGCGCCGCCCAATCTTTAGCACCTTCATTCGACACTTTTCTCGCGGTGTAAAATTTGTAACCAGCCGCGAATACACTACCCGTAGGTTTAAATTGATCGGTTGTAACTTACTTAACTCTTGATAATTTTTACTTTCCGGCTCTGTAGGCAAGCACATGTTCGACACTAATTTATAGGCCTCTTCATTTAAACAATTCAAAAGGATTGCAGCTTTACGTTTTTCATCATTAACGTCGTTAGCGAGGAAATAGTTATCGGTGCGCTTTTTGAATATTGACCATTTCGAATTTGCGGGGTCAAATTCACGGAAATGTCCAATATTGGAAATAGTTTCTGCTGCCATCTTTAATTTTATTTCCTGTCGAACAAAAATAAAACTCCACACACCTCCGTGAGTTCACTCGTCGCCACAGTTATATCCCTTGATGATGTGATTAAGAATGGTGTAATTAGGTGTGAAGTAAAATAACGAACGCCGGTTCACTTGCATTTATCACTTACTAAAAATGATACATACAATGATGGCCATGACAACTTACTTCCACTAGGCCTATATCGGCGCAAGCGCAATACTTTTTTTTCGGGCCGAGATGGGAAACTCATGTTCGAATGGGTTCAGGACCCAAACAGTGTTGGACTCATCCCCAAGAAGATGCCTACCAACCAAACCCACCTCAAACTCGCCGTTACCCCCGCCTCGGAATCACTACCCTATCATACTTCGAGACAGGCGGCGGTCCCTCGCACACTCTCCGCTCACACCGTCATCTTCTCCCTCCTATCATTCCTACCTCTCATGCCATATCGAGTCCTTCTCTCCCCCTAACCATGCTCTCTACTTCTCCACTCACTTCCATCCATTCCTCCTCCCCCTCATCATTATCTCCACCATGCTCTCCCAGTACACCGCCTCCCCTAGTTTCCACTCCAACCTCTCCAGCACTTCTTCGTTCCTCCAGCATCTAAACACATACCCCACATCATCCTCCACTTCACACCTCTCGCACACTCCAGTCTCTCTGTTTCCAATCTTGTGGAGGTACCCTACTCTCGATCCATGTCCAGTGAGCACCTGTGTCAAGAAGTAGTTCACCTCCCCGAATTTCCGGTCCATCCAATCTCTCCTATTCCCAATCGCTCCTTTTAGCGCGCCCTCATACTCCTCCCACCTTCTCTCCATTTGTTCCTCCATCCATTCCTGTACTTCCTCTCTGGTCGCACCCCTCCAGCGTTTGTTCCTAGCTCTGGCCATCACGTCCAATGGGTAGGACCTTGCCAGCACCGCTGCTGCCGGTCCAACCCACTGTCCTGTACCCCTGCACCACCCTCAGCAGTATCCCTCTCTGCACCCTCAGAAGTGGCCTAACCCTCCCATTTAACCCTGCCTTTTCTCCCCACACCTCCGCACCGTACAGCATACTCTGCTCTACCGTCCTACCAATTACCCTCCTCTTCCACTCTCCCGGCCCTTTCACATTACACATCAATCTCCACAGCCATGCTGCCCTCACTTTACCCTTCTCTGCCGCCTTTAACATATGAGTTTTGAAGGATAATTGACTATCCAACCACACCCCTAGGCATTTCACAGACTCCTCCATACGAATTCTCTTCCCTTAACCATCACCCCCACTTTCCTTGTCCTGCTCCGTCCCGTCACTAGCAACCCCACCGTCTTATCTTCCGCCACTTCCAGTCCCCACCGCTCTTTCTTCTTCACAATCTTCCTGCACATTCTCTCCGCCTTTCTTTCTCCGCCCCTTCCTTTGCCGTACATACCAGACACACATCGTCCGCATACACCGTAATCTCACATCCCTCTTCACATACTATCCCACAAACCTCATCAAACACACACTTCCAGAGCGTCGGTCCAAGAACCGAGCCCTGAGGCACTCCAGCCTCCGTCTCATATCTCCTCCCTCTGGAGTCTACAATCACACGCCCCGTCAGGTAGTCCTCCACCAGGCAAGCGCAATACTTAAAAATAAATATATCACAAGGGATGTTTTAGGAAATATTTTTCCTTCGGGAATAATCACGTATGGTCGGATTCCCTGCTTAGAAAATGATGGCATCAGACCGTCATGCCGTTTGCCGTGACGGGAATCCAGCCGATTCTACTGCCAAGGCGCGCGAATAGATGTTTCACATCAAAAACTTTGCTAAGGGGTTGTACATAACTTACAGTACCATGGTAACTTTCTATGTCTTTTATATTGATACAATTTATCGGTCCTCCCGGTACATAGGAGAAGATTATGTGTAGTATCTGTACGAATACATAAAGTGACGAAAATTTTGACGCATTATGTTACAAGCTCCTCTACTGTTACCATGTATGAAACTAAAACTTTTCTAGAATACTGCAGCACGACAGCTACCTTTAACATTGAATATATCCAAAATTCAACTAACTTTTGAAAGATCATTCAAAATATTTAAATAACATTAGCATGTGCTATTCAGCCAAAAAATGTTACTTCAAGTTCAACATTCCTGATTTTGTACACTCCCTATCTTGCAAAAACACAAACCCACCTACAATACCATTTGGGAATATCAATATTCTTCATGGATAATTCCATTACCTAATTTAAAACGTCATCTACTTATATTTATAAGTAAGACATGATACGTCAGATTATTGTATGCCATTATCATGAAATGATCACCCTAGACCCCCCCGATGCTACCCTGATTTACACAGTTGCTTCCAAAACAAATTCTGGATTAGTATGAGCAGTTGTACGAGAAAGAGTAGAAACATTTGAATTGTCGTCAAAACTCGGCCAACTCACTACTCCTGTTATCCAAAATATATATTCGACATCCAATATTAAGTTTATGAAATGCACCAATTATTCGACAAAAACATAATCTTTATGATGGTGAGGCGTCACTAGTTGCCGTTATTTTTCAGGATAAAAAGATAAAGAGAATTACCATTTGCCAAACCATACATAAAATGCACATCGGTCATTTCAGCGTTTGTAACTAATATTTATAAAATGAATAGATGAAACTAGTATACAGTTAAATTAACACAAAATAGCAGACTACAAACATAGTAGTTAACTTCAATTTGTAACTACCAACAACATTTTATTTTTTTCATTCAAATCTAATGGTTCTAGAAATATTTGATATTAAATTAAGTTGATAATTTCTCCCCCTTATAATGTAGCAGGAGTGTTGAAAAAATACCGGTGGTCATGGCGAGTGGTCGAAAATTTCAAAATTTCAAGTTTCCATTTCCACTCAAATTTGAGAAAAAAAATAAAACTCAATTTAACTCAGCACCTTTTAGCAGTGATATCTGGGAAGGGGATGGGATGAGGAAATTTTGTCATAGGAAAGACCCTTCATAATTTTATAGGGGCACCTGACTCTTTTCGCATGAATTTCATAAACACCCTATATATATTTTAATGGCATTGCTTTTATTGATACATTTCCATTTATTTCAATCTATTTCCAAAATAGCCCTTATCATGCAAGTGTTAATTGACATTCATAAGTCCACACCAAGAAATAAAATAGGTATACATTTATTAAGAATTTTCGCATGTCTACGTGAAGTCAGTAGCTTTTTACAATACTAACTAGCTAGAATGGGTGTTTAAAATACAGTGATTGTTTTCCAGATAATTCTGCTTCCGTGTTGATTTTTTTCTGGCGTGTTTGTGTAAATATAGTGCGGCAGACACTTGTTATGAATAATATTTTCCACATTCATTCGAAAATCTTAAAACCGTATAATCTATTTTTTATTGTAGCTCAGTTTTGATTTTGAATGATGCACTTGTTATGGGTTGTAAACATTAATAATTCAGACCATTTACAAGTTTTAATATTCAAAATTTACAATGAAGATGTACTTATTCAAATAAATATGGAAAATCGTACTGCTCCTTGTGGCCATTCTCTTGTTCAGATGTAGACGATGTCATCACTAGTCCCCGTCTGGTAAGCAATCTGTCTAAAACTCTGTGTGTGAAGAGGTGGTCTCTCTAGTATTTCCGCATTAATATAATTGTCATTAACTACTCTATCGTTTTAAGCACAAACGATGCTGGTCTGAAGGACTTTGGGTTTGTTGTGTCCCCTTTCCCAGCTTCTATTTCCCTCCTTCTAGAATTAAACCCAGTTCTAAGCTGCTTAGACTAATTCTAGTCAAATGTGCAAGAATTTTGCAGCGGTACTGGGAAATCCAATTATTGGCTCCTGTTGCCTTGAAACGTGTTTAGGTTTTCATAGACCATTTGAAGCCTTTTGTTACTACATATGAACCTAGTATCCACACTTACTTCAAAGAAAATAAGTTTTTCTTTCTTCCTTATTTTCGGTATATTTCCCGTCTGGCTTTCTCAATTCCATATCTGTGATGACCCTACTTTTCGCCACTACTTAATTAAGCCTTTTCTCAGAGGGTGTAGTGTCTTCACAGAATTTTCTAAAGCTATTTCTTCAGCTTTTTATATTTATTTGTAGTAGGTGTTCCGCACCACCTCAGTGCATCACTGCCAGTTCCCGGTGAGTTCTGCTATATAAAAGAAGTGACGTAAATTACGTTAACGTAAATTGAAAAAAAAAACTCTGTGAACCAGCTCCGACGCGTGACTGGAGTTTACCTTAAGGGCAAAAATCCTGGCCCTAATAATAATAATGATAATAATAACCATTATTATTATTATTGCCAAGATTTTTGCCGCATTTGAGAAATAAATGGTTTAAATTTTTGATATAAATTTGAAAATATCCGTCCTATAAAAAAATAATTCCTATTGAAGGTTATTCATATACGAATGTCAAATTATAACAAATAAAAAAATTATCACCTCAACCCGGATTCTAGCCTCACGCTTACAATTCCTAATTTTCTCAGCCAGACCCATTAACAACTTTGCTTTAATAGTTATTCAACCAACAAGTTTATTAATGAGGGCCATTAACAATCGAGATAATTTAACGGACGAGCAGAGCGAGTGCGTTAATGTTCGAGATTGTTAATTGCCCTTTCAATACTCGTGTTAGTTACAAAACTTTTCCTTCTACTGTATCAGTTGTATTCGTTTTTCTCAATATTTAAAAACTAAAAATATTTATTTATTTCATATGTAAGTACTGTCAAAAATAAATAATGACATTGAAATGTCACAGAGAAGGTCGCCAGTTCAAATGTCACTGTTTTCGTTTTTCTTACATTATATTTTGGATGTTTCATTGTTTCAACACTAATATTATTATAATTTTGTAGAATAATAAAATAAAAACGATATGTAAGTCAAAAACTAGAAGTATTCTATACTAGGATTAATTTTTTGAAGACGTCATTGTATGTTTGGTTGCCTACACCACAGGTAACTGTCAATATAAATATAATGTATAAGATGTGCGTTGGGTTGCCTGCAGAAAATCGTTGATTAATGTAGGTAAATCATGCATTAATGGGGGTCATTAATGTATGATTTTGTCTAATTTTGAGAACGTTAATAGCATATGTTAATACACGGTCGACGGAAAAGACATATTAATTTATCAAACAAGCTGTTGTATATAGAGCGTATGATGTATGTCAAAACTAACTTAACTTACTGATTGGACCCTTTATTTGTGGAATCTACTCATATTATATTACTCTTATAAATGAAACTGCTTCTAATTTATTCCACTATTTAATGGAAAAATTATGTAAATTCTAAGATTAATAATAATTATTTCGATATTGACATATTATCGTCAGAATGACAGAAATTACATTGGATGTGATGCCTACCTGATGTTTAATATTTTGGCTAGTCCAAATAGTGACCTATCTTGTGATTCACTTAATATATATGAATAAAAAAAAGGTGAAGATAGGATATCACAAATATTCAAGCTTAGGTATTATTAACCCTAAGGGAATATCCTGGATATCCAATAATATAGGAAACCAAAGAAAACTATATCTGCTGATCTTTACAATTGTTACTCAAGAAGTTATTTTAATAGTGGAGAGCTCCCTAGATTTATCTGTTTATTGACGACTTTATATTGTGGGTCTCTTGAGTGTCTTGTAATTTCTAATTCATCAAGGAAATCTAGTTTTTGTTTCTTATCACAAATATGTACTACTTCTATTTCTGTGTTAGGTGTTAATGAATGTTTGGTGTCAAGTAGATGTTTTGCGTAATGAGATTTATCTGGCTGTTTTAATCTGTATGCTCGTAAGTGTTCATTGTGTCTGATTTCAAAATTTCGACTGGTTTGACCAATATAGACAGCATTACATTATGGACATTTAAGTTTATATATCCCAGATTTTTTTATGCGGATATTTTTGTTTTTACATTTAACAATTTTTTACTTACTTTGCTTTCTGTTTTAAAAGAAATTGTGTTTGCTGCTAAAGATATTATCTTTGGAATATCATTATAAATATTACCAGCTTATGTGATGATTTTGTAATTTCGTATTTCTCTAGTTTTGTCAGGAGAAATTAGTTTTAATGCTACTTTTTTCTTTTTTATTAATTTATTTATTTATTACATACAATGGATAACCGTTGGATGTGGCTATTTGTTTAATGTTACTCCTGTCATTCTGACGATGATATGTCAATATAGAAATAATTATCAATATCTTAGAATTTTCATAACTTTTTCATTAAATAGTGGAATTAATTAGAAGCAGTTAGTTTCATTTATGGCCATATGCACCGTTTATAGTACTAAGCCCGTTTAACTAATCTGGTTTAAATAGACAAACTTCCTTAATGTTGTCTTGGTATGAACCGAACGAAGATTAGTGATACCTGAAAGATGTTTGATAAAACGTGCAATAGTTTGAATAATTAGAATCAAAACTTTTTCTTGACAGTCATGTCATCAAATATAATCTACCATGAGACATTGACATAAGTAACCCAAGTGTCAAACAAAACAGTTTAAAGTTAACGTCCAATATTCGGCGCTCAAGGTACATACCAACTCAAAAGTATAAACTAGTTTAATGCTTGAACGATTTTACGTGTAATCGGTGCTTATACATAAATGACGTTTAACGTAAAACTTTATGAATAGAGAGATTTTAAGCCACTTATTTGATCAACGTTATACATTATCGGTTATTTTGCTCATGCGCAATAGTAAAAAATCTCGTAAAAAATAACCGATCACCTTAATAAGCCATAACGTACTCCGTTATTTACGTCGAAATAAACGAAACGTTATTAAGCGGTAAGATTTTAACATAATTGCCAATTGTATTATGTTTATTTTGTTGAATAAAAGAAAAAATATGGAAAACTATTTAAAATGTATTAAAACTATCCACAAATAATTTTAAATAATATATTTTAATACTTAATTATATTTTGTCTTTCAAAATGTACTATAAACATCTTTGAATGTATTAACTTGGCAACGCCGACTTCCAACGTCAATTTTGCCTGCTGTATGCTGTCAAAAGTCAAAATATAATTCTCAGTTTATGTTTTTGGAGTTGTTGCTTTTTGTGATCTTAAGTTCACTTCTGCATCCGTCGCATCAATTTCATGAAAATTAAAAACAGGCCTTGGGGGTTCCAAAATAGGTGGGTCGAAAATATCGTGAAGAATAGCGCCCCTTATCAAGTTGTGGTCTATTAGACCTTGATCATTTCGACGTCCAATTATATTTTCCAAATTATTCAAAATGCATGTATACAAATCAAATTAAGCAAACAAAAAATTTGAGGTTAGTTACATCACAAAACAAAATAACGTTTAACGTGTAACGTCGTTCACAGGTTATGGCTTCAAAAACTAAAATATTAAAAATGTCATCCGCTATTATAGAAAGACTGCGCTTGCTCAGTTTAACGTTTAGCGTGGAACGTATTTCAAAATTTTATGTGGCTTAAAATCTCTCTAATGACGTTAAACGTAACGCTTTATAAATGACCTTCAACGTAACTCTTCTATTTAAAACTCGATTTTACTCCTCTTGAAATGTTCATGCCGTGGGCTGAACATGAAAAATAGTTTATTGAGGAGGTAAACTCCAGCAATAATAAATTTGATATTTCTTGATATAAACATAGTTTCTCGGAAAGGTGACATTCCATTTTTAATAACGTTTCTTTCGATACTCTTCTACCGGACTATATTGGACGATTCAAAGCTCCGTACACTTTTCATTTCAAATCAGACAACATAATTATATTCATGTATCTTGGGATAGCAAACACAATTTCTCGCATGATTTCCTTCAGGCCAGTTTCGTCAGAAAATTGTTTTGTTTTCAGGTAAACTTTCTTTTTAGTTTATGCTCACGCATATGTTGTTCTTGTTCTGAGTAATGATAAATGAAATAATTCAGCTGAATATATTTTTGTTGTAGGGAGATTATATGCACAATGGAAGCATGCTTCAAGAACTTGTTTAACTCAGCCCTAGCATGGTATAAAGTTACAATAAATTAGTTAATTTTTTTTCAATGATAATATTAGGGGATATAACAAAGCGAACGAATATCTCATACTTTTTTAGGAGTTCAAATGTCTTTATGGGGTGTGTGTTCTGGGATCAGACGGAGTTTTAAGCCATTGTGGAGAGGTTGGACTGAACCAACCTCTAACGTGAAACAATAAAAAACAGTCAAACGACTTTCAGAATAGACTTGGTGCATGAAACCTTCAGATAGGTATTAATAAACAAAATTGAACATGACGACTGAAATAAACATGACAAAAATATCCCTAGTAACAATTTAAGACTAAGTGAAAGAAAACTAACCATATGCTACATTCTTCTCACCTGAGTTAGTGAATGTAATCCTCCAGGAATGCTGTTCTTCTTGCTCTAGTAGGTCTACTGTTATCGTAAACCTGCACGGGAAGTATAGTATCCGCTTCGTATATTTGATAGTCAACTAAACGACCAGGAAGTGTTACAGCATCGTCAACACTAGTCTGTGGATCTGGAATAACGTTGCAACTTTTTGGGAGTTGTTCATTCTCAGCAATTGTTTGTAGATCTTGACCGGCCGGAGGAGAATCTTCTTCTGAGACCTGTAGATTGTCATAATCGTGGAGAGGGGCTAGATGTCTCAGATAAACGTACTTGAGCATATTGAGGATTTACATGAACAAGCTCTACTTTTTCAACTATGGGATCATTCTTGCTTGTCCGATTGAAATGTCTCATTAAAACGGGACCAGTACTTAGCCAAGTCGGAAGAGAGGTTTCGTTCATTGAGCGTCTCGGATGAGTTAACATACTTTCGTGAGGTGTGGAGTTAGTGGTTGTGCATAGTGAAGATCTTCAGGCATTACTTGTTCCCATTGATTCATCTGAAGATTACGAGACTGAAGAGTCAATCTAATCGTTTTTCATATAATACCATTGTAGCATACGCACTGGCCGTTTCCACGAGAATTGTATTGTGTAGTTCTGCTCGTAGCGACTCTCAGAGGGACATAAAGGAGGAATCTTGATCAGTGTGTATGTAGGAAGGTGTGCCGGATAGAAAGAAGAGTTGTTTGAGATGCTTGATAACTTCAGAAGAAGTAGGAAATGCAAACGTGAATCTGGAGAATTCGTCTACAACCGTAAGCATAAAAGGTTTTCTATAAGAAGTTGGAAGAGGGCCTTTTAGATCTATATCAAGTTTCTCGAATGGTATTGTAGATTTGACGAGTGTACTTTGTACTTTATAAAATTTGGGTTTAATTTCATTGCATATGTGGCAAAAACCTGTTTTTTACGAACTTCTTCAAGTGAAAAAAGCAAATTCTCTGACCTGCGCCAGTGATACATGCGAGTAATACCAGGATGTCATAGTGATACATGCATTTAAGAGAGCTTAATTAGACTACTTGTGAAAGAACTTACTCGACTCAACGCGTCAGCAGCTCGATTTAAAACACCAGTACGAAAGATAATGTTCGAAAACAAACCATTTGTATTCGAACTTGCATGCCTTCACCCTACCCCCTTCTCTCATATCCAAAATAAGTTTGTAATCAGTTATAAAAGTAACTAAAAAATCTACCAATGTTCCAGTAAGTGAGCAGTTATAATTATTTCAAAACCCACTATAACGTAACCGTCGATATAGAAACAAAAAGTTAGTTGTCTGTCAAGTTTGACAAAATAAAATATGTTTTTTGAGTTCCCGACTATTTTTTAATATAAAATGGATTAATGTTCCATTAAAACTCATCGTAGTACCATCCACAATAAAAAAACACAATCCTCTTCCTCCGCTACTAAGCCTGTAATCCATAGGCCGCTGGTATAGAAAGTAAGTGTGGATTTATGCAGCAACATTTAACATTTAACATTTAACATTTAACATTTAACATT
Source organism: Lochmaea crataegi (assembly GCA_947563755.1). NCBI lineage: Eukaryota > Metazoa > Arthropoda > Insecta > Coleoptera > Chrysomelidae > Lochmaea > Lochmaea crataegi. The sequence goes on from OX387426.1 coordinate 27,917,198, forward strand.
TAACATTTAACATTTAACATTTAACATTTAACATTTAACATTTAACATTTAACATTTAACATTTAACATTTAACATTTAACATTTAACATTTAACATTTAACATTTAACAATCAACATTTAACAATCAACATTTAACATTTAACATTTAACATTTAACATTTAACATTTAACATTTAACATTTAACATTTAACATTTAACATTTAACATTTAACATTTAACATTTAACATTTAACATTTAACATTTAACATTTAACATTTAACATTTAACATTTAACATTTAACATTTAACATTTAACATTTAACATTTAACATTTAACATTTAACATTTAACATTTAACATTTAACATTTAACATTTAACATTTAACATTTAACATTTAACATTTAACATTTAACATTTAACATTTAACATTTAACATTTAACATTTAACATTTAACATTTAACATTTAACATTTAACATTTAACATTTAACATTTAACATTTAACATTTAACATTTAACATTTAACATTTAACATTTAACATTTAACATTTAACATTTAACATTTAACATTTAACATTTAACATTTAACATTTAACATTTAACATTTAACATTTAACATTTAACATTTAACATTTAACATTTAACATTTAACATTTAACATTTAACATTTAACATTTAACATTTAACATTTAACATTTAACATTTAACATTTAACATTTAACATTTAACATTTAACATTTAACATTTAACATTTAACATTTAACATTTAACATTTAACATTTAACATTTAACATTTAACATTTAACATTTAACATTTAACATTTAACATTTAACATTTAACATTTAACATTTAACATTTAACATTTAACATTTAACATTTAACATTTAACATTTAACATTTAACATTTAACATTTAACATTTAACATTTAACATTTAACATTTAACATTTAACATTTAACATTTAACATTTAACATTTAACATTTAACATTTAACATTTAACATTTAACATTTAACATTTAACATTTAACATTTAACATTTAACATTTAACATTTAACATTTAACATTTAACATTTAACATTTAACATTTAACATTTAACATTTAACATTGAACATTTAACAATTAGTAAAACTGCCATCGTTTATGCAGACACATTTATAAATTAGGAGAAAATAGTAAGCATGCGCATAAGCCCGAGATTTTAGTTATTTACAATAACCCTACATTTTCATGTCTTTAAAATGTGTACTTCCTTTGTCATAAATGACGGGAAATTGTCGAACAAGATCGATAAGAGTGGCATCATCCATTTTTAGTAAACAAACACACAACATAACCCTAAGTAAACCGCTTTTCTATGAAAACAGTGAGGTTAACTTCAGGATCTGCGTACTAGTTGCGCACTAGATGAAAATTCGGTACATTTAATTTAAGAAAGTTAAAAGTTGGCCAACTTCGTAATTGTTAAATGATAAATGATAATTGTTAATTGTCTGCATAAATGGAGTCATAGTGAAATGAGTAGTTTAACTTATAAATGATGAATGTTAATTGTTAAATGATAAATGTTAAATGTTAAATGTTAAATGTTAAATGTTGCTGCATAAATCCACACTAAGTAAAAAACCAAACCAGCTTCAGGAAAAATATACAGTCCACTCAGCTCATTTCCCAAATGGAGGAGAGAAGTGAATGGAAAACAATCCTCCATTTTATGGTCTAATTCGAGCCGGATGCCAGTTATGGTCATTCTTCAAGTGATGCCAGTTATGGTCATTCTTCAAGTGATGCCAGTTATGGTCATTCTTCAAGTGATGCCAGTTATGGTCATTCTTCAAGTGATGCCAGTCAAGTCCCTTCTCTACTGCACACCATATTGAAACCGAAAGGTAGTATCTTTTAATAAAACTCTGTTCAATTTCACGTAAACTATCTAATAAAAATAGTGTCAAAACTATAGAGAAGTGCCGCTATTGAATTCTGCATTTCCCAAGAATAAAATTGAATCAGTGCTTAGATTATAAGAAAAGTAGATAAGTCTTTATAGAAAACCAGCTGTGGCCAAAATAGTATATTTTGTTTGTGTTCTGCTTTAATACGTTTCAGATACTGGGAGATTAGAAGAAGTCTTATATTAAAACGTCAAGTCGTCGTCTGTTTTAATATGCGTGATTATTGATTTACTTTCTTTCTGATTTAAATTTATTGAATTTGCTATTGATTTACACTGTTAATTTTATTGTTCGCATGAGTTGGGCCACAGCAATTCTGTTTAAGTTTTAAGTTTAACAATACTACAGATGGTGGTTTCTGAGATCTAGAAGCTAGAAACACAAAAAGTTTGCTCATTTAACTCTATTGCTCTCATAGTTCGGGAGCTTACACCCGAACTTTCACTCTAATCTGATAACCTTATATCTCGGGGTTATTCATAGTTTGTGATTTGTTCTCTGACGCCCTTATAGTTCGGGGGCTCATGCAATAATTTGTTAGTTGTAATCTATTGCTCTTATAGTTCGGGAGCTTACACCCGAACTTTAACATTGCTCTGATAACCTTATCTGTCGGGGCTACTAATTGTTGATTCACTAGTACAAATAAAAAACAAACATGGAATCTCTTAAAAAGAAAAGACGCAATTGTACATCTCAACTCGAACGCATAGTAAATTGGTACGCGGCCAACAAGGATTGTCGCGATAAATTCGAATTGCAGACTCGAGTTGACATGCTCACTCGAACTCTAGAAACTTATATTGATACCCAAGATCAGATAGAAAATCACAAAGATTACAAAGATGAAGATGAAAATAGGGAAGAATTTGAAAATCGCATTGTGAATGTAATTAGTAACTTCAAACGAATCATAGAATCCGTTACTGTATTGACTCCTAAAGCCGATCCTTCTACTTTTCATGATCGTAACATAAAGCTACCTAACATACATTTACCAACATTCTCAGGTAATTGCGTGGAATATCCATCATTCATTGATCTTTTCAAAGCATTAATTGGAGATAATTCTAAATTAGCTTCTAGATCTGAGAAATTCTACTATCTTAAATCGTACTTACGGGGCGAAGCGTTACAAATAGTGGAAAAAATACAGGTGATGATAATTACGCGATAGCTTTGAACCTTCTTGAAGATCGGTATAAAAACAAGAAACAAATCGTCATAAATCATTATCAGCAGTTATTGGCTCTTCCCACTATACAAAAGTGTAGTTCTCAAAATATGCGACAGTTTTGTGCTAGCTCCAAAGCTATACTAGATGCTTTGGATTCAGTTGAACCTAATAAGGAAACACTATTTGACTCGTTAATAGTTCACTTACTGGAACAAAAGCTCGATTTTAACACTCGTCGCGTTTTTGAAGAAAAAGCTGAGGTGAATAAATTATCAACCTCTAAACAATTTTTCGATTTTTTGCAAAAACGTTGTGTAGTCTTGGAAAACATAAATCCAGATTTACAACCAGATAACAAAAATGTTACCAAACACTCTCACCATACTTCAAAAGGTAACGCTCCTAAAATCCACACTCCTCAGGTGGTTCTTCACTCTAGTTCCATCGACAATCGTTCTACACTTTCGTACTCTAAGCCAGTCTCCATTTCTCACTCTCAACAAAGCTCTAGTGTCTCTGCTAACAAAAACTGTGATTATTGCAAAACCAGTGGTCATCGCATTTATAGTTGCAATGGTTTTCGAAATATCCCTGTTCCTGATAGAATGAATTTCGTCAAAATCAACAAAAGATGTTACAACTGCTTAGGTTTGCAGCATTCTATTCAAGATTGTACCTCCAAAGGTACATGTGCTACTTGCAATAACAAGCATCACACTCTTCTTCACCTCACTAATACTCATTCAAGACATAGTCTCCAAAATTCTATACCCTCTAATCAGCATCCGACGCAAAACCCAGCTTCAAGTTCCCAAGAAAATTTGAACGCTCAACCCCAGCAGGCTACAGCCTTGTCTGCGCTGAACACTGCTGGTTCTCACATACTATTAGCTACCGCTAAAGTACACTTATATCCTGAAAACGGAAGGCCAATAGTAGCAAGAGCACTATTGGATCCTGGAAGCCAAACTTCATTCATAATTTCCTCTTTAGCTGCAAATGTGAAAGGAATCTTAAAACCATCTCATCTGCAAGTGGCAGGTATTCTTAATGAACATAGTGTTATTAGGGAAGTGATGGATGTAGACATATACTCTCATCGCTCTTCATCTCAAAAGTTTACTGTTTCCTGTGCCGTGGTGCCAAAAATCCCCTCTCATCTTCCTCAAGTGCCCATAAATTCTTCCAAACTGCTCATACCTCATGATATCAAGGCCAAGTTAGCAGACGAAGAATTTGACTCTCCAGGAGAAATATCGCTTCTATTAGGAGCTGATATTTACTATGAACTATTGCTCCCTGGTGTCGAATCCTTAGGAAAAGGTTACCCTACTCTAGTTCTGACCCGATTGGGCTGGATTCTTTCGGGAGCCGTGCCTCCCCAGTGTCTATCTGCTCTGTCTCGCTTTGCTCACCCCAGCTACTCTTTCCACACAACTAGCTTCACTCAAGAAGAGAAGCTAGAGGAAATTTTAGAAAAATTTGTAAACCAAGAAAATGGTTCTCACCACTTGACAAATTCCGAACAGGATGACCTGGCGGAACAAATATTTCAAGGCACTACCCAAATTCTCCCTAATGGAAAATACCAGGTAGACTTGCCCATAATTCATCCGCTAGCTCAAAAAAACTTAGGGGAATCATTCACTCAAGCGCAGAACAGATTTATGTCATTAGAAAAACGGTTACAAAAAAACCCACAACTCAAACAAGAGTACAAAGCAGTACTTGATGAGTACTTACTCTTGGGTCATGCTCGACTTATACCTCTTTCTCTTCACAACGCTTCTATGGAAAATAAATACTTTGTCCCACACTTATGTGTTGTGAGGGAACAAAGTTCTAGCACAAAAACTAGAATAGTTTTTGACTTTTCTGCAACCACCACTTCGGGTCTTTCTCTTAACGATATAAGTTTACGAGGGCCCTCCGTACAACCCGAGTTATTTGATATACTTACTCGGTTCAGGCTTCTTAGATATGCACTGACAGCAGACATCACAAAGATGTATAGGCAGGTGGCAATGAACCCCAAATATTGTTCTCTCCAAAATGTTCTGTGGAGGGACAATCCAAGCGACGAAATTCAATGCATCGAACTGACCACTGTCTCCTTTGGCCAGAAAAGTGCCCCATTCCTTTCCTGCAGAGTACTCAAAGAAATAGCTCTACGACGACCTGACTTACCACTTGCTCAACAAACCATACTGCTCCAAACCTATGTAGACGATATTCTATCAGGAGCAGATTCAGAACAAGACTTAAACGTTTTATACAATTCTCTGGTTACTCCTGCTCATTTCAAATTACACAAGCTGAGATCCAACTCAGAAAATTTCTGTAGCTCTACCTCTCAATGTCAACCAATCGTCAAAGAATTCAATCCCGACGAAGCCCCTTGTAAAGTGCTAGGACTTCTCTGGCAGTCTATTTCTGATAATTTTCAGATATCTCTCCCTAAATTGCAAGAAATATACCCTATCTCTAAGAGAAAAATATTGTCACATGTGGCCAAGTGCTATGATCCCTTAGGATTAGTAAATCCTGTAATAGTACAGGGAAAAATGCTCATGCAAAAACTGTGGTACAAAGGTATTGAATGGGACCAGCCCATCACTGAATCCGATATAGTAAATGACTGGAACAATTTTCTGTCTAATATCTCGAATTTATCTTCTTATGTAATTCCTCGCTGCCTTATATTGCACAAAACCGTGACAAGATACGAATTGTACGGATTTTGCGATTCCAGCACCACAGCTGACGGATGCTGTTTGTACTTACGCACTTTTTACTCTGATAACTCTGTCACGTCCTCTTTGATAGCCGCCAAATCTAGAGTAGCTCCCATAAAGAAACCGCTCACCATACCCAAGCTGGAACTATGCTCTATGACTCTCTTATCTCAACTATTTACTAGAATTCACTCAGTTCTCCAACCTGTACTGACTATAGATGAATCTTCCCTATGGTCAGACTCTCAGATAGCACTATTTTGGGTCAAAGGCTCTGCCACCCAATGGAGCACCTTTGTGTGTAATAGAGCCTCCCTCATTCAAACTGCTACGAAACAAGCAACCTGGAGACACATATCATCTGTCCAAAACCCCGCCGATATGCTGTCCAGAGGAAAATTTCAACCTGATTCTATTCACCTGTGGAAATCAGGCCCCTCTTTTCTCTCCAACCCAGAATCCAATTTAGACTCTTTCGATTATTTTTCTCCAATATCCAATCCTCCCGAAGAAAGAAAGCACTCTGCCTTTAATACTAAACCATCACCTAACCTCTGGGAATGTCTTGTCTCAAAATGTTCCTCTCTAAACAAGCTGCAACGGACAACTGCTTATGTTCTACGATTCATCTATAATCTCAGAAATAGGGAAAAAGTGACAGGTCTCCTGAGCCCAAGAGAGCTAGAACAATCTAATTCTTTCATAATAAAACAAATCCAGACAATCTCGTTTGTTGTGGAAATTAAATCTCTCAAATTAGATAAACCCATTCATAACAAGCATATTGCTTCTCTTAACCCGTTTCTAGATGACAATAAATACCTCAGAGCAGGTGGATGATTGTCCAATGCTGACTTGCCCTTTGACCAAAAATACCCAATATTGTTACCTTCCAAACATCATCTCACGATCCTGATCTTACGTCATGAGCATAAACGATTAGGTCACGCAAGCCCTCAAAATGTATTAAATAATGTACGATTACATTATTGGCCCATAGATGGCCTCAGATCTCTGAAGAAAATTATTTATTCATGTCCCACATGCAAACGCTTCAATGCTATTGCTTCCAGTCAAATCATGGCTAATTTGCCCAAAGAAAGGGTTACTCCTTTGCGTGCTTTTACCAACACCGGAGTAGATTTCGGTGGCCCATTCTTCACTAAGTCCTCATCACTAAAGAAAGCTCCCTTAATGAAAAGCTATATAGCAGTATTTGTATGTTTATCCACTAAGGCTGTTCATATAGAGTTAGTTTCTGACTTATCTGCCGACTCTTTCTTCGCTTGCTTAAAGCGATTCATAGCACGTAGGGGACTGCCATCAATAATAAACAGTGACAATGCCACAAATTTTGTAGGATCTGACAATTACTTGAAAGAAGTTAATCAATACCTACTTGATAATGCTCCTCAATTGGGAGATTTTCTCTCTCAATCTAAAATCACTTGGAAACGTATTCCTCCAAGATCTCCCCACTGGGGAGGAATCTGGGAAAGTGCCATCAAAAGCACTAAAGTACACTTAGCCAAGATTGTGAAAAATTCATCTTACACTTTCGAACAGTTCTCAACCATTTTAAGTCAAGTGGAAGCAATATTAAACTCACGCCCTTTATTCCCATTGTCCGACAATGTGAACGATCTACTCCCCTTGACTCCCGGTCATTTCTTAGTGCACTCCCCTCTCATCTCTTATCCAGAAGTGGACATTTCTCTGACTCCGATCAATAAGTTAAAGCACTGGCAGCTCTGTACTCAGGCGCAACAACAATTCTGGAGACGCTGGTCAACAGACTACTTAAACCGTTTGCAGAACCGTCCGAAATGGATGCATCCCCAACCAAATCTCAAAGTAAACGATTTGGTTCTTCTCAAAGACGAAGATAATCCCCCCATGAAATGGCCACTAGCTCGCATTACACAAGTTTTCACTGGAAAAGATTCAAAAGTGCGCTCAGTCCAAGTATTTACACAATCTGGATATCTCACTCGCCCCATCACAAAGGTGGTATTACTCCCCAACGAGGATACCCCTTCAATCTCTACCTCCCTTTCACCTAAGAATGTTTGGCACATCACCGGCCACTACTAGTAGGTAATTGTATAGTTCGTTTTATGATTTTGTTTACTCCAATTGTTTTATCATTATTTATACATAGAATAATATTGTTGTTAATCAACTGGTACGTGTATGTTTTGTGGCGTTGAGTGACAGCAAAATACATTTACATATATTTCCGAATCTAGGCTTTCATAGTCTCACCTGCCGCGCGGGCAGTATGTTCGAAAACAAACCATTTGTATTTGGGAAAGAGTCACAACTATTGCAAAATCGGATGCATCAGGCTCTACAGTTAAAATTGTATTTATATGTATGGAGAGGCATAATCCTATCTGGATCAGGCTTAATGGTGCCATTTTCAATAATGTGATCTAAAAGTTTGATCGTTTTAGTAAGGTCATTGATCGTAAGCCTGTACTTTCGTGTAATTTTGATGTATTTGTCCAAGTTAAAATCATGAGTTTGACCACAAATGGTAATGTCATCTAAATAAACAAATGTATCTTTAAAATCCGCTAGCTGTATTATGCTATTAATTACTTGTTGAAATCCAGCAACACCATTTGTTACCCCAAAAGCTATTCTAGTAAACTGGTATACCTACAAGCTTTAAAAGCAGTAAACAGTTTATCAGAAGACTTGATAGGAATTTGATGATAAGCGGTCTGAAGATCAACGTTGCTAAAAAATGTATATTGACATATACTCTGAATTATTTGATCTATTCTAGCAAGTGGAAATGCATCTAGAAACGTGAATTTATTTACCGTTCGGGAGTAATCAACTATGATTGCTGTTGGAAGTAATCAAGACTGGCGCTCTCCAAGGAGAACAGCTTTCTTCAATAATACCTTCCTGTAAAAGATTTTTTATTACAGATTACTTAAGATATCATGAACATAGATTGTCAAGAATTAATAACTTAACCTTAGTATAGTTGTGTCCATAGCATTTGAGGTTGACTGAAGAATATCCTAGTATTTTAGAAGTAAATGAAGAAGAGGCGATGGAAACGAAGCCAGTGAGAGGAAAAGTTTCAATATCTCTGGATATCTCTTTGAACTACCAGTACCTATCCACCAAAGCATCAACACAAACGCCATCGACTAGAATTTCAATTGTAGACTTAGATAGACTAGGATGAAAAGCAGCTATAATTGAATTTCCTATGTAATAATATCTCTGTTGGACTGTTTTATTTTGGATGATTGATATACGGAGGCCCAGTGTCCTTTTTTATTACAGGCAGAGCAAGCAAAGTCTTTCGCAGGACATTTAATTCTAGTAGGAGGAGGATGCTATCTATGTTTCCCAAATAAGCACGAAGGTGGACAAGATAGTTCTTCGTAGGCACTAGAGGTTAGCTGAGCCGCTTTTAAAGATTTCGTTTAATTGAGAGTTTGATGTAAAGTTAATGTTTTATTAAGATTTGATCATTCGCTAAAAAATGAATAAAAGTGCGATAACATTGTCGCATATGTCGTTTTCATTGGCTATTTACAGAGTTTGGAAATCACTTATTGCATTTAAAAAAAAATTATATACAGGGTGCAATATGTAATACGAATCCCTAAATTAATTTTCCCAAAGCCGGTCCTGGGATTTCTAAGTTTAGCTACTACCAGTCGAATGCTTGATAAAAGTGTACTGTATCATTGAAAAATTAGAAAAATGAAATGAGACGTGTAAACACTATAGCGAATTAAAATTTATGGTCAATTTCACAAATCACCCTGTACATTAATAAAGAAGAGGAGTTGACACTTTTTAGTAGCCAAATGATATCCTCCCTGAGGGACTCTACATTTGCTAGCAGTATATTAAGGTCCTCATGAATACCCCTCTATATTACCGTTACATATGTAGCTTATATGATAATCACATATAAGCACTTGAATGTAAATATTTTAAGAACTCTTTATTTTCTTTACATACACATATTTCTAACAAATTAAATAAACACAAATTTGTATGTATATGTAACAACTTTTTTGTAGGACAATATGTTATTCTGTTATAAAATACACAAAACTACTTGGTGCTGTTTGTCCTACAGTTATGACACACAAAAAATATCCGCAGATTTTCCATTTTCCAATTGTAAAACTGAGAAAACAAACCATTCTATTTAAGCCTCAGAAAAAAATCAGATTTTCATGATACATTATTATAGTCTCGTTATTTACCTCAATAGCAAATAATGAACATTTTTATTGTAACATTTTTTGTAGGATTTTGGACAGACTAATTTTTTTGTGGGACAATATTTTACCAGGGCAACAAAAACACCAATACACCGTGTGTTATGGATGTCCCACAGTTATGATACGAAAAAAGTTTTCCAAGGTAGGACTGGGAAAACGGACTAATCGATTTGTAGGAGAATGTTGCCATTAAATTATACATTTTTGTAAGCTCCAGAAAAAAAATAGCCTGTTATGATACATTTTTTTCATTTCGTTATTTCAACACTTTGAGGGTGGAGGACAGGGTTGATTCGACTATTTTTCTTGTAGGACACACGTTTTTCCGTATTCTTTATCCAATTACCTCTCGATTTAACTAAATAACTAATTGTTAATGTAAAATACATTAGCAACTAAAATTCTCGTAAATATAAAAGTTGTAGGACGAAGTCGCAACGAAGCCATTCACAAAAATTCAGTCTGTTAGGATCCGAAATGGAAAATGCTCTTGAGAACCTTCCCTAATATTATAGCCTAATAGGAATGAGATCCAATTAAGTGCACATAAATTGCACATAATTTGCTCAAAATAACAGCAATGGTTTCATTGAAAACGGAAGATAATTTGAAAAAGTTTTGCTAGTTTGAGTTTAAGGTAGCAACACTTTTAATAACAACAAAAATATAAGTGCACAATTCGCACAAAATTATCGATACCTTTTGAATTGATTGTGCTTAAATGGTTTTGCTAACTTTCTTCATCTTCCGCATTGTTCACAAATGAGTCGAGGTATAGACGGTTTTCTGACATTAGCCCCTAAATATGTTTTATGCAAAGTTGCTAATAGTAACTTAGTAGTTAATGTTGATTCCTTTAACTTAGACACTCCTTACGTTGTCATTTTGGTATAGCTCAATAGCTTATCGGTTTTGATGTTTCCAGTTGAGCATATCGTCTGCCCAACCCGTGTTTAATCTCTGTCCCCCCATGAAACGAAAGCTTGAATAACAACTGTTAACACAATATACTTGTGTATTTAGTAGGTCATCATGGATACCTAGTATCAACGATGTGTAAGCAAAAAAAGCAGTTCAGTTAAGTATTTCGCTTCTGCCCAACCCGTGTTTAATCTCTTTCCCCCATGAAACGGAAGCTTGAATAACAACTGTTAACACAATATACTTGTGTATTTATTAGGTCATCATGGATACCTAGTATCAACGATGTGTAAGCCGAACAAACAGTTCAGTTAAGTTTTTCGCTTCTGCCCAACCCGTGTTTAACATCTTCCCCCCCCATGAAACGTACGCTTAAATAACAACTGTTAACACAATATACTTGTGTAATTAGTAGGTCATCATGGATACCTAGTATCAACGATGTGTAAGCCGAAAAAGCAGTTCAGTTATTATTTCGCTTCTGCCCAACCCGTGTTTAATCTCTTCCCTCCATGAAACGTAAGCTCAAATAACAACTGTTAACACAATATACTTGTGTATTTAGTAGGTCATCATGGATACCTAGTATCAACGATGTGTAAACCGAACAAGCAGTTCAGTTAAGTTTTTCGCTTCTGCCCAAGCCGTGTTTAAGAGTGGTATTCCAAATAAATTAAAATATTTAAGTAGTACTAACCGCGCCACCTACCTATCAGAGGTGAAATCGTTAAATAATTGATAAGGAAATCTTTTCCCAAATTCTTGATTGAGAGTTTTGTCGTAAGAATGACCGAGTCGCTGTCAGTAGCATTGCCAGAAAGACAGAAACGGCCATTTTAGTCGTGGCGGTGATAACACTAGGCACTAGGATCCCTAATTATAGGTAAGAAAATTCTAAGACTTTTTAAGAAAACTTGTTCGATTTAAGCCAGTCTGAACTAACACGAGTGTCTATTTCTAATTATAGGGAAAACTGGGTAGGCTGAAGACCCCAGCATACTAGTAAACTCCATTGGGCCGATATTGGCAAATAATTTTGTTTGGTAGTTGAAACCACTATGTACTTACATACGTGAAGTATAAGATTTATGGTAGCATTATTGGTGTTAGGTATTCATCCCAGTCCTACGTGACAACCGTCCCATTTTAACAAGCAGGGCATACAGTTCCAGTGTCAACCAGTTTTTTGACAGATAAAAAAACTTCAGAACACAACAAGTACCTTTCAGGGCCTCTTAGTTTCTTGGATATAAAAAAACTATGTAAGACAACCGACAACACTTCAATATTTGGTATGTACACTATTTGTAACAATTTGTTCAGCTGAATATATTGAGAATGTACATTTGGTAAACCCCTGTTGGGTGTTATATATATTTTTTAAATTTTAAATACTACTTTAGTAAATTTTGCTATATTCATAGTTTTTTAAATTGGCCAATTCCAATTGTATTGAACTTTTCAGGAGATCTCAACTTTTCGTTTAAGATATATAAATGTTACTAGCTCGGTGTGCTAATTTATATAATATCGTGGTTGATTGTTTAACACATGTCAATGCTCCTTCGGGAAATTTTCATATTAAATTTCAGATATTTGGTTTGAGGCCTGTTACTTACAAATACTGTGTAGTGTAAGCATCTCTGCACTCCAGAAACTAACTTAGGAGTTTAATGTAGTGTAATTAGTTTTCACATCCCTTGTCTATGGCTTCCCTTTAGGCAAGGCTTAATTTGTTTTACTAGTATCCAGCCCTTGCTGGCAGAAGTGGTTGATCACCACCAGAGTAGATACCTAAATGTTATTTATGTAATTGTCCCATTTTTCACATATATCTTACCTACATTTTTTATATATTTATATTTACTAACTTATACATTTACTATTGTAATACAAGCTATCTAACGATTTCTAAGTATTATTGAGTTGTGTAAGTCTTAATTACCAAACTGTGTACCTACTTTGAGTAACTTTGCTGGTAAGTCGTCTCCTTTTCGACGACTTTAAACCAAGAAAAGGTGGCGTCCTTTAATTTTGTTGTAGTCTTATTTAGTTACAATCCTATATTAAGTTGAGGGTATCCAACCTTACTCACCTGCTCTACCGACGAATAGCTGCCGTTTGCAAAAGTGCTAAGTTTCCCTATAAGAATCAGGTATACTTTGGGAATAAATTGAGGGTTATAATTTATTGATATTTAGCAAATCTATAGCCTTTCGATAAACTAATACGGCCACACACTTAGAAGGTTTGGTAGATGCAGACTAGGGAGGTAATGTTAAGGATCGAAAGTCCTAAAGTGGTTTTGTGTTTAAATTAAGTAATGGTAGCATATCATGGGAAAGTAGAAAACAAAAAAGTGTTTCACTATCAAGAACCTACTTAATCTGAGTATGTGTCTCTTTCAGAAGCTTGTAAAGAATCTATTTATTTACAAAACCTATACAATGAATTGACTGGACTTTTTTCAAGAATTGTTATTTATAATGACAGTCAAAGTACTCAAAAATTGTTATTAAACCCGGTGTTTCATAAAAGAACTAAACACATCGATGTAAGATACCATTTTATTAGGGACTCCATTTGCAATGATAAGTTTGTAAAACAATTGGGATTATTAAGGGAATTTTAATTTGTTGTTAACTGGGGGGTGTTGAAATATATCAACATATTAAAATTGTAACGTCAAAAAATAATAGTTCAATACTATTAAACGCTTTACAAAATTAGAAAAATTAATTTCCAAAGAGCAGACCGTCCACTAAGAAGCAACAACTACTTCTCGGGCTATATGCCCCGACAGACATTGAATTACACCTCTAAAGTAAACGGGGTTGGTATATCTGTTAAGATAGAACCAACCATTCTGGTTTGCGATCAGAAGGAATAACATCACTTGTGGACCGGTTTCGGCGTTTTTGCGCCTCATCAGCACAAGGTAGATGCCACTCGTCCAAGAGCTCTGAGAGCATAATCCTGGACTAGAGACTACGTCGATACCACACCAACACATTAGCCTTAGTAAAGGAAATGCTAAGAGTGCGATATCGGCGACATCTCTACATCTAATCACAAACCAAAATTCTATATCGACAAAAAACCATCTCGGTTTTGTAGGTATTTACTTAATTACAGTTACCTGTAAATAATTGTCATATAAGTAAAGCGTGATCTATAGACGTCAAAAAATAATAGTTCAATACTATTAAACGCTTTACAAAATTAGAAAAATTAATTTCCAAAGAGCAGACCGTCCACTAAGAAGCAACAACTACTTCTCGGGCTATATGCCCCGACAGACATTGAATTACACCTCTAAGGTAAACGGGGTTGGTATATCTGTTAAGATAGAACCAACCATTCTGGTTTGCGATCAGAAGGAATAACATCACTTGTGGACCGGTTTCGGCGTTTTTGCGCCTCATCAGCACAAGGTAGATGCCACTCGTCCAAGAGCTCTGAGAGCATAATCCTGGACTAGAGACTACGTCGATACCACACCAACACATTAGCCTTAGTAAAGGAAATGCTAAGAGTGCGATATCGGCGACATCTCTACATCTAATCACAAACCAAAATTCTATATCGACAAAAAACCATCTCGGTTTTGTAGGTATTTACTTAATTACAGTTACCTGTAAATAATTGTCATATAAGTAAAGCGTGATCTATAGACGTCAAAAAATAATAGTTCAATACTATTAAACGCTTTACAAAATTAGAAAAATTAATTTCCAAAGAGCAGACCGTCCACTAAGAAGCAACAACTACTTCTCGGGCTATATGCCCCGACAGACATTGAATTACACCTCTAAGGTAAACGGGGTTGGTATATCTGTTAAGATAGAACCAACCATTCTGGTTTGCGATCAGAAGGAATAACATCACTTGTGGACCGGTTTCGGCGTTTTTGCGCCTCATCAGCACAAGGTAGATGCCACTCGTCCAAGAGCTCTGAGAGCATAATCCTGGACTAGAGACTACGTCGATACCACACCAATACATTAGCCTCTGTAAAGGAAATGCTAAGAGTGCGATATCGGCGACATCTCTACATCTAATCACAAACCAAAATTCTATATCGACAAAAAACCATCTCGGTTTTGTAGGTATTTACTTAATTACAGTTACCTGTAAATAATTGTCATATAAGTAAAGCGTGATCTATAGACGTCAAAAAATAATAGTTCAATACTATTAAACGCTTTACAAAATTAGAAAAATTAATTTCCAAAGAGCAGACCGTCCACTAAGAAGCAACAACTACTTCTCGGGCTATATGCCCCGACAGACATTGAATTACACCTCTAAAGTAAACGGGGTTGGTATATCTGTTAAGATAGAACCAACCATTCTGGTTTGCGATCAGAAGGAATAACATCACTTGTGGACCGGTTTCGGCGTTTTTGCGCCTCATCAGCACAAGGTAGATGCCACTCGTCCAAGAGCTCTGAGAGCATAATCCTGGACTAGAGACTACGTCGATACCACACCAACACATTAGCCTTAGTAAAGGAAATGCTAAGAGTGCGATATCGGCGACATCTCTACATCTAATCACAAACCAAAATTCTATATCGACAAAAAACCATCTCGGTTTTGTAGGTATTTACTTAATTACAGTTACCTGTAAATAATTGTCATATAAGTAAAGCGTGATCTATAGACGTCAAAAAATAATAGTTCAATACTATTAAACGCTTTACTTATATGACAATTATTTACAGGTAACTGTAATTAAGTAAATACCTACAAAACCGAGATGGTTTTTTGTCGATATAGAATTTTGGTTTGTGATTAGATGTAGAGATGTCGCCGATATCGCACTCTTAGCATTTCCTTTACTAAGGCTAATGTGTTGGTGTGGTATCGACGTAGTCTCTAGTCCAGGATTATGCTCTCAGAGCTCTTGGACGAGTGGCATCTACCTTGTGCTGATGAGGCGCAAAAACGCCGAAACCGGTCCACAAGTGATGTTATTCCTTCTGATCGCAAACCAGAATGGTTGGTTCTATCTTAACAGATATACCAACCCCGTTTACTTTAGAGGTGTAATTCAATGTCTGTCGGGGCATATAGCCCGAGAAGTAGTTGTTGCTTCTTAGTGGACGGTCTGCTCTTTGGAAATTAATTTTTCTAATTTTGTAAAGCGTTTAATAGTATTGAACTATTATTTTTTGACGTCTATAGATCACGCTTTACTTATATGACAATTATTTACAGGTAACTGTAATTAAGTAAATACCTACAAAACCGAGATGGTTTTTTGTCGATATAGAATTTTGGTTTGTGATTAGATGTAGAGATGTCGCCGATATCGCACTCTTAGCATTTCCTTTACTAAGGCTAATGTGTTGGTGTGGTATCGACGTAGTCTCTAGTCCAGGATTATGCTCTCAGAGCTCTTGGACGAGTGGCATCTACCTTGTGCTGATGAGGCGCAAAAACGCCGAAACCGGTCCACAAGTGATGTTATTCCTTCTGATCGCAAACCAGAATGGTTGGTTCTATCTTAACAGATATACCAACCCCGTTTACTTTAGAGGTGTAATTCAATGTCTGTCGGGGCATATAGCCCGAGAAGTAGTTGTTGCTTCTTAGTGGACGGTCTGCTCTTTGGAAATTAATTTTTCTAATTTTGTAAAGCGTTTAATAGTATGGAACTATTATTTTTTGACGTCTATAGATCACGCTTTACTTATATGACAATTATTTACAGGTAACTGTAATTAAGTAAAATTGTAACGTTTAGCGACCTCTATATATTATTACATGTTAGTGGAGTAGATAGTAGTTTCCTGCATAGTGCAGCTTATTTTTTCTTGTATCCTTTTCTTTTCTAATTAAACAAATTTAGTAGATGTTGAGAAGCCGAAGTGCGTAGTGAATTTATTTTTCACACATATATTTCAACACTTTGAATAAAGAT
Source organism: Lochmaea crataegi (assembly GCA_947563755.1). Taxonomy (NCBI): domain Eukaryota; kingdom Metazoa; phylum Arthropoda; class Insecta; order Coleoptera; family Chrysomelidae; genus Lochmaea; species Lochmaea crataegi. The sequence continues at coordinate 27,934,163 of OX387426.1, forward strand.
TATGCGTGCAAACATGGTGGAGCAGTTTTTCAAAATCAGTCATAATGCTTATTAGGAACATCGAACCAACATTCTTATTGCATGGATTTTTTTTTCTAATTTCTCAATGGTCTTTCAAGTCTTTTAGTAAACTTCAAGTAACCCGTAGTGAATTATAAATCTGAGAGAGTAGGACGTTATACAAAGTAAATCATTATCAGGAAATATTTTTTTAAAACTCAGGAAAACGATTAGCAAATGATTAATTAATAAATGGATTGATTTGAGATTTTCCCCTGTTCGCTCTGCAGCTAGACAAGCTACTTTTGTTGAAAGAAGATTGAAGCTTATGTAAACATTTACTCTGAATATGTCTAACGAGGCAAGTAGAATTTCTTTTTAATGTTTTTACTGATAAAAAATTGTGTATTTGAGCGGAACAAGACTTGGTCGATTGAACATCTAAATAATTTTATAGAATATGTTAATGTAAAAGATATTCGGAACCAGTAACTCTTTCCAATAAATTTAAATTTATCATATCCGTTGAGGCTTGAAAATAACAAAATTAATAGCGATTGACAAAGTGTACATAAATTCACTATTTCGGTTACTATGCGCGATTCAAGCCAAGCAATACGCTATCTGGTGGTGAAACATGAAACTTCAACAAAGCAAAATCTTGTAGATCATACCGACCCCGTTTAACTGTAATTTAGTCGGGGCATAAAGCCCGAGAAGTAGTTGCTTCTTCTTAGTGAACGGTCATCGTTTTTGAAAATATTTTCGAAATTTTATAAGGCGTTATAATAGTATTGTTGCGAGGTCACCAACTCAAAGCCGGTCCTGTCCCTCGACTGTAAATTTGGTGGCTGCGCTCCTTTCGAGAACATTCTCAAAAAGACGCTTCGTTTATGCATAGGACGAGCGCGGAAAATACTAGAATTTTCGAGAGTTGAGAAATACTATATATACGCGGGTTTTTGAGTGAGTTAACAATTAGTGAAACGAGGACGAAGAGCTAGTTCACAGACAGTTTACAGACGTTCATAGTAATCGGACAGTGAATGAAATAGTGAAGATAAATAGTGTAATATTCAAGTGGTAAAAATGAATTAGAACTATTATACCGAGTGTGAATAAATTAGTAGACATTAAGTAAAGTGTGTATATAAAATAAGTTTAATACAGTGTGTGTTTCTTAAAATAAATAGTAATTAGCCATAGTAGTGTATATAATTTTATCCCACAAATAAAAACTATTCAAATAAATAACAAAAACGTTACATTGGTGTCAGGTGAGGGGTAATATAAATAAATAATTACGTAAAAATGGCTAAGAGACTAAGTGAGCTGAAAGTGACGGAACTAAAAGCAGAATTGGAAAATCGCGAGTTGAAAACGTCCGGAGAGTTAGTCGAAAGATAGAAAATAGCACTGGAAATTGACGGCTTGGATCCGGAAACATTTTTATTCAACAACGAGACTTCCACCTTAATCTCGTCATTTTCGGTAATGAAGTACAGGATTTCTACTATGAAGAACGATTTTCTGCTAATATGAAGGACGAGATTTCTACTACGAAGAACGATATTTCTGCTAATATGGATGATAAGATTTCTTCTATGAAGGACGATATTCCCGCTAATATGGACGAGAAAATTTCTACTATAGACGAGAAGATTTCTACCATGAAGAATGATATTTCTGCCAATATCTTATCAATGAAAAATGACATCCAAAAATCCAGGAGCTAGAGAGGAAAATGGCAGACTCAGAAACACAAAGCACGCCAGCAGAAGATAAAAAGATCAAACAAATGAAACCATGCAAGCCAGAAGCACACCCCAAGACAGAATATATTGGCAGTTTTGCCCGAGTCAAGGCCCCAACGTACGACGGAAAGATGTCTATGTCAAACAGTTTGAAGCAGCCGCTAGAGCGAATAATTGGTCCGATAAGGAGAAGGCAGTGAACAATCGCGCTTCGGGGAGATGCCTTAGATGTGCTTCAGTCGATACCCCTTGAATAAACGGATGACTTCGAGCAGCTGAAGAAGAGGTTGGACATGCGATATGGTCACGAACACCTGAACAATTTGGAAGACGTATTCAAACGACTTCAAGATGCCCAGCTCATGTTAAACCCGAAGAAATGTCGGTTATTCCAAAACCGAGTCAACTATCTGGGTCATATTGTGAGCAATGGAGGAGTGGCGGTGGATCCACAGGAAAATGCTTCCATCAAGCAATGGCCGCAGCCTACCGACAAATATGAAGTTAAGAGCTTTCTTGGACTTTGCACATACTACCGAAGGTTCGTAAGGAAGTTTGGAGATATTGCCAAGCCACTAACTCGACTCACAGAAGTAACCAGAACTTTTCATTGGGATGAAGAATGTCAAACTACTTTTGAAACACTGAAGAGACGATTAACTACTGCGCCGATACTAGGATATCCGTTACCAGGGGGAGACTTCATTCTTGACACTGATGCAAGCAACGTAGGAATTGGAGGAGTGCTCTCACAGATCCAAGAATATGGGATATTTCAGTAAAGTCCTCTCCAAACCAGAACGAAACTACTGCTTCACGAGAAGAGAACTTTTGGCGGTAGTGAAGTCTGTGGAACACAATTACCAGTATCTGCATGGAAGGAAATTCTTGATACGGACTGATCATGCAGCACTCAAGTGGTTGATGCAGTTGAATAATCCCGAGGGCCAGATAGCTAGATGAATTGAACGACTTCAAGAGTACGATTTCAACATTGAACAATGGGCTGGTGTGAGCCACCGAAATGCCGACTCCCTATCTAGACGACCGTGCCCAGCAGACTGTTCCCACTGCAACAAGGCAGAATCTAAGGAAGCTGCAGTTTCAAGAACTACAGTAGTCAACGAAGAATGGTCACTCACCAGGATCAGTGAGGATCAGGAGAATGATCCTCACCTGAAGATGATCCGGCAATGGAAGGAAGAAAATCGGCGACCCACCTGGCAAAAAGTGTCAATATTTTCACCGACACTCAAGGCATATTGGGCCCAGTGGGACTCCCTTGTCCTGGAAGAAGGCCTGTTGAAACGAATCCTTGAAAACGATGATGGATAGAAGATAGTTAGTTATCCCGAGAACGAAAGTAGCTGAGGTACTGAGGAAGTTACACGACAGTCCATCAGGAGGTCATCTGGGAGTGAAGAAAACCCTTCAGCGAGTCCGTGAAAGGTTTTATGGGATGAACAGCTCCGACGATGTGATGGACTGGTGTGGGAAGTGTACGACTTGTGCTACGAGCAATGGACCACATCGCAAGAGAAAGGCACCCATGAAACAGTATAATGTTGGAAGCCCATTCGAAAGGATTGCTTTAGACATTGCTGGACCATTTCCGAGGACAGAAAATGGTGGTTAATACATCCTGGTTGTGATGGATTATTTCACTGTGCCCTTGGAAGTTCACAGCGATCGGGGAAGAAATTTCGAAAGCCATATATTCCAGGAAATTTGTGACAAGCTGGGAATGAAGAAGATCAGGAAAACGGCGTTGCATCTACAGTCAGATCGAATGGTCGAGAGAATGAACAGGTCTATTGGAAAATACCTGTCCAAAGTAGTCTCCAGCCACCAGAGAGATCGAGACCAATATATTTCCCTGTTTGCATTGGCTTTTCGATCCGCCATCAATGAGTCCACAGGTCAATCACCTGCGAAAATCCTATTTGGACACGAAATGAGGCTTCCTTGTGACCTGGAATTTGGTTGTCGACCTGGAGAAGATCTAGCTGGAGAAGATTACGTGATCCAGTTGAGAAAAAGGATGGACGATGTGCACGAATTGGTCCGAATGAATCTTCAAGCTGCTAGCGACAAAATAAAAAAACGGTACGACACGCAGGCCACAGAAGGCAGTTTTAAAGGAGGGGACAAAGTATGGTTACACAACCCGACGAGGAGAAAGGGACCGTTCTTAGTCAAGAAGAGGATCAATGACGTCATCTATCGCATAAGCAAGATCCCCAATGGAAAACCGAAAGTAGTCCACCAAAACCGACTAGCGCCATTCGAAGGAGACACCCAAGGAGACGCCGAAGAAAGAGAGCAACCATTTGGATTGGCGAGTAATCAGGAACATGATGGAAGTGATCTTCGAAGATACCGGTGTCCACATATTATTCTGCAGGTATACCCCCGTCATCAGTGTCCAATGAAGACAGTGCCCTGGTATTTCCATACGACCGGAAAGTGTATAAATGGGTCCAGTTGCCGATTTAAACATCCAGCCCCGGCTACACAGAAGTTCCAGGAGGAACTTCCTATTAAGGAGCGGGCAATTTTGCGAGGTCACCAACTCCCGACTGTAAATTTTGGTGGCTGCGTTCCTTTCGAGAACATTCTCGAAAAGACGTGTTATATTCAAGTGGTAAAAATAAATCAGAACTATTATACCGAGTGTAGATAAATTAGTAAACATTAGTACAGTGTGTGTTTCTTTAAATAAATAAATAGTAATTAGCCATAGTAATGTATATATTTTTATCCCACAAATAAAAACTATTCAAATAAATAACAAAAACAATACAGTATAAATCTATTACTCGATATCTATTGGTAACACGCTTATTAAATACGACAATGTCATTGTTGTAGAATCAAGTGCATTTTTCAATCGTTTAGAGTCCAAAAGGCGTCTGGATTTTTGAACTTTTTAATACAAATTCTTCTGTATTTTTTCACGAGGAACCGAATAGGATATGTCTTAAGTTAGCGCAGGAGCTGATTCTGGCTCAAAAATTCGAAAAAATCATCAAAAAAGTGAATATTTTCGTTAAAAAATGCGTTCTACTTATCTATCGAGTTCCAAGAAAATTTAGAAACATACTTATTGATCAGGAAATTTTCTCATGAGTAAAACTAAAAAAAAAACGTCAAAAAGTGCAGAAACGTGTTATTTGCGTTTTCAACGCCCCTAATGCATCTTAGAAGCTGAAAATTTAGAAAAAGACGTGTTCCAAACTAGCCCGAACAAGACCCCATAGTCATTTCAAAAATAGCTAGGGGCCTAAATCAACATTGTTAATCGGCTATCAACCATTCAACACCTCCCAAAAATGTTTTAATTGATTTGACTAATTTTTGACGTTACAGCTGATGTCAGAGCGAAATATCAAATCTTTTTTTTTTGAAATCTGATTCTAAATGACTGTGATTGTGGATAAAACGTAATAATGCATTCGTGTTTTAGTTGAGTTTTAACCATTTAAGAAAAATAACTATTAAAAGTCTCAGTTTCAAATAAAATTTCGAGTTTCCATGTATGATTATCTTATCTGTTTCTGCAAACATTTCCTAAAACCCGAAAAGAAAGTATTCGCTTCGCGAATAGTCTAAAAGTATCAACGTTTACCTACCGATAAATATAAACAGTTTCCTCAGTTTTATTTTCAAAAAAATTGTTTTCATTTCACCTTAAAGGCCGTTAACTAGCCACACCACGAATATTGCACAGTTCAGGAAACCCTAAAGGGTGATAGAATTTTAATAATTGATTTTCTAACCGCAAATATGCAACCCAGTTTCCCGCTTAATCTCATTTTGCTCTCTCTAGGTCTGGCCGTGTCACGTAAAGGGTTATGTTACAGATATTTATATGTAATGAGCTTACTAGTACAGAGATGGAGCCAGAATTAAAGGGGCTTCTTATTCAATTGTTTTTTCATATTTAATATAAAGCGTATTATTTACGTAACATTCTAGAAAAGGGAGTGAATAATGTGAACAAAAGGAAAGAATATGGTCATGTATGAAGTGAGGAAAACTTGCAAAAGGCATATACTTACCTATGGAAGAAGCCTATGTTTTGAAGTATAAATAATTTAAAATCAATAAGTTCACTTATATAGTTACGACTTGAAAGACATGTGTATCGCTGTGCCTATGTAGCACGTTCCATCTCTAGGTTTTTCAACGTACATCAAAGCACATCAACACGAACGGTGAGACCCAGTCAATGGGAAGCGTTAAAATAGGGAAATTGATATTTGCATAAATGGCTCAAAGGATTAATAAAAATTATCATTATTACTATCTCTACGGTATCAACCTCAGTGCTTAGATTCCTTGGTCCTATTTTTCCATAAGCCCAATCATCATCTAGCTTATTTTTCACATTCCTCTTAGACCTTTGTATAGTTTGAATTTTTGAAATATGTAACAACTAAAAATAACAATTGTATGAGGGTTCTCAGCCATATCCGCTTTTGTCTCTTTCGTTGGTGAGAAAATTTCTGGTATTTCCTTTACGACAAGCGCTTCTCTTAATTCGAGTTTTTCAAAACCTGAGTCTCTCCTTACTGTATTTCTGTAACTATTATATTCCTGCTCACCTTGTCTGCTCTTTATATACCTCTTATATATATTTTATACATCACTCTACTACTACTGCTACTAACTTTTTTCACACACTTGTGACCTTTCATTTACACTTTTTCAGTTTCTTGCACTTTCTATAAATTCTTCCAAGAAGGGGAAGTGTGAAATGGTTATTTAGAATATAAAATAGTATAATCTGTAGTGACTTATTACTGACGTGCGATGAATGTGGGCGCTATTGTCAGGTTGAAAAATAAATATTGAAATTTTAATATCAACTGTTTATTTTTTTATTGCTTTTAGAGTTTCCCCGAAAGACCTGAAGTAAGATTCTATGTTCTAGAACTCTTTGGAACCCTGTATACATTTTCTGTCAGAAGAAAAGCTTGAACATTAATTAAATCTTTATATAAGAAAGTTATTTTGTTCAATTTTTATATTCTAGAATTTGTGTACATTTTTAGTTATTTTTGACTTATTCCAACGCTGGAAAGGTGTTACGGCATGTAATTTTCACTTGTAATATGTACGTAAGAGTCCTTTTAATATTGTAGAATATAACAGTGCTAAATATTATTAAATGTGTTCACGTTAATGGAGACACACGTTTGTGGAAAAGATTTTGCAAGAACGTGCTTTCCGCAAGCAATGGGCAATATTCACGGGAAAATTGTATATAAAAAGTGTTATTCTGTGCCAAACTGAATATGAAATATGTTAGAAATTTAATTAAACAAAGATTTATGAAGATATTGTTCATTAAAATAGTTTCTGTTTTCTTTGTTATTCGAGATCATATAATTAACCGGAATATTATTAATATAGAAGAAAGAAAGCAGAATCAGTTAATTTGACCATTACTCAATTAGAACCTTTACTGTCTCTCCATATTGTTCTACTTCTTCCAGAAGGCGTATGGCTTGTTTAGTTCACGTTTCTTTGTATTGGAAATTTGGTGATCGTCCTGTAGGTCTTCTTCCGGGTGGTGTGTTGTTGTGTACTATCTTGGCTGGGCTTATTTGGTTAACATATCTAATGAGATAATCTGATCATCACAAGAGCAGCGTCTGTACTTGGATGTTTCTTTCTCCAGATTGGGTGTCTGAAATGTCTAGATATTCCAACAGCTTTCTTGTCTTGTTCCCTCATTTCATCTCCCTTACACTTGTAAATTTGCACTCAAGGTATTCAATTGTGCCATTGTCTATTTCCAGTTCGAAACGCAGAGTTTCCTTTGCTATAGCCGTGCGTTTAGTCTAATCCACGGAAATTTGTATGTACACCTAGTCAAGATCTCAAGTCCTCCACAGTCAATTCTACCCCAGTATTTAGACTTCCTGTTTTTTTGGTAGTACTGTAAATGAGAAAAAACTAGTTGTCGCTCTTAGAGAAGTCCTCTATCAGGCGCTCTAGTTGAGTACTCATCGACTTCGAAGTTCCAACGTCGGATTAAGTTTTGGACTGACTTTTCCAGTGAACATTGTTGTAAACAACTGAATAATAGATATCAAAGAATATATATTATTCTACGCTTCACAACTAAGTTCTGAAAAATATTTTTCAAAAACAGTGACCGTTCAACGAAGAAGAAACAACTACTTCCCGGGCTACATGCCCCGACAGACATTGAATTACACTTCTAAGTCAAACGGGATTGGTAAATCTACAAGATTTGAACCAACCATTCTGGTTTGCAGCTAGAATGGACAACATAACTTGTAGACCGGTTTCGGCGTATTGCGCCTCATCGGTACAAGGTATATGTTATCGTCCGAGAGTTAATCCCGGACTAACATGACTCTATAATCAACAACTATACATATCTTCTGAAATGCTGACGTAGAAAGGATATTTTCTAATATCACCGATATTAAAACCAAAAAAAAGAAACAAGCTTTCAACTTCATTACTTAAAGCAGCGAATAAAAGTCGATTTTCACTGTAAAAAAATATGTTGTCACGATTATACTTTCACAAAAGAACATTTTTCAAAATATATTGTTGAAATGGATTCCTTTAAAAAATAGTTTTAAAATTAATTCCAAGTTTTGTTTATAGTTTATATTCAATAAATATTTTTAAAACAAAAATAGTTTATATTATATCTGCCCCTTGCCTAAATATACGTTTTTCAGTCGTAGCGGTTTTTTAGTTGCAGGTAGCGGAGTTTTGGGTAAGTGGTAGCGGCAAGATACGCTAAACGGTTGGCAACACTGGTAGGTTCAGTAGTTTCCCAACATGGAAGGAGTGAGGTTAGGAAAGAAATAAAAAAATACACTCGTTATTACGTAACCTGTACATCTTAAAATTCATTTTTGTCAATTTGATCGTTTCTGACCAAGCTGACAATTAATTTCTAACTACAATAGGATATTATTTTAGCCATTGTAACTTGAAAATAAAACATTTTTTCTTGAGATAAAAATAATAAAGTAATTGGGTATGAAAAACTAAAGATCCATTCCATTAATAAATTGAACTGAAAAAATAAAATAGTTACTTATTCTAAACATAAAATATGAACTTCTTGAAAAAATTAAACTAAAAATCAGTTCTGAAGGTAAACACTGTTGCCGGATGAAAGTGTTTAATTTTACCTAATAGTGCATGAGCTTGAAAAAAAGTTAACGATAACGAGACAAAAATATCATTTGTACAAATTAATCTGTGCTTCTGGCAACAGCGGTTGAAATAGTGGGGCGATGAACACACGCCCAACTGTTTTTGGTAGAGGGGACTGATCGCTGGGCTAACAAGTCTTCTCTCTCTTTCACGTAGTTTTGCTCATATTTTCCTTGTCGTACTTGTATAAGTCGCATTGTAAGAAAGGGATTTTCGCAATCTGTATGTTATCGTCCGAGAGTTAATCCCGGACTGACATGACTCTATAATCAACAACTATACACATCTTCCAGTTACGGAAATGTTTTAGTTGCGATAATAGCGACACCTCACCTCCAAGTCACAAACCAAAATTCGAAATTTGACAACAAGCCCGTTAGCTTGAAACATATAGAATAATTACAATTTCCTGTAAAATTGTCGTATTTAGTAAAGCGAGTTACCAACAGATATCAAAGAATATATATTATTCTACGCTTCACTCTTTTTGAAAAATATTTTTCAAAACTCAGTTGTGAAGCGTAGAATAATATTATATTCTTTGATATCTGTTGGTAACCCGCTTTACTAAATACGACAATTTTACAGGAAACTGTAATAATTCTATATGTTTCAAGCTAACGGGCTTGTTGTCAAATTTCGAATTTTGGTTTGTGACTTGGAGGTGAGGTGTCGCTATTATCGCAACTAAAACATTTCCGTAACTGGAAGATGTGTATAGTTGTTGATTATAGAGTCATGTCAGTCCGGGATTAACTCTCGGACGATAACATATACCTTGTACTGATGAGGCGCAATACGCCGAAACCGGTCTACAAGTTATGTTGTCCCTTCTAGTTGCAAACCAGAATGGTTGGTTTAAATCTTGTAGATTTACCAACCCCGTTTGACTTAGAAGTGTAATTCAATGTCTGTCGAAGCATGTAGCCCGAGAAGTAGTTGTTTCTTCTTCGTTGAACGGTCACTGTTTTTGAAAAATATTTTTCAAAACTTAGTTGTGAAGCGTAGAATAATATATATTCTTTGATATCTGTTGGTAACACGCCTTACTAAATACGACAATTTTACAGGAAACTGTAATAATTCAACTGAATAATACCCAAAGTAAACGTTGATTTGAGTAAAAATTTTGTCGGAAGTCAGAATAATGCTGATTGGGGTCATTAATTCGTATAAAGATATTTGTATTCCGCATTCTAAAAACAAAGACTTTTTGGACTGATGGCAAAAATTAATTGGAAAGAAAGAAGAAATTATGGAAGGAAATAACCTCTTAGTTTTTATTACAAGTATTGTTGGTTATTGTTAAAATACTTACAGAGTGCCACTCCTGGCCAACAGGCTCGCGGGATTTGTGAACAGCAACGTCTGACCAATCAAGACCAGCTACCAAGTTGTTGTCAGATACCATACATACACAAACCTGGATCCTCGCTCATTTTATATATCATTGGCATGCATAACTTAGTTATATCTAGAGCGGATAACTACCTAGGGCTTCAAACAATTACCGAAGCTACTAATTGTTGATATTTAATTCAAGGATTATTTCTCGGAAATTCCGATATTGATTCCAACACTTGATTGTTAGGTAGTTTTCAACAATAGGAACCATAATTGTGTCTTGTCACAGAAGGTCTCGCAATATTTTCCACCGTAAACTTCGAGTTACTTTGATAAATATTGCTGTAGAAGTTACACAACAAAAAGTTTTGCACTAATACAAACACAATAAAAATGTAAATCAGGCCTATTAAGGCCCATATACCTGACAGGTGCGTGAAATCAGCTGTATATTGTACTTAAATTGAAATGGAATCACAAATGGTTTGTATGATTTTTTGTTCTCAATCTCTCACTCTCAATTTTTATATTCATATTTTGAGTTGATACAAAATTGAAAAATATATGTTCATGGTTTTGTACGCAATAACCGGCTTCCTCGGGTGGAGAAAAATAGGCAGAATTTTAAAAATTAACAATTACATATACCACAGTTTATAATTAGCAATTATTTTGATACGAATAAAAATGGGTTTGATTAAACTTAAACCTAAACAAAGTCTCTAGCTCATTCAGTCCGCATGTGATTCCAATTTTATAATGAAATATAATTTAATGTTTGTCGCCATACACAAAATGGAGAGCGGTTGTTTCTAAGACGAAATACGGACACAACAAAGGTCCCATTACTTTGTAATGAATGAATCGTCATTCGGAGTTGATGTCACCTGAAAATCAGCGTTGGATGCCAATTTGTTATGATTAGATCGACGTTGTCAGTCGAAAAGTAACTTAAAACAGGATCACCTCAAATGCCCGACGGATTTCGGCAGAAAAATGATGGGGATAGTTTTATCCTTCGTTAAGGTATCCAAGGGACGGGATTTTTACCTAAATTAGGATGTTGTTTGTTATTCTTGTCGAAGGAGGTTAAGAAACGATAAAGTTAGTTTGAGCGCCAACTTATTTTTTATTAACCTATCAAATAACTGGAAAGAGATAGGTGATAAGAAAAATCTATTTAGTTGTCAGTTGAATTGAAAAATATATTTCGACTTTTGATAGTCCCTGATAAATCCTATTATCGTACTTCCATAGCAGTGATAAGTTTAAATTGACTATGAGTGAAGTGACCGTATGTCAGCATCACCACTAAACGTCGTCGATGTCATAGCCACTTACTGATTTTGGAACAGAGCGAAAATAAAAACGTTAAGGAATTTCAGGCATGTTGGAAGGTATGGGAAAAAGCGGAAAGCTCTGATTGGCCATTTTAAAATTGATGGCGTCTAAAAATATAAATAAATATCGAATACTGTACCCTTGTTTATTTAAACATCAAACGAAGAGCGGCTTTGGAAAAAGTCACCATGCCAACGAGAAAACACATTGTTCAGGCCGTGTTAGAAAGAAAATAATTTAAGCGAAAGTTAGGACCGATTTAAAAAATACAAACGGACAAACCATATTTTTATTTAACAAAATCTTTGAAAAAGGTATGAACCGTGTTCGTGTAAATTCGAAGATTTTCAATGTCCACTGTAGCGTCGATTATCCAGTTTGGGTCTTGGGGAATAGCCTCATTCTACTTGCTTTTCACATGAAACTCGATGGTGAAAACGGCTTCCATTCGAAATAATGAAGCCTACATATTTCATGGGCTACCGGACTATGACATGGCACTGTCCTTCCCCTTTGCAAAAAAAACATCAAATAATTTGTATTCCACATGAAGTTTTGGAACTTTATGACTATCTATTTACATACTTATCTATTCCCTTCCCCTTCTCGAAAAAATATCGAAAGGGGAAGTGTTACCATTCCCTTTTTTGGAAAACTTCATGTGGAATATAAATTATTTTATATTTATGTCTATCATACATATTTATTCCCTTCCCCTTTTTGGAAAAACTTCATGTGGAATACAAATTATTTGATATTTATGTCTACATTTATACATTCGTATTTATTCCTCTTCTCGGAAAAATTCATGTTGAATATAAAGTATTTAACTATTTTTGAAATAAAATATCTGTCCAAATAGTGGAAGTGGTGAAAAAATATTGTTTTTTGGATTTTTCTCTATAAATTCTGAATGTACCACAATTTTTTTAGTAAAAAGATCTAAAACCTTGTGTAAAGTATTTTCAAGCCGTCACGAGTTACTGAAATGGGAACTTGTCCAGTCTCCATGCTACCAAATATCAAATGAATTCTGAACACCCGATTTCAATTCGATCGTAAAATAGAATGGGATGATCCGATACGATCGAATAGAGGAGTTCAGTCTAAGATCAGTGCAAAAATTGGTTTTTATGACAAGAATGCCAGTTAATGTTTGCCATTCAAAACACAAGATTTTTGCAGATTTCTCATAATTGCTGACATCCAATTGCTTTATTAAAACAATGAAAACACCCCCGAAGCGTAAATCTTAAAATTTGAAATGACATTTTAGCTGAATTCTCAACGCATCGGTGGCCAATAATTCTAGGAACTTTTGGCAAGTCACTATTTCACTTCTGTCATTATTCCACTAGTTATGTCAGATGTCAGTGAAAAAGCAATCAGAAGAATAAAGAGATACAACTAACTAGAACTACTACAAAAGTCTAATGGAAAATAAACATAAAAGAGTAAACGAATATCAACAAAAACAAATGAAACTGACATCTGACATAACTAGTGACAGAATGACAGAAATGAAATGGTGAGTTGCCAAAAGTTCCTAGAATTATTGACAACCGATGCGTTGACTATTCAGCAAAAACGTCATCCTAAATTTTAAGATTTACACTTCGGGGATGAACCTTAATAGACAATGAAACAGTAATTATTGTTTCTTATATTAACGTTAGAGTGGTCGCAGACATTTCTAGGGAATTATTGTTTTTCACATGTGACCTGCGCTTCTGTGGTTCTGCGCTAAGACAGAGAGGAAATTGTAAAAGCAGGCTCTGGCTTGTCTCTCTGAATCTGTCGCTAAGAAAGGGCGAAATAAAATTCCCTTGAAGCCGCAGAGTTATTGAAGAATTATAATTTGTAAACAATAAATGGTTTAAGCGATAATTCTTATCTCTGGTAAGTTTTAATACATTAATTAAGACATATAGATTAACTAAACTGTCGATGTGTTTGGATTTAAATGGAACGACATAGATAATATTTTAACATGGCGGAAGCTTATAAAAAAATTTTCACTACTCACTATTCATCACAGGATTTTCATTGGACTTAGTAATCATTGAGACTGTCTTTTATTTTTAACTTCAACTACCTACCTGCAGTAACCAATTAAACTTCAAAATAGCTACTACCTAGAGTCTTTGTAGGTCTTTTCAAAGTTTTTGAGAAAACTTTGTGGCGCCCATGGTCTTTCCTTACAAGGTATTATTATTACAATAGCTCTAAATCATGTTATCCGATTAGACTATTCTCTACAATTTACTCTAGGTTCATAAGAACCCACGTTCATAAAGTTAACCCTGAGAAGTGAACAAAAATATTTTTTTAGTGTCTCATATTTTTGACACTCAACATCTTTTATAGTATCTCAAATTTTTGCGCTCAACATCATTTATTGGCTCATCAACCTTTAAACCGGTTTTGTATATATTATTTCCGAGATCCCAATACTGGGTCCCTTTGAAATGGCCATCCTATATATCTTTTTGCAAATGGCGAAATTATTCTTCATTGCCGACTGCCACTCAGCCATCTAGATCATTGTATAATTATCTCTGGTAGATAACGCTCACTCAACACTACCATATAGTATATGCATTTTGATACAATAAAGAATATCAGCCTTATTAATAATAAACACGATAACAGCATACTAACTAATGGTTACTAAGAGCGCACTTATAGCATGCTAAGCAAATCATATTAATAATTTTAATAATTGAATACTTAGAAACATGTAACAAACAATATGTTTTTATAAGATGAACATGACAACAACGTAAAATACGTATTCACTCATATTTCTCTTTGTAAAATTTCTTTGGTGTTCTGTTGATTCTATCCCTTAATTTTATTGACAGAGGAGATTTTTGTTCTCGTGAATACCACTGAATAATAACAGGACGTACATAGCGATGCAAAGAATGCTAAGCATTTTCATATTCAGTGGGTCAATATGAAAACTTTTATTTTTAATAGTGTTTTAGAACTTTCATTTTTGTCAATAAGCAATAGAAATTTAGTTCATAAAAATTTGTCGACAAACAACAAAAACAAAGAATATAAATTTAGAAAAATATTACAATTTTTATATTGATCCTTTGAACATGAAAATGTATTGTAAATATGTAAAAACTTATTAATGAATATTTTTATTTAACTTAAGTACAACTTTATGAAAAAAATTATATTTGGTGGTTTCTAAAATATCTCTGTAGGTATATACTGCTGTCGTAAAGCCGCCCGTAAGAGATTTTTTTCCTCATTCTGTCTTGGATTTTCTAGCAAATCTTCATCTTCAGAATCTTCATCTACAAATAATTTTCTAATTTGTTTAAATATATAAGGAATGATAAAAGTGTCTTTCCTGAATTTTTTGTATATTATCAAGTACAACTTACCTGAATAAAAATTTTCCTATTATTATCACAAAGGGACAATTAAGTCTACTAACATTTGAACAAAGAAGTTCGGTTAACTGGAGCACGGTGTGAAACATACGCAAACTTATTACTAAGGATTTAGTATAATTCTAGTGTTAAAATGATGTTAAATGTATTTATTAATATGCTTTTTACTAATTTAGTTTTAAAGTGATATTAGAATAATCTAAACTTTATTATTAATAAGGCTGTTTGATTTCCGTAATTTAACGAAAAGCCTTCATCTCCAGCCTATCATTTTCAGGCACTACATTTTCAACTAAATAATATCCACATAAAATGATACCATATCATTGGATAACATTCTGTATAGATCGTTATAACCAAATAACAAGGCCATATTTATTTCGATTCTGTTCCTTTTCGTGGTCAGAATTCAATTTTATGAGTGAAAAAATTAACTCAAAAAAAGTCAAGCACCCTCCAATTATTCCGCAGCACTCGTTCTGTTTCCATCTCCACAGCAGCAGATATGACTCCGTCATTCCCTCATACTTCACCCCTCTCACTCTACAAAACATATTTGATCCGGCATCATTAACGACGATATCTTCTACTCCGGTAAATCCTCCAGGGGACTTTTTTAGTCCTTAGTCCTTACAGCTCGCACCCGCCATTGTAGTAGAGTGGTTTCTGCGAAAACAATAATATTTATTCAAAGGTTGCTCCAATTAAATAATTTTATGTTTTTGTATTTTGGTAATTGGGAACTAACTGGTCGGTCTGGCATGGAAAATGTGATGGAAAATGGCTTTCACTTTTGAAATTTTTACCAATTTGATAGTGTGTAAATAAAGAAAATGCTAATATATATTAATAAAATATTATCATTGACGGGTGAAAACCGAAAACAGAAAAAAATACGATGCACAACAAAATTTATCTGTTGGACATTCAATTACTAAGTGTTGACTATCAAACATTTGATGTGAAAGAAAAATTCCTAACCTCAACTTATTATTGATGTCATTCAAATAAATAGATAATAATTTTCAATATGTTTCTCCATTCTTTACATTATTCGAACTTCTACACATTGTCAAAATTATTTTCTATAGATACTAAACGATCACCTGGCTACAGAAAATTATATAAAACCATGGCTTAAATCTTTATTTGGTCTGCCCTAACTGAACAGCAGATAATATTTTTTGATCGTTGTCTATTATTGGGATCTCGAAAACGGTAAGAGAGAGAGAAACGGTTAAATTGTGGCAAAGGTGCCGATTATAATTAGACGAGGTCAGATTTCAAATATTTTCTTTTGATTTTGAGATAATTGAAAACAACTGATTCTCGTATTCTATTTTTATTTCTTTGTACAGCCATTTAAAAAGATATCGAAAAAGAGTTGACACTTCTTCGTTGTCATGTTTTATTGTTTTCAATATATCCATGTGATGTTTCGGATTCTCAGATTCATTATCAACTTATTTTTTTTTTGAATATCTATAATTATAATTGTTTACAATACGGCCCTGTTATTTTTAAAATAATTTTTTACGATTTTTAGTGTGATGGTCGTTATAACATCTACTGGGAAGAAGTTGAATAGTCGTTTGGTAGAGAATACGCAATAAGAACGCAATATGAAAAAAAAAACATTGAAAACTACTGAACACTAAATTAAATACAGAACAAGTAAAAACCATTACAGCAACAATTAAAACTACCAATCACTGAAGGACATAAGCGACACGACAATCACAATAAAAATATTCAATTTTTTTTTAAATTACAGAGCCGTATTGAAAACAATGATAATTATACAATTATATTAGTAGCTTGATGATGTAAGTTACTAAAAGTTGTGAAGTTGAAAAAATCAAGGTCCGTATTTAAAAAAATCAATTTGATGATAAATGTGGGAATTCGAAATGTCAGATGGATGGGTAGATGACATCATGTTAAATATAATAAAAAATAACAATGAAGAAGTGTTACTGTTTTTTGATATCTTCCTAAAAGGCTTTACAAAAACATAAGAAAACAAATCCGAGAAATCACTTGTTTTCAACTATCTCAAAAACAAAAAAGAATATTTGGAATCTCTAACTCTCACCGTTTTTGAGATCCCAATGATACTCCTCGAATTTGGGACTTACTGTATTTGAAATATTTGAGCTTCCATTTTTGTTATATTTATTGATAAATTGTCTTATCAACTTGACTATCAATGTAAACAGTACTCTGAGGTAAGATATTGCAAATTTGATTTTCCACCCAAGACCCAAATGGTCAGTCCCCAAGTTTCTCAATTTTGCGACCACGTCAAAAGTTTTCAGTACATTGATGCTAAAAATGTAAAACTCCAAAATAGGCCAAGTGTTACACCCATGTGG